>BGPR01000943.1:91875-348845 GCA_013235015.1 Araneus ventricosus
TAGCATTATTCAATATGCTGCATTTCATAAATAGTATCTTCAGTGTGCCTCCTTTGACCGGATTACTTTGAAAGCACAGAAATAAGTACTTCAGTGAGCTTAATTAAGTGAAAGCGCCTACGTGCTTTAAGCTTAATTTATAGGAGACATCTCTCCATATATTTTAATTAAACGATTTTGTGATGAAGCGAAATATCATGACGGTAAATTAAACTAATTTCATAAAGGATCGCAACTTTAAAGCTACTTTTCAAAATTTATATTTGCAAAGGAATTTCAGTTTGTCCTCATTGTGTCTTAAGTTGCTTAATTTTAAAACTTTGAAATGAATTTAACTTGCATATATTCTTATGCTATATCGCTCTATTAATGACAATAAACTAGATTTAAATATCAAAGATTTAAAAATTTTACATCCATTTATAAAAAACATGCATGATAATGTAAAGAGCTGATGCTACCAGGTATTACAAGTATAGTCGCGGGAAAATGAAGGAGCCACCCAGCATTATTCTGCGATCATTGATTGGGCATTAAAAAGAAAGGTACCTATATTTAGGAAATAACGTATACTAAAAGATTCTATGGTTCGAAATTTCAAAAAGGGTCATCTAAATATTTAAAATTGCACTAAACTCTAAATTTTCAATAGAAACACACATTTTTGATGGCATAAATAAATTTCTAATGAAAAATATATCGAAAAATAACTTTTGGTTAATATGACATGAATATATCGAAAATATTCGACATTTTGTTATCTAAATAGAAGAGGGGTCGCATCCCGTCGTTTGTTAAGAGATATATGTGTTTCTATTCAAAATTTTGAAGTTAGTGCTGTTACAAATATGTATATGACCCCTTATGGAAATTTTAAACATGAAACCTTTTACTAGATGTTATTTCCTGAAAATTGGTACCTTTTGTTTTATAACAGGAGGAACGACAGCAAAATAATGCTGGGTGGCTCCTTTCCTTCCGCGACTGTACATATCGAAATTATTTGCTGCGATCTGATAATCATAATTAGACCTGTCATAATCTCGGAGACAAACGTTTATGACAAGAATAATCTGTTGCCACGCATCCTAAAGGCAGGTTTTTTGGCATGTAAATAATAGACCCAGTTTCGTAGCGATCCAATTTGACGCACTAAAATGATATTGTTATGCAAATCTCTAATTTCATGGTCAAGACTAAAAGAGAAAAGTTGCTCTTTATTGAAATAGCTTGGGTAGGATATTTCGAACTTAATATTTACAGAAAAGTAATAAAGTTTTATACTATGTCTTCTATTGTCCACTATCTCATCCTTTCCTAGGGTTATTTACGATCCGGTCAGTGATACACTCACACGGCTTGCCTCTATGCAAACTCTCTTCTATTTCGACTCTCATTTATTTAAAGATAGTTGATATTTTGTCCATGATAGCTTTATGGGGAGCAACAGTTTCGGAAATGTCAATATGAATCTAGATGCTGTAAATCTAATTGGTAGTGGCCATTATACTATATAGCTTGCTATCCGAGACACCCCCAGAATGGTACTGCATGCCATCATGGTCCAACACCAGTTCCCCCTTTATAAAACGGCCTCGTAACTGTGAACTTGGTACTAAACCGTTAATATGCCTTTCCCTGGCGAAGTGTTGGATAAGATAACGTGGTGACAACTTTTCCCAGATTTCTTTTCTGGCCGATGATAAACAATTTTCTATATGCCATACCCTCAAATATGGCTAATTTTTAGTGGAATCAGGTGCAATATACGTAATACTTGATTCTCAAATTAAATCAGTAGTAGGCAGATAATTTTCTATATGTTACTGCAGTATAATGGGGAAGTTGAGTCAATTAGGGAAAAAGTAGCATTCAAATAACGGGCAAACTATTCTTAGATTGTCCTTTGAAACTGGGATTCTGGCGCAGAAACAAGAAATAACTTTCTCTCCACTCAAGGCATTGAAAGATAAAATATATTGCCTGTTTTGGCATCCCATGGGATATAAATTCTTGTCTTCCCACATTACCAGTAAATCCAAAGATCATCTTTCCTGTGCAGATTTATTAAAATTACAACTGAGTTATTAAACATATTCTTAGCAATAAGATATATAAAATGTATCTTAATGCTAAAAATAATATATCTATATAATCAAAATAATGGTTTCTTTGATATTGTGTGTTTCTGTCTACTACTTCGTATACTTGAATGATATGGCATTGATAATTTCATGATGAATTCTGAGCTGACCCAAATCTATACAGTATTACTCTCCAACTAACTTCCTGCATAACTTAAAGTGGCCTCGTTACATACAGTGATCTAGTTACAAACTACATATTATTCCCTTAATAGCTGAGAATAGGTAATATGGCAAATGCTTAGGCTGAAGGCTTCTCATTTACCCTAAACTGATGAGTAGAAATGATGATAGGGTGGTTACTTAAACTATGAGTCGACGACACTCCTCTGTGACTTACCAACTGCTACTTAATTGGAGATTTCAGAACATTTACTTTTAATAGAAACTTTCAGACAAATTATCTTGAGTTGGCGAATAGATTCATAAAACATTTAGGAATTACTGTTCATGTAATTACTTTAGGAATTACTGTTCATGTAATTCCTAAATGTTTAATTTACGTTGTGGAATGAATCGATACAAGTATTTTCAAATTTAAAAATATAAGATCATAAGTATTTTAAAATATGTTTGGTTTCGTGATTCTTAAATTAAATCATGAATAAGATTATAGTAGGTTATTTTAATTTCATTTTTATTATTTTTATAATATATTCATATACTTTTATAATATATTCATATACTTTTATAATATATTCATATACTTTTATAATATATTCATAAAGATTTTATTGAAATAAACTTGTTCCTATCCTACAAATATTTTAATATGGCAAATAACTTCAGTGGCTGGCAAAAGTAACGAAGATTGAGATTTTACTAAATGTATGACATTTAATAATAGTTCTTGCTACAGATACTTCAGAAAGCATAAGTAAAGCATTTTAGTGTAAATATTGAATTTTCTGGAAGTCTTACTTAATTCAAAGACAAATCAGAACCATGCAAACCCGAAAACTGAGCATTCACAAATTAAAGAACTCTGATTGGAGAATCCTTGTATTACGCAAATACTTACAATGATTGTTTGGACATACATTGTCGTGGAACTCTAAATAATCTCATTATTCCTAAGTGGATCGATGCAATTACAGAATATTTCTGTAAGAATTGTTTGCCAGAAATTTTTATAGGTTGTAGGTCCAGCAATTATGTCGCAGTACAATGTTATTTCAGTAAAAGGAAACTTAACTTTGGCATATTTACAATGGTTGATGGAGCATGCAATGTCCGACACGACATAGATTACTTTGATTGAAGCCTGAAAAATTGGAAGTATGATATCTTCTTTGAATGTTTTAAGGCTATTGTCGCGCCCATTTTCTTATCAGCTGCAACCATCAAAAATACGTCAAATCTCTTTTCCAAGTTATTCTTTATTTCATAGGCCGGAGATTGTAGTAATATGTTACTGTTTGCCTCCGCAATTCAAATTTTTTCTGTGATCTCTATGCATTTCACATATTTACCTATTTAAACAAAACTAATTAATAATTTTTTCACTTACGCGCTGCTCTTTAGTTTTTGGTATCCTCTGCTCACTATCCTATTTTTTGGCTCTAATTCATTTTTAGGAGTACACTTTTTCCAAATTGTATGTACGTCTCTCTAAAATACCCTGTTAATGGCATTGATGTGTTTAGTTTGTTAATAAATACATTTTTTATGATTTGCCAAAATACATACTAATCTTCAGCACCCGTAGATTATAATTAGTTGTTTAGAAAATATGCGCCTAATTTGGTTGTAAATTAAAAAGAATATATCTTTAATAACAAAGAGACTTATTCAGCAACATATGCACCATTTCATTTGATTTGCTATCTTTTGGAAATTTTCATAATCGTCCTCTCATACAACGTCCCGTACTTATCACTAAAATCTTATCAAGGAGCTATTTGCAGTCTTTCAGAGGATTTAATATTTTTCCTTTTGGCGAATTTTTCAAAGAGTGGAACGGATTGTCGTTGTTAAATTAGTTGATAACATATAGATGAAAACTTGAGTGTTAAGGAGAAAATAAAAATAAACTGATATTTTTCATTTGTGGCTGCATCTTTATTGCTTTGTTTGTACGCTTGAAAATGCCATATTTTATTCCAAAATGTTGAAAGAAATTCGTTCTCCCAATTATTATTTATAAAAATTCATCTATGATTGACATTATAGAATTTTATTAAGAAATATTTTTTCTCATCTAATGTCCTCTGTAATAAATTGCTTTCTATCTGGAAATTATAATTAAAACAAAATAGGATACTTTAAAATTATTTTTCCCATGTCTTAAATAAGAGATGAGAGATTAAAAAAAACATTTTTAAATCAATTTTTTAAAAATATGGCATTTAAGGGTTTAAATAATGCACTGTCAAGGAAGATAGGCGCGTTTGAAAAAAATAAATAAATAAAATTCTAGCATATTATAAGTTGAGTGAAAAATCGATTTCAAAATTCCATATTTACGAAGGTGAAAGAAGTAAAGTTCAATAAATGTTTGTAAAAATAATTTTAATATCATCTTTAAGAAACTATACCGGTAAAAATCTTGAATTAAAATAAAAATCGCAGCTCCACTAACATTGTCAAACATTGTCATTTTCTGGTTTATTTCAAATAAACACACCTTTTAGTAAAAAAATAAAAAAATCCGTATTGAAAGTTGGAAAATAATAAACACACATTGCGATTAAATTAATGTTAAATTCTGTCTCGTGGTTACCGATTTTTTATTCAACAGTATTTTTAACTTTTTCTTAGTAAATACATCCGATATAAGGCTAGTTAACCCTTTACGGACAGGTGCGACGTATAATGTGTGCCACAGATTACCGATCTCTAGATTAAGGTACAGGAAATCCAGTTAACGAAGAGGATAGAGGCTAAAATTCGAACGCAAGTGTGTATATTATCCATCCATTCTAACCCCTAATCCTATTATACTATGAAAATAAAGTTTTATGTAATTAAATAAGCAAAGAGTTGGAAAAAAATGGAATGACGTATAAAGTGCGCCAACATGATCTGAGTGTTCTAAAAAGTTATCTATTCGCAAAGGTTTAAGAACTAAAATTGAAGTAGCTTTGAGCTCACCCAAACTGTGGATTTAAAAGAAAAGACTCGATTTCTAGAAGTTCCCATAATAATTTCTATTTCGAAACATAATTTGATAAATGACTCTTTAATGAATCTTACTAACTTTACTAAGCTTCATGTGATCGGATAATGTTGAAAATGCAGAAATGAGTGCGTCGGTAGTTTAATTAAGCGAAAGTGTTGCTATGCTTTAATGTTCATTTAAGCGGAAAATTGCTGCGCTCTCTTTAATTAAACAATTTCGTGATGCAGTGAAAAATGATGATTACAAGTTAAATTTATAAGATTTAGCATCCATAACTCAAAAGAGAGCTTTCCCAAGACATATTTGCAAAGTGAGTTCTTTTCAGTTTCCATTAAGATGTTTAATTTTGACTACGGAAAATGAATTTTGAAGATTCTTTCTAAATAGCATTACTTTTTCTTGCATGAAGACGATTTTAATATGCTAGATTATTTTGTTAACCGCTTAAGGACAGAGTTATTTTGAAACATACGGTATTTAGGACGAGTTAACTTGGGTTATGTCCTTAAAAGCTGTTAACCTAATTTTTTAGTTTTTTTTTTATAAAAATTAACTTTCATTGAAAAGAGATAGGTTATTTCAGAATAAAATAGTGTTATGACGCTACAAAAAAACTACTAAGGACGAATCTCGTACTTTTTAACTGTGGTCTGGATCGGCTCCAGGGGTATGCAGCCTTTGCCACGGCACCGCGCGCGTTATATAGCTGGCGATTGTAACACATTGGAAAGGAATGTAAATTTTTAGTGTATAGTAAATCTCTTATTAAAATAAAATCATTTACTACAGTTAAATCGTAATTATTATAATTATAGTTAATAAGTACAGTTAAATCTTGTAACATATGTACCAATATGCTATATGTACAAGAAAGGTGATAATAATTTCTCTCAGGTTACTGAATACCCTGGAGCTTGCCCTAACTGTGGTTGATAATCATAATGAAACTTGCGACAGGATTTGCAGTCGCAAAGAGTAACTTGGATGTCCAGTCGTCCTCCATCCTAAAAATACGGTTTCTGCCAAGCCTATGAACTATCCTACTCACAGCGTAACTTCTGGTTGTTACATAAAGAAATTTGAGTGATTGTTTAGAGTGTCTTTCCTTTTGGAACTACACAGAATTCTTTGAAGATGCCGAGAGAGTGTAAGTTTGACACTGATAATAACTCAGCCGAACCTCAAACACAGAATAATTGCCTAAAGATAGACCTGAAATGGATAATGTAATTTTATTTGATTATGGTGCTCAAAGTAGTGTATACTACCAACCTAATGAAAATAAAAATAAAATTCTCGTACTCACGTAAAAGAGCTATCGTGAATGAGGCTTTCGTGCATATAGTCTGTTGGATATAAACGGAGTTTTGAAGTTGCAATCATCGAATATTGAAATTCAGAATATTACATCAGGCTTTTTGTAAATGTACTGTAGGTCTTCATGAAAAGGGTCAGTATCCTGACTTCTTCTTTTAATATTTTGTGCGTAAACTTGAACCTAACGTTAAACATATAATATTTCTTACAACCAATCTGATACCTCACAAACCTGAAACCTAACGTTGAACCTTTCATCTAGTACACAATCCTCCAACTCGAGGAACAACCTAGATGGATATTGTTAGAAGATAACAAAGGCGACGTTATACAAGTTATCTCAGAATGTCGTTTACAAACTTTAAGTTTAGGTCAGGTATACAGAAACAAGTATTTTTTACAATTGAACGTGGGATCGCAAACGCAAAGGACGAACGCTACAAGAAGTTCTTTGCCAATGAATTAAGTAAAAGAAAAGAATACACATGATAAAGTAAACATCGCAGGTTTGATGGAATACATATTCACATTCGCACAGACCTAGTTCTACAATCATTGGAAAAGAGAAGACGGCCAAAATCACCCAAAATATTAAAAAAAAAATTACTACATTAAATTTCAAATTCGAGCTTCCAGATGCGTGGAGTCACCATTACGACTACGTATGTGCAAAATTTCAGTGCTGTAAGTACGATAAATTCGTGACCACACACAAACTTCCTTTTAAAAGTATAGATTATGGTTTCAAAAATCATCGTGCCTTCGCACAAGGTGAGAGCTTTCACATTAAGGTTTATTATACCGCTCTTGCATACAAAAGCAGCGTTTATAAAAAAAATATCAGATATATATATATATATATATATAAGACAATTTCTAATAGAAATAGTGGTAAATTAAGCAGCACAATTGAATGAAGATAAATCTCCTTTTCATTATTCTTGTTAGTCTATTTATTACTTCATCTAAAACGATTCTACTAAAATTGTTCTAATCAGAGATAAGTAATCTAATCTAGAATTGTCTAGTAACGTTATCTAAATTTGTTTATTTAAACATCTCGATTTTAATATTTAATAAAAACAAATTAAATGTGAAAATGTGAAAAAATGAACATTTAAACTGACCTTCATAAATTTCAGTATTTATTTCTATTAAAAATTGTAGTACAAATTTTACGATAGCTTAAATAATTGAGGAATTGCTTAAATGCAGAGATGAACACTTAAAAACCCAGAAAAGTAAATTCTAAAAAAAGAGCTTTTTTTTAAAAAAAATCAAGGACAACTGGATTAGAAAGTGCCGAATGCGAATTTCATTGGGAAATAGATCCTCAAATTCTAACTGATCTGAAAAGATCTCAGTATTTGTCACAAGTATCTAAAATTTAAAAAAACAATTTTTTTTATTATTTACATCACCATTCTTTAATTAACGTTGAATGGTTTTGAATCTATGCATGCAGATATAAGAATTATATATTGAGACTTATTAGCGCTGTACATAGCAAAGTGGTTGTTATGAAAGATTGTTTACAAAGAAACAAGTAATCCCAAGTAATTGTTACAATAAAACGTGGGCTTGCTACCTCTTTGTCAATGAATTAAGTAAAAAAATTGGATGAAACTGATGTGATCATCACTGGTTTAAGGGAATACAAGCACACAATAACAAAACAACAGAGTCCCAAGAAGAACATCGTGCGAAGCGCGTAAAGCCTTGATAGCAAATCCTTTTATCACTTGCTCCAAAGCTTTGTTGTTGATTCTATCATAGTATCTATCATGCTATGTACAACCTATAATGTTGATAGTTATGCAACTGTGTTGTTTTAAATTTGTATTCCACTGAACCGGCCTTGTATACTTTATTTGGTACAGTGAAGCCTCACATAACGAGCATAATTCGTTCCAGAAGCTTACTCATTATGAGAAACAATTTTTCCCATAAAATCATTGTAAGGTGCGATAATGCCTTCCATGCCGAAAACAAGCTAAAAAAATGGCGGGAGGCTGTCTTTTTAAAGCAGCCGTTGATGGTAAAGACTTAGGACTACTTTACTCGCTTGACTCTTTTGTTTCTCGAAGCTTCTCGGATTCTCATTGTTACTCTCAATTCTCTTTTTGTTTCTCGAAACAAAATTTTCAATTTAATCACGAAATATCGCTCGCGAAAACGTGGCAAGCGAGAGCATCAGCCAATTGTGCACGTGCACCTCATGTGTGTGACGTCAAAAATTCATGCGAATTTTTGCCCAACTTTGTGACTCAGCAGTTGCTTAACTACAATTCCGATATTCAAATTTCATTTTGTAACTTCTGTTGTTATCCTTTTTCTCTAAAATAAGACATTAGTTGTGTTTTTAGCATATGAAGTTACCAAGATATAGAGGATCACCCATACAATGTTTTCCGTGGCGTTTTGGCTTGTGAATTAAATTGCTTTCTGAGACACCGATGGGAGGAACGTAGTCCTACGTTAAAATTTTATGTATAGCATTTATTAAAATAAAACTAAACATGAGATCGTTAAGGGGACTAAATCATCTTCATTTTATCTTTTATACAGAATCAAATAGAATGGAATGCGGATAGGATCTTAGGAAATGAAAAGCGGAATGGGTTCTGAACAAGGAATGATGAACTTGTTCTGTTATCATTATTAAAAGAAATTAGTCAATTGCATTACATCATTGACTCAAATACTTCACATCATTTGTTTCGTAGCGTATCAACAACTGTAAATTCACAGCCGAGAAACAGTTTAATAAAAACAACTATGGCCTTAAATATTACTGGAATCAAAAATGAAAATAACTAAAGTCATTCTTTCAATTCAAAACGTTTATTACTAGTCAAAAGGTATCAAAACAAAAGATCTCAATCAATTGGCAGATAAAACAGATTGCATGCACAATTACTAGACACCAAGGTTGATAAGAATTAAAGCAAAATAATAGATCCTTGTATATGACATTAGCAGGCGCAAACTCCGGTAATTTCCCTTTCCTCGTCACTCGATATTCGAAACATCGCTCGTTAAGCGACTCATTTTTTACAATTTATTTTGTTTGTTATGCGAATCACTCATTATGCGAGTTTTCACTGTTTCTCCTTTTCTTTTGCTAAATTCACTGACAAATAGCGTCTTGCAGCGCACGTCCTTTGCGTTTGAGAATCCATATTCTATAGTAAAAATTATTTGCTTCTGCATCTATGAAATATAAGTTCGATAAACGAACTTTCAGGATACCTTGCAGAAGGCACGCAAGTGTTTAGTTTCCTTCGTTACTAATGACGGTGTATTTACTCGTAATATATAGAACTAAGTCCATATATACAAAGAATCTTCTATGGAATGTAATCTTGAATGATGTGTTTCTTAAATCCGAAATCTAAAATATTGTTTATAAAAATAAACGAAATGTGTTTGTTTTAGTGCAAGATTGATGATGCTCGTCGTATATTCAGGATAGAAAGAAAACTGACCTTCTCGTATTAAGAGACAAAGAAATCTGAAAATCTCTTTTAGGCTTTTATTTATATTTTATATTATATTTTATACATATTTTACTAAAAATTTATCTTTAGTTTCTTAAAAACTTGTAAATCATTGAAAATACTGAAAAATCTTAGTTCCATTTGACGTATTTATTTTTAAAAAAATAAAAGAAAATCTATGTTCACGTTTCGCAAAATCATGCAAAAATCATTACTGGATATTACGACGTAAAAATGCTTTGACATAATTTTTTTCCAATTTTCTTTTAAACACTCATCAATTCTGAAAAACTAAATATTCTTCTTTCTAAACATAACAGTTCTCCTTTGGAAATTCGGATTAGACCCTTACAAACATTTGTTCTGTGGTACAAAGAGAAAAATTTCATCTTTTGGCAATAATATACATTAGTTGATTAATTTTGTTCAAGAATATTAACGCCCCATTTTCTAGCTACATGAGGGCTATTTCGAGATGGCAGAAACCACTTTTCAGCCAGCTGCTCCTTTCAAACGTCAACATTACACCAAGGGGCGGATAACTGTCCTTCTTCTGATTTAAAGCATATGAAAAACGTATATACAAAGGATACTTGAAATTTAGTCTCGATTTGGCGATAGTCTGATACCGAAGCTGAGATTGTGCCACGGGACCGCCTCGAAAAATGAGGTACCCTTAAATTATTTTTGGGGATTCTTTACCTCAAAAATATTGATTAAACAACATGAGGATAAATATTATTATATATTAATAAAGTGCAACCTAAAAAGTGTTTAATAACAAAGAGAATTAAGTAATTTTCTACATGGAAGCATTTCGCGGTATTCAACCCGTCGACATTTAACTGGAATTTGAGTTCCACGAAAGGATGCTACAAGTCTTGTTCTAAAGAGTTTTGGATAGCTGCCCCATCTTAGAACTTTTCTCTGTTCTTATTTCGTACAAGGTACTGAAATGCTAAGCTACTCTTGAATAAAGATTGCTTACATTTTACTAATCTTAACCTAGACACATCGGAAGTTAACTCAATTTCCAGCCAAGTGTCGATGGGTTATATGCCACGAATGGCTACTGTGTGAATGTACTTAAATTTATTTGTATTATTAAGAACACATTTTGGATTGTGCAGTCACGGCAGAAAAGAGCCACCCGCATTATTTTGCCCTCGTTCATCGTATGTTAAAACAAAAGGTGCCAATTTTCAGGAAATAACGTCTAGTAAAATGTAACATGTTTAAAATTTTCATTAGGGGTCATATACATATTTATAATTGCAATAACTTCAAATTTTAGAATGGAAACACACATTTTAATCTAAAAAAATTAAAACTTCACCAAAATTTATTTTCGAATACCAAGGGTCATCATCCTAGCCTTTTTTGTTTCGAAATTACAAGCAAATCAAATTTTGAATACCGAATTCTAAAGTAAAATTTGGAATTTTATTGATATCTTGAGAAATAATAGAACTAAGAATAGAATTTTTTTAAGTCATAGATTTTTTTTATATTATGAATTATTCTATTCATTTTACACTTTTATTTTAATTAAATTTGAGCACTTGAAATATACAGTGCACTCCCGATTATCCGTGTTAATCACTGGGAGGGATCGCACGGACAGTAGAAAAACACGGATAATCCGAAGACTCCTTTTTATTAAAGAAAAAAATCAACACCAATACACAAATATAAAAATTACTTACATTTGCATGCTGTATAAAATCAAACAAGGAATTTTCCTTTTAACATTTACTGCTTTAAAAAATCTGTAATGTGTCTTTGCTTCTGCTGTTTGTTCATCTCTTGTCGTATATAGACACATATTTGACGAACCGCAGTAATGTCACAGTAATCAAATTCTCTTTGTCCCATAAAATGTAACAAAGTTTCCACAGATTGTAGAGAAGCAGAATGAGAAATTGAGTCTCCCTCATTTAGTACTGCCTCTGTACTAGCTGATTCTCCCTTATCAAGTTTTTGAAGGATTTCTAATTTTTTTTAACATTTAAAACATTTCGTTTTCGTTTCACACCACTCATTTTGACCAGAAAAAAATTTCACGCTACTAACTGACGATAAACAAGACGCAAAAACTAAAGGAACACGTGTGAAAGTGAAAGAAAACGAAGAAGGTAAAGAATGGCGTGTCGAGAAGAAGCGTGTTCGTACGAGAATGAGCTATCAGAAAGTGGATGATTCAATTTTCGGATAATTAGGGGTTGAATCTGTAGAGATTACACGTGGAGGAAGGAAAAAATCTATTCTTTAGCTTCCACCGTTACGGCTCAATAGTTTCACGGAATGAATCTCTCCATCAAACATCAACATCGATTTTACATGCATGATACGCGTGAAAATTTTTTTCTTAAAATTTTGTTGTGAGTCCGGAATGAGCACGGAAAATCCGCGCACGGATAATAGAGAGTATACTGTATTATCAAAATTGATGTTTAAAATTTTTTGAATAGCAGCACTTAAAATTTTAACTGTAATCGAAGTAGATGGCCACTTCTTAAGCATTTGCAAAATTTCAGCTTATTCGTACGAGTAGTTTTGAAGTTACATTAAATTTTCTATTTTCACTGTAAAGCGATACACTTAAGGAGGCATCATATATTTCGAAAACGTTTCCATTAATGAATATATTCATTACACCACTTAACTTTTTGAAATTTAAATATATATATATATATATATATATATATATATATATTGTAAATAAAATGGTGTAATATTTCATTAAAATAATTAATATACGAATAATTAGATAATAATAAAAATACTACGGCTTACAAAGAAAACCCTAAAAATAAATGGAAAAAAGTGAAAGTCAGAATAAATCTCAACATTTTTTAAAAATTTTAATACACTTACTAACTTTGCATTAAAACAATGAATATTCTCTTTTATTCTATTACTCTCACGCATTTTAAAAGCCTATTTAAAGACTTATGTATTATTAAAATTTTAACAAATTGTGATAAAAATTATTCAGGCGAAACTGAAAATTATATCAAATTTACCGAGCTATTGGATATCATGATTTTGCAGCACAAAATTATATTTACTGGAAAAACATTCTGCTCTGTAGAACTTTTTTACGCATCAAGTTTTATCAATTGTAAAATTTAGATCATTACTTTGAAAATAACATTTAAAGTACGAAATACTTTAAAATGATACTTCCAACATTTAAATGCAAGCAGAGAACTTTTCTATCGAAATGTGGAGACAACCCCTTTTATATTTAGAATACAAAATGTTGAATATATACCGATCTAGTAATGGCATATTAACAAAAAATCATTTCTTAGGAAATTTCTTCACGAGGAATTTATTTATGACATCAAAAATGGGTGTTTCTAAGGAAAATTTTAAATTTAGTATAATTTTAGATATTCAGATGACCCCTTTAGAAATTTTTAACCATAGAATCTTATGGTATACGTTATTTCCAGAATATCAATACCTTTTTCTTCAATGTACAATGAACGAACGTAAAATAATGCTTGGTGGCCTCTTTTTGTTTGTCCCGCGTCTGTACTTCATGCATATGTAGTAGTATTTAACGTCATTTTCACTACTTAAAATTTATGCGGAACAAAAACAATAAGCCGACAATAAATTATAAACACTCTGTATTTAAGCATTTTTTAAACGAATAATCTTCTTATCGAAAATGTGAAAAACTCTCCTTTGAATTTCGCAATTAATTTGGAAATAAGAGCTGTCACATATTTTGATAGCTCTTATTTGTCTGTTCCTTATTGTCCTTTTTTTGTTCTACAACTTTGTAAAACTTTTTCAACTTCTATGTTCATCAACTTACGTTTCATCTCATTATAAAGGAAAAATACTTTCTAAGATAGTCCAAATAGTGGTGCTATTTCTATGTCGGCATCTGATTGTATACCGTATAATATCTCACCCATCCTGCAATGATCATCAATCAATGAACAACTACACAATATTTATACAGCACTCCTCTGCAATCAACTTCCTGCATATCCCAGAGTGTCCTTGGTACATCCAGAAATCCAGTTACAAACTACCCATTATTACCTTACTCAGTGAGGATAGTAAATGCGTCAAATGTTTAGTCAGACGGCTTCTCAGTTAACCTAAACTGATGAGTAGAAATGCAGATAGGGTAGTTACTTAGGCGATGATTAGCGACTAGACTCCGCTGTAACTCACCAACTGTTACATAAACTGAATGTTTGGGAGGATTAGCATTTAACTGCAGATTCAAGACAGATTATCTTCAGGTTTGGTATCTAGAGCGATGAATAGAGGTGTGCGCAATTTAGGAATCATTGTTGAAGTAATGAGTTGAACTTGGTTTGGTCTATAAACTGATGAAAGCTAATTGGGATATTAAAGGTGCGAGGTCATAATTCTTTCCAATCTTATATAGCATGTCATGTTACTTAAAATATATCTTAATTTTAAAACCGTTATTTAATGGTTTCATGAAATGTATTTATAATGTGTAGATTGTAACGTGTTCCTACCTATGACTTCCTTATATGAACTATTCATAATGAACTGTGGAGAGCGTTTTGTTGCAGAATATATTAGCTAAATATTTTTTCACCACATATTAAAAGAGTCATCCTAAAAGGGAAATATACCAGAAAATTGAAAGGAGGACATCTGCAATTTTTCAACATCTGAATAATAATCTCCAGATATTATAGAAATTATATCTGAAGTCGTCTCCATGGGACTGAAACAGTGTTAACTGTGTTTCTAATTCGGCAGTTTTTTTCTTTGCTCGAAACGCCATTATTATATCTTTATAACTTTGCATTTTATTATTACTGCATTTATTTATTTCCTTTGATCATTTAGCTATGATTTTAGACTTTTTTTAAGGACTTGCATTTATTATTTATACTTATCTTTATATTTATTTTGTTCGTATTATATTTGTGATTATTTTATGGCTCTAGAGTTTAAAATTTTCATATTCAGATTAGATTTTAAGAATGTTTTTTCTATATGATTAGATGTAATTCTTCTTTGGTTCCTCAATATTTCGTAGTAAGAGTAATGCAGTTCGTATTTTATTGTATTTCATTTCATAAATTCTCTCATGTTCACGATTTCGCTTTGTTTATGTTTCTTTAGGAGGATATTAATTTGAATTATTGTTATATTGGCTATTAAATTAATACTTGGTTTTATACTGATTGTAACTTGGACTGTTTGTCCTTTTTGTAACTCGTGGGGCCCTTCGTTGCCCTTATATTGAGTGGGTTGTTTCTCAGCGGCCTCTCTATTCATCCGCGTGGCTTCTGTTAGGAAGTAGTCTGCATGCTAGATATGTGTTGTATGTCTATGCCCCAATTTTTAAATATTTGATACATGTGTTTAATAGTTTTTATGAAATTATTGTTCAAATTTCTATATTAAATAATCATGATTATACATCAAGTATACAATTTATGAATAATCTAAAATAAATTATAGTGTGGACTGTAAAAAAGAAACACATTTTTTGCAACTGACATAATAAATTTAGAGTAAATGTTTTATTTTAGTTAATTAGCTCTCATACATTATTGTGTATGAGCATAAATTATGCAAACATTTAATTTGTGAACGCATAATAGCGGTGAGAATAATAGTATGTTCTACACAGTGAGAAAACTCACAGTGCCACCTAGCAGCGATATGCAGAACTTGGCAATCCTGCTTCGAAACTTATTCAATATATGTGGAAAAACTCGGTAAGAAATCTTCAGTGCTGTCGATTTATAAGGAGATGACATTCCATGTAAATGAATATCTAAGCAGTAACCAAGGAGAAATAAAAGTTTTTATTTTTACTTAATATCCTAAAACATAATTTTTGTCTACTCTCCATAGAATAGCATTAAGACTTTCAACAAAAAATTGTAAAAACAATGGTTACCGATGATAAACACATAGTTCAGCTACAGCCATTGTAACAACAAGCTTCAAGAGTTATTTTTATAGATCTAAGTAGCCAATCACTGTAGATTACAGAAGCACTAACATTTTTTTCTGTTGCATTCGTTATTTGTCATCTATTAGTAACATCCGTTTTCTTTCAATTACATTCACTTTCTTTGGTCTTCAACTTCTCTTATACTTTGCTATACTACATCTTTGATTTACTTACCGTTTGCAATTGTTTACAAATTCTTTGTAAACCATTTGTCCACATCATTTCAATCCATATATGTCCCTGAAAAAGAAACACATGCTACCAAATAAAAATGCATGATGATAGCTGGACCTCATTATCTAGCGAGATTTTCATACGCTAGAACTATATATCTCACTTCAATAAGTTTTACACTGATGACATTTTTCAATACAGGAAACAGGTTGAAATGTCATCGCTGTTTACAGCATGATCTCCAAGTGCACAGGGTGGTCATAAATGATTTAACACATATCAAAAATTAATAATATTAAAAAATAATAACGTAACAACTATATTTTTTAAATGAGAGAGAAATAAAAAAATTAAATAGGTGGTGTACCATGACGACATTCCAAATTCTCCTCAGTGAGAGATTTCCATACGAAATGGCAACCGATCAGCAGAAGCCGATGCGCATTTTCAGGTTTCTTTTTTTTTAAGATTTTCTTCAATGCCTCGGAAAATATATAGCTTTCGCACTACATGTGAATTACATATTAAGGATAGTAAAATTCCTCATAAATAAATGCTTTTATTTTTCTTCTAGCTTTAAAAGTTGCGCAGATAATGGCTCTTAAAAGTGAGAGATGTCCAATAATTTACGACCCCCTACACCACCGTAATGTCGTGTTACCTTTCTAAAAAATACTTTTCAACTGCCCTCTCATTTAAAAAAAACCGTATTTGTAACATTATAAGAATTTTTTTCATTAATTTTTGAAATGGGTCCAATAATTTATGACTCCCCTGTATATTTGAGCTACGCTTAAGTTGGATGTAAAACAACCACATAACTACCGTTTGTGATGAACAATTGGTGGTGAAAACAAACGTTACGAATGATTCTGTTCTAAAGCTTAAAACTGATAATTTAATTATCCTATTCTATTTCAAAAATCACCTGTAACTTGCATGGTATATGCTTGATTGCGAACATTCGATGCTTATTATTTCTTGCATTGACAAAGATTTTTTATTACATATTGATTGAATAAGTTTATTTTATCTTCGGTTTGTACTAACATTTACCTTCTGCAGGTTGTCTAGAAAATTACTAATTTTTTGAAAAATGAAATAGAAGCAAACTATCAAGGATATTTAAGTTATTTTTGCTCGAAATAAGCGAGTGAATGCAGGAATTTTCATTAGTTTGCTTTCTTTCGAATGAGCCAAATATCACTTATAGGTAAATCTGCGTAATCTTAGTATTTGGAGGATTTATGCGGAATAGCTTCTTTGTCAAGAAGGTTGGTCAGGATTTAGCTTTCCAGGAAAGATATTTTGATAACTGTTTCATTATATTTCACTACTCACTTATCATTTACAAGGGTAAGAGGTTGATTACTATATTTGAAGGGATCTCAAACCGTGTGAACCTTCTCATTGCGAAAGCTCTTGAATGATGTGATGTATCGAAAAAATTGAACTAGAGTTGCGAACTGAAGCAGACCATTTATTCATGAATGCTGAGCCTTGCGATTAGAACTGTTGCAAAAGGATAGTGCTAATTACCTACTTCGTTTGTGATATTTTATTGATGAGGATTTTGTATAATTTCAGTTCACTGTCGCATAATTTTCGATAGTCTTTCGATGATTGCCAGCGTGGCATGCCGAGATCTATCATTTGGTGTGATTTCGTTTAACACAACGACACTACTCTAACAAAGATTCCTCACCACTCTCTTGAATCTATAAGGATGATTTCAATAACTGTTTATATATCTTAGTATTCTTGCTACGGAAGTTCATATATGGCATATATGTAAACTGGAACTCACAAAGCAAAGTTTGGGTAACTATTGATTTATTACTACTTAAATCTTTAACCGGTTTGCCCGTACACTGTACTGACAGGCCAAAGTTGGCCTCAACTGGTTTGCCAGTGCAGCGTACGGGCATCGATATTTTCTCCTATCCTTTTCCTGTTTGCCCGTATTTTTAATTATCATTACAAGACAATTAATTATCATTACAACACAATTAATAAGGGCCTTAAGATACTTATCATTAAATTGAGCTTCATTAAGCATAACTAATTTCTGCGCTTTCACCCTAATACTATCAAATGAAGTAGATTAACTCTATGAAAAGGGGACTTATTGAATTGTTTTTTTGAAGAATATAGATTTGGTGGTATGTACAGTAGAAATAGGAAATTTATTGCTTTATATTTCCAATCTGTTTCTTTCGATTTTTAAGTAGGCCGAAATTGAAAACAATTTAGTTCGGAAAAGTAAAAATTAATGTAGCTGAGAGAAGTGAAAGGCTGTAGACAAAATCCTAATTAATATAATAGGTAAACAGAAAAGTTGTACTTTACTTACAAAGTCATTAATTATTTCCTAACGGTGGGAACTGAAATTGTTCACGTTGAAATTTTCTGCGAGAACATTTAGGCACACTTTATGCATCACTAAACCCGTTAGGATTTCATTTTTACCGTTTCTTGTCCTCTTAATCCTCCTTTCAGGCTGATTTAATATCCTGGTCACAAAACTGTTCGGATAGGTAGAAAGCACAAAAATGAATTAGAATTGCACAGAAATGTTTGACCGGAAACACCACCCGAATTATCTAGAGGATCCAAGAAGATACATCGACGTATGAAAGCAAATCATTCCGTCCCTATCGTTAACATTACTCAATTTCTATCTGGACATGGAAACTTTAAATATTATCTAAAACATTCTATCTCTAGTTGTGAGATTCAGGATGACATACACCTGGTATTTTCTTGCACTAAATTCACTCTCATAAGGTGTATGGTCATTAAAAGTCTACAGAAAAATATCTAGCAGGGCCTCCATCTTTTCTCTAGAACAAAACATGCTTTGCATTATTTTGTGAATTCATCGACAGCATATTTCTCCACATTATTTAGAGTATCAACTTTGTGTATATTTGATGGTATTTACAGTCAATTTATTATCTTGTAATTATTTTTTTCCTTTTTAATATTTGGAATTGAAATTTTATATTCATATATATTTGGATCAGACCCTTTGCTTTATTCATTGTGCGAAATTTGTGTGTTTTTATCTAGCATGTGATATTTTGTGCATTTGTGAGCTTTTTCCTGATTTGTGAATGTTTTTTTTCTCATCACCTAGTACATCTTTTACTCCATTTCTCGTTATTATCCATATTTTTGTGTAGATGCGACCAGTTAACTTACATTAATATTGTTTTTTTAAAAAATAATATGTTTCTGTTTCTTTTCCCTTCATGATTAACTTCATAGCTTAATACCATTCACGTTCTTCATAGAGATGTGACCGATTATTTTACATTTGTTTCGTATTTTTTTATTATTTATGAATTTTGCACTTGTAGGATTTCCTTTAAAACTTCCTTGAGCCATTTATTAAGTTTTTTACTTACTTTTGTAAGCTTTGTTTTGTACTTGTTGGTTCATAAGGAGTTTTATCTGACGAGAATGCAAAAAAAGCAGCTAAAAATTCTTTATTTGTCAATCCTTTACACTTGTACAGTGTGTGTACACGTCCGGTTTCATATCTACACTAATCCCGATTTCAGATGTCTCGTAATTAAAAAGACACATCCCTTTTGCTCAGAAGAGTTTACGCGTTATGAAATATTTCTCTCTATATATGCTTTTCTGTCTTCAATGAAGATCTAAGCTTCGGGGACGGAAGGTTCTCGGTTTAAAACCCGATTCCACTGAAACTCTGCCGTGAATGTAGGCCCTTTCCACGTTAAATATTACTTGTGGGGCCAACCGTTCTCCCACTATAGTGGTGCGGATGTTTCTAGAGGGGGCGGGAGCTCGGTTGCACTCCATGACATTTGAATGCGGTTAAAAATTACGAGATCCGCCCCAAAATAGCCCTCGTGCTTTCTTCCAAACGGAAAGTTTATATAACTAAACTAAACTTCATCAGTCAAAGAGAGAGCCACATAGAATCAACTAAGTTAATAAATACTCCTGGAATAGAGTGTGTTCCGGTTCACAAATTAGGTGCAATACTCGGCGACAAACTAGGCATTTGAATGAAAGTAAAGGTTCCAATGCAAATTTAACTGAATTATAAAAATAAAAATAAAATTTATAAAATGCATTAAAACAATTTTAAAAATATCAAAATACTTAAAAACAAAATAAAAACTTTATGAAAAACAACAAAAAATTATTAGGTTTTTAGTATATATTAGTTTATTATATTATTAGTTTTATTCCTCACTAGATGAAGATAGGTGCGCACACCTATAAACAAAGTTCTCTTTTGAGAGCCGTTTCTTTCCAATCCACAACAAGAGAGGTAAGACATTTCAAATCCCATTTTTCAGATTTTGTTTAAAAGACTGTTTTGAATTTCTTCTATGTGTATTAATGTCTTTCTTTCCAATTTGTTCCGGAATAGGTTCATGCCATAGAGGAAAATTCATATTTAGACCTTAAAGTCGTTTTTCCTATTGCTATTCCTAAACTTATTCTCATTTTAAATCTGCATGGGTGAAGGACTCTGATCACATCATCCACCAGATTCTTCTTCCTCCCTGATCTTTTTCATTCTTTTTTTGTTAATATTATTGTATTTTCACCTCTATCAAAATTAAAACGTTCCTTAATTTGTATTTATACCTTTCAATGAAATATTTCAATAATGAACTGCGGTCACTTTGTCTGCGTCTCTTTTTCATCCATCAGAAAGTCGTGGTATCTGCACTGAGTGTCATTCAATTTCGGACATGCATAGGAATCAGGTACACATTAAATATGTTGAGGATGAAACCTACTCATGATAATGTAGCGAATTCTGAAATATGAGTTTCGAACTCGGGTATCGTACTCTCCATCTAGAAACTGGTAAAAATTGTAGGGTCGCGTAAGCGTAAATTCAGAGCATGGCTGTTTTCTGTTAAAAATAAACTAATTCTTTCATGAATGGTGATAATATTAAAATTCAAGACATAATGCCAAGGCGTAGTCTGAAAATATGTTCTAATTTGAGATTGGAATCAATAATAGCTACAGAATCAATAATGAATACGTTTTATTTCAATAATTATATTCAAAGAAAATTTTAGTTTCTGTGGGCGCTGTAATTCAAACTTATACATTCAAATGCTTATACCTAGAAATACTCTAATTTATTTAATTCCACTGTTAGTTTCTCAAATATAGATGCTAGGGTTCCAATTAAACTCGAAATCGGTATCAATATTTACCATTTAAACTTTCTTTTTTTAAATAAAATTTTAATTTCTTAAATGCTTCTCTCCTTGCTGTTCTAGTCTCAGTTTTGGTTCGTTTTTTAAATCTCTTACAGCAGATCTTTTTGACAGTTCTCAACTGGCTCAGCTATGCCAAGCCTGGCTCTTGCGCCAGAAAACCACAACAAACGAACACTTGTCAACATTACACTGAGTTTAAGTTATTTCCCAGACTCACAGAAAATTCAAATTAAAGCTTATATTACAGTAAGTTCCAAAACACTTCCACATTACAGCGCTCACACAAACACTTTATGGATTTAATTGCTTACATCTTCGTTACATCTTGCTGTTATTTATCGGCTTCTCATTTACACAAATGCCTCAATTTGAAATGGAAATCATGCATTTGTATTTGAGTATGATTTCTTTCGCAGATTTTGCTGCCTCAATCTAGAAATATTCCTGTTTCGAAGTTTTGTTGCTTTTATCTTAAAACATATGTTTAAATAAGCATCTACTTTAATAGATTAGTTATTTTCCCAATTTTTAAAAAGGTGCAGAAGTGATATTTTTTTCGAAAACAGATACCAGGAAACGTCAAAAGTACGAAACTTAAAAATACCATTTAATAAACGTAAGTGTAGAAAACAATTTGGATATTCTGAGAAACTTTTCCTTAAATCGAATCGAGAATATTTTGTAGCATAATTTTGCAGGCAAAATTATTTTTGATAACAAGTTAAAAATGACATTCTTATATGACAAAGCATACGAATGAATACTCATTAACTTTCTGTTTACACTATTAAAAAATATTCTTTATTAGGAATGAGGATTCAGTGATATTTAATTAAAAACGAAACAAATGTATCATAAATATATGTAGGTAGTTAAAAGATTACAACTCATTAAACATTTAAAATCATAAGAATATTATAAATTAAAATTGAGTTCATGACAAATAAAAACTTAACTATTACTGACTTCTCGAAAATTTAGAATTTGATTGAAGAAAAATTGAAAGTAGCAATAACAGATAATTAACAGATTATCTGATAGAAAATTAAGCATCGCATTAAAGTGAAAATGTCAGCTACTTTTCAACATGTACTGTTTAAAAATAATATTCTCGGTCATTCATCCATTGTTAAAAGAAAAGCAACAAATATATTGAGATATTCTTTAACAACGTATTCGGAAACCCTCCGCGCTTTTGTGCATGCACCGGGCGGAGTTATTTTCAGCAAAATATGGAGAAAGTGAAGAATGGAAGGGTGATGTTTACATTTTACTGAGCGTTATC
Source organism: Araneus ventricosus (assembly GCA_013235015.1). Classification (NCBI taxonomy): domain Eukaryota; kingdom Metazoa; phylum Arthropoda; class Arachnida; order Araneae; family Araneidae; genus Araneus; species Araneus ventricosus. The sequence goes on from BGPR01000943.1 coordinate 114,622, forward strand.
TAACAAAGAATTCCGGAAATGCGCTCATATGACTCATTGCCTGACACTCCTTCCCTGTGTAAAATCGTCAAAAGTGGTAGACTAGGAGTCCGTTGCTGAACAGTACCAATGATCTGGCGACAATTTGAGTTCAAAATATTATCTGTAATGATCGTTGATTGATTAATTTGCATATTATCTCTTCTTTCACCCTTTTCACTCTTATGTCGAGTCAGATTCAAAATTTTAAATGATGCATCTTTTACACATTCTTGTTGGACAGCGCTTATTTTAAATCCATATAATAGCAAAAACTCACAGATTAATTTTTAGGAATTGAAATAAATTAATAACAATATTTTTCAGCTTGCTAAAGCACTAAATGAATCATTATACTCACACACATGTATAAATATGCATCTTATTATCTTTCGGAGTGCAAAGGCTATAGTTTCATAATTCTCGCTGTATTTTGAAATGTAGATCTCTTAATAATCTGCTATCAGATATAATATGTATTTAAGTATCCTACATAGAGGTTCAGAACAAAACATTAGTTTTAAAAATAGTTGAATCTCGTACCAAACATCATCCTAATTTGCATAATAAAAGTATTCTAAAAATATGATAACATCATGTTTACTTAATTAGCCTCCTTCCTTTCAAAGCTTCTTCAATTTTGATTCCGTTTGAGAAATTCAATTAGATGGGATATACGGAATTATACGTCGTAGGGGTGCTTCCATTTGGATGTGTCGCTGCTTTTATCACGAGGGCGTAAAATATGGAATAATCCAATTAGTGATATAATTAAAATTCCCAAGACAAAATTCATTGACGGAAGGAATATCAAAATCTTGAATTAATATTAAGCCTGTGAAACGTCAAAAGCGGTTGTTACAAACTCATATTAAAAGACACCTTTGTTGTCGCAGCAGCGTCATCTAAAGAGATTTCGATAACATTTTTACTCAGAGCTATACCGCGAACCAAATTTGATATGGAGGGAATAATATTGACTGTAGTCTAATCCTCAGTAAGCTATTTTGAATTGTGTTTCGAGCCAAGAGAGGGAATAATACGTTGATTTTAAGATAAATAAATTTCGGGGTCTGGAAAGTTATTTTTCTTTTTAAAAATATTAGTCTTTATCCTGATGGTAAACGGAATCAAAACAGGAAAGAGAAGATGTTATATATTTGCCTGAAGAAGCTCTTATCTTGATTGCTTCTAAAAGTCCTAATGTGACTGTTTCAAGTAGCTGTTTTGTGATTAAATATTGATGTTTAATGGTTCCCGTTTATACTTTGCGTTGAATAACTTTTTTAAATTGATAGACCAAATAACATTTTCAGGGAGATTCGTATTACCAGCAATCAACAAGGCGAATCTGTAAAAATATAGACTTATAGTTTTATTTGTTGTAAAAAAATAAAAACACCCTAAATTTGTAATTTCTGGCTCTTCCCGGTGTTAAAGAATGAATTAAGGTCCGCATTTCATAAGATAAGATGCTGTCGTTCAGCTAGTTTTGCAGTGCTTATCGAAAGGCAAGGTAGAATGCATCAGTGTGTCAAAAAAATCAAGCCAGTGCTTCGAGATGGAGCTGAAACAAACTCAAACTGACAACAATAATTGAATAATTCCACATTTTAAATTTTCTCATAAATTAATTCTGTAAGATTGAATGTCTTCACTTTTGTCAAAAGTCTCCTCATTGCCTGGTTTCTTATCTGAACTATCTCGCAGCCAGTTCTATTCGTATCCGATGAGTTTAACTTCGTACTAACATTCATGCTGGTTCACCAGATTGCGTTGCTCGGATTTATTATCTCCGAGGACAATTATTTGGGGACAGTCTATGTAGAGCACTGCGAATTTTTGCTGATTTATAATCATGCTGTAATTTTTTCATTGATTAAAAAGAAAAAGCAATATTTTTTATCAATACTACAACGATGTGCTATGAAATGCTAGTAATTAGTTAAGTTTACTATGTATATAAAATTATTCTTAACAGAATCAATTAACATTAAACCTAATCAGTATTCCCGAGGAACAAGCTGGTCATCAGAGGTGAATAGTTTACGGCTTTACGCGTAATTAGTCTAAAAGTATTTAATCTCTCATTTTCGTACTATAAAATTTAACAATTTACTGTAGTGGTAAAGCACGGAAACATTTTATTCTGAGAAAATAAAATTTTGATTTTGGTTTGATTGAATTTTTATCAAAACTAATTAGGTCTATGGAAGATTCTGCAACGTCTATTTAATATGCTCTTTACTTTACTTTCCAGCAAAAAATCCACTTGAATTTACACATACTCCAGTAAATTCCATTGGTAAAATTATATTCGTGCTTTGAAATAAAAATTTACAGTTAAGATGCATACACAGACTTCCAAATGAAAAAATTCCAGAGAACAATGAATAAACTTTACTAAAACTTTTATTTTTAATTTAAAGATTAATGTTATTCTACATTTGCGATAATATGAGGTAACAGCTTCCTTCTTCGGAAGCTCCATTCAACTTCACTTTTCTTTTTCTAGAAATTAATTTCAAAAGATTATTTACAACTATGATCCGGAAACATGCTTTCAGTAAGATGGCGTAAGTCGAGGTACTAAGAAATAAATCCCGCATAAAATTTAATCCGTATGATCTCATTCCTTATATTCCAGATAAATATCTTCTTAAGCGTATTATAATACCTCGCGTTCTTAAAAAGTCTTCTTCACACAGGTAGATAGAATTCATTATACTTCTTGCTCCTATAAAGTTTCTATAAAAGTTGTACATGAAATTATAAGTCGGGTGGATGTTCCATTATGTTGAGTCGTTACTTTTATCACCGGGTTTAAATTTGAACGAAACCAGCATTTTAGGGAAGCCCTAATTAGAAAGTGTATTAAATTTCCCTTCTCGAAATCCACTGAAGAGAGTATATCAAAATTTTGAATTTCTGTTAAGCCTGGCTAACGTCAGAAGCATTTGTTGCATAATCATATTAAAATAATCCTTCTCGTCGTAGTTGCCTCACATAAAGAGTTTTCGATTATAATATATGTCGCAACCAGTTCGGTATAAGATAAAACATACATTCTACATTTTATCCTTGGTGTAATATTCTAATATTTAATAAGCCAGCATGAAAAGTTTATGGACCCGATTTGGGGTTTTATGTTTAATTTTAAATTAAATTATATTTTGGAACTGAAAACGTTGTATTGCTGTTAAAACCTTTCATCTCATAGCCTGGCTGTTTGTAGAAAGCAAGCTTTTTATAGAAGCTGTTACGGCAAAGATCCTTGTTTTCTAAGTATTCAGTTAATGTTAATTAAAGTTTTGGAAAAATCTAAACCCTGATATATTATTTAATCATAAGCGATTTTTTCAGTGTGTCTTGGTAAACGAATCATAATGTCAAAGAATATATTTATATGCATTTACAAGGATACTCGAATAAACAGATTTATTACAGAAACGAAATTTGATTTTAGAATGTTAACGAAGTTAGTCAAGCAAAATATCTGATTATATTTTATACCACGTATCGAAATAAAAATTTATTTAGAGACGATGGAAAGTTTTAATGTTAGTTTTGAAGATATTCAAGATTATTTTGTATTAAAAAATATCTTTAAGAGCTTCTGATGAGTATTTTTACAGATTAATTCATTCTAAGAATGCCTATGGTTATTTTCTGAAAGAAAAAAATCGATCTCATTTCATAGTACTTAGCCAGTTTTTATGCACTGGGACCAAAAAAAAAAGTATTTGTAACCGAGATTATGCGAATAAAACAAAATGCCAGCAAACGTTTCTTGTGTGAATATTTTTTTTTTTTTGCTGTAAAATTATCTCTAAGAAAAATATCAAATTTCCAATTATAATTCAGTTCTTTTTCTCATAAGTTATACCGATTCGGAGTGTTGGTGTATTTAGTAGAAATGTTTCGTCTCTCTCTTTAATCCTTACGCCTCATTTCTGAAACTGTATAGAATTTCTAATACTCCATAGAAAAATACAGGATGAAATTAAATTGACGCTCATAACTTTCAGGGTGATAGAATTCGCCAAAGTAAACAACTTTCAGCAAGCAATGCGCGGTCAGAAAACCGCGAGAGTCAGCGAAACCAGTGAACCGCGAGAGGGCGTTTTCTCTGGAGTGGATGAAATGTCGCCTTTCGCAAATTGCGTCTTTTTATTTCATCACAGTAAGTCAAAAATTATTCAAAGAAAGTAAGAAAACTAAGAAAAATACTCCGAGAGAATAGAATTAAACAAACAATGAATCAATTTTAGTCCACTTCTTCAAGGGCTACAGACTATACTCGATAAGGAATTAAATTATTTGGGAACCGTTTATGTAAGAAGCTTGACTTTAGTCTAAAAAAGCTTCTCATAGCCCGAAATTTCCCAATTAAAGAAGAACCAGACAAGTAACCAAAAAAATATTTTTCAAAAAAGAACAAAAGAACAAACAAACATAATACTGCTAACAAGATTGATTTTGAAAAATATTATCCACTGAGCAGGAAATGCCTTCATAAAAATATCAGTAAAAGAAGGAAAATACCAAACTTACCCTACCATTGGAGAGAATCAAAATGTCTCCACATTAGTCTCAAACTAATGAAACTTCCCTCCTGAATAATTCAAAGAAAAATTATTAATCCCCATTCTTAATGTAAACAACCAAAACTCTGTCGCCAGAGTTTTATGGTCTTTTTATTTCAGTCTTTTGCAGTCTTCGTGAATGTGTAGGCGGGGAATATCCACAATCAAATAATTGGCCCGTACTTTTTACCAGACCACCTAGATGAACAGAAATATCTTATTTTCTTTAAGCGGGTGCTCCCTGATTCACTACAAAATGTACTAGCAAATAGAGCGATTTTGTAATTCCAACACAACGGAGAGCGAGCATATTTCATCTTGATTCTGTTTAAGTACCTGGATATCGCCTTTCTGAACAGTTGGACTATATTACCGGTGGTGAGCATTTCGCTTGGCCTCCCAAATATACTGATATTGCTTGTCTGGATTTTTTTTCGTTTCGGGACAGTTAAAAATAATCGTTTACGAAACGCCCGTCTAGTCAACAGAGAATATGGCCGCTCGAATTAGCATCTCAGCTGCAGACGTTCGGACATGCCAGAAATTTGTCAGCGAATACGTGATTCACTCCGTCGCCGATGTGAAGCCTGTAAAGCATGCTGTGGTAGCCTTTGAGCATAAGTTGAAAAATTTTAGAAATAAAGATAATTTGTAATTTTAATTTCCTTCACAGTGAGATTCATTGTAGTGAAAGCTATGAAGGAATAGCGCTAAAAGTTTTTAAAAATGAGCAACCATGTATGCTTGACATAATATTAAATTCTATTCATTTTTGAAGAAAAAATAAAGTGGTGAGATCTTGACGAAGATTATGCCATTTATTTATAAACATCTGAAAATCGATATTATTAAAAATGATGTTCTACTAAAAGTTGATATTTAATTTACAGTTGTGGAATTAGGATCATAGTACTTTTAAAATTAGTTATAATTCCCGGTTAGTGAGCAATTTTAGATTATATGACGTCAAAATCATTTTTGCTTTTATACACTAATTTAAAATTTCATCTAAGATTTGTTTTATTATATATTTCTCTGAATAAAAGAATTTTAGCGCAAAAGCCGTTGTATGATCGTTTAATACTTTCTGTCTGTTTAATACTTTCTGTGGTAATTTAGAATTTTTAAATTAGCACAGGAAGTTTCTTCTAAAATAATATGATGTAAATTGTATTATTTATTTAAGAGTCTTACGATTATTTCCAAAACAAAAGCTTTAAGATAAGAAGCCCTTCTTCTTCTTCTTCTTTAAGAGCGTAACAACCAGTTGCAGGTCTTAGCTGCCTCGACAGTACGCTTCTTCCAACTCAGACGATCCAAAGCAACTCTTTGCCAGTTTTTTATTTTCGAAATTTTGATGTCATTTTCTGTATCGTCCAGCCATCTTGTTGAAGGTCTGCCCCGGGCACGGGCTCCCCCGGGGTTCTTGAAAGAGTGCAATCTAGCGGGTTAATTTCGGGGGTTCTCCAGACATGGCCGAGCCATCTCAGTCTGTTACTTTGGATGATTGGTGTAACTGAGGCCCTTTGTAAAGTCTATAAAGTTCAAAATTATATCTGGTTCGCCAGCACCCTTGTTCTTGTACAGGCCAGAATATAGTTCTTAACACTTTTCTTTCAAAAGTTTCCATAGCTCGCTGGACGTCTACGTTTAATGACCAAGTTTCGCTAGCATACAGCAGCACAGGCAATATAAGTGTCTTGTATAATCTCATTTTAGTTCTTCGGCTAACAAGCTTGGATCTTAATTGATTTTAATCCATAGAAACATTTGTTGGCCGATTTTATTCTGTTGTTAATTTCGGCTTTCAACATGTTTTGATCGTTAATAATACTTCCAAGGTATTTGAATTCATTAACCCTTTCGACGATAGTACGACCATTTATTCGAAAAGGGGTGTAGTTCCCAGTCGAGGACGGAACTTCCATAAACTTTTTCTTGTCCTCATTAATAGTGAGGCCCATATCTGTCGCAGTGATTTTTAGGGCTCGAAAGGCCTCTTTCACTGCCCTTTCAGATCTTCCAATTATGTCAATATCATCTGCATAGGCCAATAACTGCAGTGACCTATTCCAGAGAGTGCCTCTTCGGTCTAATCAGCTAACTCGGATGCATTTCTCCAATGCGAGATTGAAGAGTAGGCAAGCAAGAGAATCTCCCTGACGCAGGCCTCTTTCAGCTGTGAAAGACTCAGAAAGATGGTTTTGGATTTTGACCCTGCACCGTACGTTGCTTAACGAGGCTTTATTGAGGTTGACAAGTTTAGTAGGAATATTAAACTCAATCATTGCTTTAAGCAACTTGTCTCTTTTTATGCTGTCATGGGCAGCTTTAAAGTCAATAAATAGATAGAAGGTTTTGATGTTATACTCTTTAGTTTTCTCTAAAATTTGTCTCAGAGTATGAATTTGATCTACAGTAGATCTTTGGGGTCTAAATCCACAATGATAGTTTCCAATTACTCTCCCAGTATGGGGTTGAAGTCTTGCAAAAAGTAGGTTAGAGAGGATTTTATATGCCGTATTAAGGAGTGTAATACCCCTATAGTTACGACATTCAAATTGGTCTCCTTTTTCAAATATGGGGCAAATGGAGCCTACTTCCCACTCAGTGGGCAATTTCTCCGATTCCCATATTATAACCAAAATTTTGTGTAAAGCATCAACAAGCACTGGTTCATCGACCTTTAAAAGTTCAGATGGTATGTTATCAGGACCAGCCGAAACAAACATATAATGATATCACTCTCATTTACTAAAGATCTTTCTTCAGACAATTATAATTCATTTCACTTCAAACTCTATGAAAAAAAGCAAAAGAAATATAGGAAATTAAAAGACCAAGGAGTGTTTCCATTTTTACTGGACGCCTCTTTTATCACATGACTTAAAATTCGAGGATAAAATTTAATTAGGGATTTAATTTGAATTCGTAAGTGAAATTCCAGTGAAATAGGCATATCGGAAGGTGAATTCATACCATGTCTTTCAATCGCCATGAGTGTTTGTTGCACATAATCGCATTAAAAGACATTCTTCCAGTCAAATTGGCTTCTTCGAAATATCTAGATTTTTCAACTACAATTTTATTCATTATTATGAGAAAGCGATTTGATAGATCTTGGAAGATGTTCTTTATTACGTCCCTGGTTTTAATCCTCACAGTTCATTTCTGAAACATTTTATATCATTTTTAGGTTTTAAGGAATCGAGGAAGTTGATTATTTCTTCAAATAGCAATAAAATGGAGTTCGAAATTTCGAAAGATTTGTCTTTTGATGAAAATCTTTTCACATATAGTTTGGTTGTCAATGGAAGAAGCTGTTGTGTCATAGAATATTGATGTCAAAATACTTTCAAAATAACTTCATAATTTAAAATAAGATTTGAGACAAAATGAATCATCCATTTATTTAGAACTGTTCTCTTTAGTTCAACATTGACGAAATGAAAATGGATTCAACGACATGCCTAAAAGATTTTATAATTGGTTGCGAAATAACTGTCTAATGAGTTCCTTTAAAAATTTATTTACTCCATAAAAGGAATTAAACACACAGTTTGAAATTAAATGGATGTTCAATACGGATAAACGTATTTTTCTGATAAAAGTCAATTGTCCATTTGAGAAAGCAACTACGTCAAATGGCCATTTTGTTCATCTGATTATAAGAAAATTATGAAAAGAATGCTAAACGATTCTTCTGAAATGGCAATTATATTTAATATTTCTGAAATCAATTAATAAATTTAATGATTTATTTCTATATTTTAACTTAATTTAATTTTTTGAGAGGAATCCGGACATGACATTTCAATGGCATATAAGTGTTTGCATATGACAACATATAGAAAAGAAAAAAATATTTGTAATGCATGAATTTCAGTTACGGGAGATTTATTAAAAAAACTACCTGTTGTACATAGTGATTATAATTACAGTTGCACTTTCAGAAGGCTGTAAAAAAGAAACACTGGTCAGAATGATCTAAAATTTCATCTGAGTATACGTAAAGCAATGGAAATTTGTTTTGTAAAAGAAAAAAATAGTTCAAAAGGTGACAGATAGATGGCGTTGTACTCGTGTTAGAATGCTAACGAACGATTGCTTAAAAGGATGTGTTAATTTTAAAATGTTAATTAAAAGACGTAACATGCTGTTGTAGCACTCTTTGTTCAAAGCCCATCCACCACGACATGATGGTGCCACAACGGATAGGGGGAAAAAAAATCGGTTTTTAATTCTCCCTAGGCCAAAAACCGTAGAAAAAGCAAAAAACTAATAAAACCATCATGAAAAGAAAGCCGGCTTCGACTAGCTTAAGAAATGTTCAATATGCTGTCCACCGTTTTCTCCCATGAGCTGAAAGCGCAAAACAGCATGTTCCACAACAGATCGTAGTGTTTCAGTGGTGATACTGTGAATGTGTTGCGAGTTGCGGTTTTTCAACTCAGCTAAATTCGCAATCGTACTCCCGTACACAACATCTTTTAGGTAACTCCACAGCACCAGAAGTCGCAAGTGTTCAGGTCAGGTGATCGTGGCGGCCAAGCTGTTGGGAAATGGCGACTGCTAATTCTGTTATTTCTGAAATGCAGATTCAACAACTGCTTCACTGGTGTTGCAATGTGCGGAGGAGCGCCATCTTGCATAAAAATTGTGCTATCCACACGTAGCCGCTGTTTCAGTGCTGGAATGAGCTGGTTGCGTAAAAGAGATTCATAACTTGTCCCATTGTCTGCATAGGTTACTGGACCCGAAAGACCAATCTCCTCACAAATGTCACGTCTTCTAATTAGCATCTTAATAGTTGCATACCTTTTAAAACAATCGTTTTTCAGCATCTTATCACGAGTACAGCGCCATCTATCTGTCAACTTTTGAACTATTTTTTTATTTCTCAAAACAAATTCCCATTGTACCACGTATACTCAGATGAAATATCAGGTCAATCTGACCAGTGGTTATTTTTTTACAGCCTTTTGAAAGTGCAACTTTAATTATAATCACCCTGTATTTTAAGAAGTTAATAGGAGTTATTGAGTAAATAAATACTGATATATTTCACCTATCACATGCTTCATTAATTTTAATTTGACATTTTACAGCAATTTTTTGTTTATTTTATTAGAATGTAAATCTACATAAACTTTGCACCTGCCATTTTTCTTTTACAGCAAAAATATATTATTTAATAATAATGATATTTATTTATTTACTGGTAATTTTTATAATTATATTTACAGATAATTTTTATAATTATATTTACAGATGCTATGTTAAAGAAAGAAAAAATACAGGTGAAGTGACAAAGAGAAAAATTTTTAATAGTAAAGATTTTAAGTCCCTTCACAAGAAGAAATATTAAATTGCTGCTACGAAGGTCTTAAACCGTCTTGACTTATTAGAATATAATTAGCCATCAGATGGCCACACAATATCTTTGTCTGTCATATCTTGAAAGCAAACATGTTAATCATAATACGATATTGCAAATTCTAAATTTATATTTGAAATATAATGGGTTTGAGAAAAAATTACATTTCTTGAATTCTTCTAATATTGATTCTTTACCAAAACCTTAAATCACAGTTGCGAAAAATAAAGTGCACAACTTTATTTAATACATTTTAAAATAGATAGAATAAATTTTGTTACTTTGTATAAAAGATTTTAATTGGCTATATTATTCGTTATGCCATCTTTAAGTAATATGCAAAATTTCTGTGTATCAAAGAAAGATATATATAGATAGAAAATAATTGCTAATTTAGACAATTAATCTTTTCTTGTTAACCAAGAGGAAATTTGTGTTGTAATAATATTTGTTCAGAAGTAAACAAGACATTTATATATAATTATATATGTTACGATTTCTAAATTGCAGTTATATAATTAGTTTAAAATACAAATTGGTTGCACGTTAATTTATTTTAAAAATTCACCAACTTACCTTCAGCAACCATACACCTGGTTAACTCTAAGATACTCACCTTCTCCTATTTAAAATTATGCGTCTGCTTTAAGAATAGACCGTGTCAGCTGATATTGATTTAGCGAGGACATTTACAGGACATGGTGGAACAGAATTTACAACAACTATGCAGCCGCATACGTAGCATCTCTTACAAATTAGTCTCTATAACGGAGTCTACATGTGTTGCTCAGAGGATTGCAGAACCCAGTTTCTATTAATCACAGATATTTCAGGTGTAAACGGGATCTTGGGATTACAACATGAACCTGACTGCAGAGTGGATTTGTAATCAGTCGAAGGCGGTTACGTTGATAAGGCGTAGAAATTTAGAAAATGTGATGATCTGAATTGTTATAATCGTCTGAAATTTCAGGAATACTTTATTTTCTACAAGAGAGCTTCTTGTTAACTTAATAATTTAACTTCATAAATTAATATTTTTCTTAAGAAAATTTTGTTTATTACAGTATGCGCAATTTCAATCCCAATATATGATTTCCGTTCCCACTATTTTGAGAATTTAAAATGCTGTTTATTTGTGATTTTATGGCTTTACTCATCCAAACCTAAGGTAAGGAAAACTAAAAGCACATCTGGTTAAGTTGAATATCCTATTGAGATTTATAAACAAACATAAATGAAAACTTTTAAATTAGACTTTATAAGAGCAGGTATAAAGACAACTTTATGATAAAATGTCGGTGCAATATAATGGCTTTCTTGCAGCCTTACCTGAATTCAAGATAGAAAATATCTGCTGAAAAATTACACTATAGATGGCTAGATACCAGTCTTGGATTCTGGACTGGAATTCGTGATATCAATAACTTATTTTCTTAAACACCCGGCGTTAATCTGAGCTTGTTGCGCATTAAAACCGACATTCAGTGTAAAACGTCCTTAAGATGGTGTGACGTAGATATTTAGAAAGAGGGTAGTAGATCAGATATCTTGTTCGTCAACCGGTGAACCCAGTGAACTTCAAAACTACAAGGCTTCAAATTACTACCGTTCAAATAAAGTTAGTATAACTAGACAAAACGTTTAATAACTAGAAGCAGTTTAGTACGCTTTTCCTTTCGTGTACATTTTCATTCCATCAAGGCCCATGCTATGTCTAAGAGGGATTTGAAAACAATCTATGTGTTTTAAAATCCAGACTTTATTTAATTTAACTTAATTGTATTTCTCCCAGATAATAAAAAATATTTTCATATAATTGTGCAACAAAATGAAGCCCAGTTTAGACGAAAGGTTACCCTCAATTCAAAAGTTGCTTTTTTCTAAATAGACGCAAACAGAATTGGAAACGGGACATATTTCTGAGCAAAAATGCAATAGAAACTCATAAAAAGATCAAGTACTTATGACAGAGGTAATATTTTTAGCACAGTTAAGCAACATAAAATTCTTACTCTTACTACTATTGCTTGTTTAATTTTATTAAATGCAGTAGATTCCAACTAATCAGGTACAAAAATATCATAGAGGTTAAATATTTTATTAAAAATATTTTTTTTAAAAATCAAACCCTTTTGGTTCATACTGATTTTGTCTGAACACCCTGGACATGAATGTTAATATATAAGCATGCAAGAAAAATACAAATGTAAACTCCATAAATAAATTTTCTATTATAAAAAAAATTTGCAGATATCCAGTTTAAAATTCCAAGCATTGTAAGAATAAACATCAGTTTGAGGCAATTAAACTTAAACTGCAATCTGAATAAATACGCAATTTTCATTTGTGTTCCTCTATTGTATTTGCATGTCATCATAGGAAGTGAAATAATAACATTTTTTTACAAAGATTCCTTCGAAAGAAATAAGATTGAGAGCTAGTAAATTGTGTGCATTACAACAATACCAGTGTTCTGAAGTCCCAAGTGACATATTTATCATTCCATCTACTGAAATGACACAAAATGAATACACTTGTATAAGATGTGATTGATTAATGCTGATTAAATGTGCGTGGAAATAAAACAATAATTCTAAAAACGTTATTTCAATTCGAGTAAAATCTTTAAAGTCATCTCCAAATAAGTCATCTCCAAAAATAATCTAAAGTCGTCTACAAATTTTAAAGTGATAAAATTGTCATTTATTACGGCCGTTAAAAATCCACTGAAGGGAACCAAAAATTTGAATGTTTTATATTAAAATATTTTTTTTTGTATAAAGCCAAAATGCCCTTGGCCTTTGTCCCTAAAAAGCCAATAAACTTACTGAACTACCAAAACCCTTTTGATATTAAATGTGTTTAATGATTATGGTAGAAAAATAAACTGTGAAGGCAGACATTAAGTCTCGTCACTGAGAGATGTAAGAAGAATATTGAACCTGAATTGTTAATTGTTGAAACCATTGATGAAAATTGATGAAACTACAAACAGAATAATGGACATATCCCCACATGTCACCAAACAAAATTTCGGCTCCAGGATAGTAATTTTATAGATATCCAGAATACTAATATTGCAATTCTATCGAGAATTTTTTGGGTGATACAGTAAAATAAGTTTAACAAAATAAGAGGCATTATCCGCAGTTGCAAGACAGTAATCCTCTAGTGGAGAGGAATGGTTCAAAAACATTCCTAAAATTAGGCAAAAATTGATACTTTCCATAAGAATTCGGATATTTGAGGTCATAACAAATAATTTTTGTGAACAACATTATTAAGATTTTTTTCTGGATAATTTTGTTGTATTTATTTTGAGAGCCTAAAGTTTTAAAAACACACACACACATATATATATATATATATATATATATATATATATATATATATATATTCACATACATATATTTTACTTATTTATTTCTGTGATATTAAAACTTATCTTCAATATTAAAATACAATACTTATATTTTCATTTTCAATTAATCAATAATCTGAATATTTTTATTTAAAGTTTGTTTAATTACATTTAAAGCACTTGAAGTTGTTGGGACACATTAATAGGATTGTAAACCAACAGTTGTTTTATAAATTTCTGATTAACTATTGCAAACTCAACTAAAATGTGGGCGCACATGACTTTTTATAATACAATTAATTATTTTAAATTGCAGCAACAGAATCTTTTTCAATTCCTACTATGAGTTCACACTCTCCCTATATATATTTATATATATCTTGTTCAAATTTTCAATCGTTAATAAAATACTTTTTATTCATCCACTCAAGTTCAAATACATTTTTTAAACTTGTAGTGGATGACACTTGATGTTAATACAGTTTTTTTCAAATATTAATTCATTAATTAAATTTAATTAACTAATTTTAGTTTTATATGGGAAAAAGCATACGTCGCCTGGAGTCGTTTGGTTCGAATTTTTCTCAATAGATGGAGCTAGGCTTGCCAGCTTCTGGACCTAATAGTCTTTGTTGTCTGGTACGTTCACGAAGGCGTTATTTTTTCATGTATTTTTGTCAGAGGGTAATGTTGATTACTTTCTTTATTCTCTCTATTGGATATGTTAAAAATGACTTTATGAAGTTTTTCATTCATTCATTCTTTAATTCCTACTATTAGTTCACACTCTCCCTATATATATTTGTATATCTTGTTCAAATTTTCAATCGTTAATAAAATACTTTTTATTCATCCACTCAAGTTCAAATACATTTTTTAAAACTTGTAATGTATAACAATTGATGTTAATACAGTTTTTTCAAATATTAATTCATTAATTAAATTTAATTAAGTAATTTTATTTTTATATGGGAGAAAAAAATTTCTCTTATATAAGATATTTAGCAGGATATAAATTTAGGAATAAATACCGTCAGTGACGAAGCGCGTAGATCGCTGACCTAAGTAGAAATTGAGTTAAATTTTTTTTTATATTACTTGTTATAATGACTTCAACTCAAAATGTGCGTTTTGTAAATGGGTCTTCTTTCAAAGTTGAACCATCTTATGGCCTTTCATACAGATTTTTCTTTTATCAACAACAAGTGCAGTTCAAAGCTTGTAGTAAATTTATAAGGTTTTCGAAATATCTAACTCCATTTAATTTTAAATTAAATAGATAAATCCTCACGTCAAGTACAACTCTCCGAAATGGCATCTTCAATTTCAGACAATGGCGTTCGATGGAATAAGCAAGGGATGGAAATGAAACTGTTTGCTTGATCCTAAATAACCCTACACCTAATTGAGGACAAAATCTCTTCCCGAGTAAACTGTATACAACGATTGTTAATATTTTGGGAGATCTAAGCATCTATGGTAGAAAGGATCTCCTTTAATATGATTATATCATAAACGTTTCGACGTTTCATAAGCGTATTCTGAATTAGCTCTTTTGCTATATAGTCCATCAATGGAATTTGTATAGATAATTATAATTAAATCACTAGTTGAAAAGTCCCGAATTTCAAGTCTTCATGACAAGAGAAGCACGCCTCCGGCTTATAATTCAGTCCGAACCCTTTAATCGAATTTCCAGGATAGAAGGGAGTGAAATGAATTGGGAGACTTCTGGAGCAATTGCGATTTTGTTTCTAAATTTGTAATTGTAATTAAATTTGATTTCTTATATAAATTTGTAAATTAAAGATGAAAATTTGGCTAAACTTATTTTTTTTCTTTTTTCGACACACATAATTCATGAGAAAATCATAAATAAATTGCGTATTTCAAAGTCAACTTGTTAAAAATCTCTAGTTCTGTACACCCACTTTTCAAAGCGTTCCAACTATAAAATTTAACAATGCAGCGTTAAGGGAAAATATAGCTATTAATGTAATCGTTTTGGTGATAGAACACCTTGGTATGTTTCAGTAAAGCGGGTATGTAGCACGCTAATTTACCATCAATGTATGTGAATTCGTCCTACAGCCAATATGATTTCCTCGGTGATTTTTATTTTTTCTCAGCATTATGTACATGGAAAGCTTTAATGAAGTTAGTGTGCAGGACTGCAGATTTCAATTCATAATTTTTCGTGCTGTTTTAATTAGTGCAATATATTTCCTGGAAATAGAAGAAAATTAATGAAAATATTAAATTTTGAGAAGAACATTACCAACTTTTGTCGTATTAGGGGGATCTACATACATTCGAACAAAATAGCAATTACAGCCAGATCCCAACAATTATCTAATGACAGGTTACTCGGTGCTGAGATCATGCATCGCAATAGATATACTAGTAATGTTTAATGAAAAGCTATTACAATGTGTACAATTGCAATTGCGAGAAACCCCCTATTTTGAAATATTTCCGACTGCACGCCTTTTTGATGGTCTTTCTTTTAAGCAAATTCTAATAGAATAAATATAAAATCAAAAGCTCTGTAGTATTACTTTCCTCTGCTTTAATGATTTTGAGAGCTCATATACTGGAGAATTACAGCATCTAGCCGATAATTGTGCAATTTTTTAATATGTTCTTGGAGGTAATTACTCTTCTTTATGGTCTTTCTTGGTCATGTGAGGTGAGAAATCTTGTTAAAGAATAAATGTAATGTCAGTATTTTTTTAACCTTCGCCAGTGAATTTAAACACAAATATATATTGTTGATCGAAGTCTTATTCTCAGATCCATGATTAATCTGTGTAAATATTGTAAAAAATGTGAAAACAATATGCCTTAAACAATTCAATTGCATTGCCCATCTCTCAAACTTCATTCTGCCGAACTTGAGTAGAAAAATTAAATCTAGTCTGCAAAGCAAAGCCAAAAACCGACTTCATCTCTGTTCTGCATCTACCTCAGGTGTCCAGCAGATCAACACATAGAAGCCTGGATGAAATCAATAAGCAACCACCTCTTGCTAACAAACAAAATAATAGACCTCCTCAACTTTATCACCAGCTAAGAAGACCTACTTAAATCAGACAGCCAGAATAACTCCACAATGACCTACATTGTTCATCCCACTACAAAGCTCATGTCTACTACCACGCCCTCCTTCTCTTTTCTCCTGGAACATTCCATGCAAGAGACAGATCATCAGTTTCAGTATCTCAGGGCCCAGCCACATGTTCACCACACGTCTAACTTGTCATTAACAGCATCACATAAAAGTGCATGTGATTATTATAGGACGCAGAGTCTAGTTTAGTGTATATATTTGTGTTTTATTTTGTGTCTATATGTTTGTGTATATACTAGTGTTTATATTTGTATTTTCTTTCTTTGTATCCTTATATATAAAATGTATATTTGTTTTGCTCTTGCGTTATCAATAAAGTTCCACGCATACCCACCCAACTAACAGGGAGCCGTCCTCGCTCCGAATTCGGGGGTATGTTGTGGTGTTGTGTTACGTTCTGCATCTACCCTTAAAAGTGTCTGAGAAATGTCTGGCCTCCTCAGGCATATTTATACACATTAGGAAAGTTGCTTTTGGTTGTTTTTCCCCTATTTGCATTTAAAGTTTTTTTTAAATTACACAGCCGCTTTATGAGCTTGATTAATGTATAACCCGAAGTAAAGCTCTTTACCATGCATATAAGAGAAAGAAAGAATCCAATAATGCTACTATTATCATGTAGACGCATGAGTGACAGTTTGCTTATTATAAGGAGACGAATATGTCCAATGTTTCACTTTAATTAATTTCCTCTTATAGCTACAATAAGCAGAAATTTGTTTCCTACATATAGTAGTTCTTCGTACATATTAATAAATATGTACGGAGAATTTTAAAAGGGAAAAGTTTACATTTATTTCTTGTTGAATCCGAAACTGTGGCCGTTTTGATGAAAGAATGCAACAATTTGAGGAATATGGGGTATATCTAACTGTTTACATCTGACACCAGAACCCAATCTGCACTCAAACATCCGTTTCTTTGTTACAAATTAATAGGAAAGATGTGTAACAAATAACTCTTTTAATAAAAACATGAACAGTAGAAAGTAAGTTTACAACGAACAAAGTAATTGCTACTACTGGAGGGCAGTTTCCGTAGCACGTACATCAAACAGGCTTTTTCTATCCCTACAAAGCTGAACGTTTATTTGAAACCATGTAGGGCCACCAAATGATGGCGACGAGATGAAATTTCAGTGTTACAACATCGGTACCTGGACAAGCTGGGAACTGTGAACTCTAGAAATAATTCCAGGAGAATTTCCCGCTATAACAAATTCTGAGAAGAAAGTTGAAGAATAGTGAAGTTCGGAGCGCTTATACAGGGTGTTGCCTAATTCGACCGACAAATTCACAGGGGTAATAGCAGGCCTCAAGAGGATGAAAAATCACCATAGGGTACAAACGACGTTTAACCGGTAAAAATCGCAAAAATACAGGGTGTCAGAGAATTGTTCGAAGCTGTTAAAAATTGATAAAAAAAAACTAATAATGTTTCAACTGCGATTTTTTTAAAAATGAAAGTGCCTTTTCAGGTAGTTAACACTCCGGTATGGTGATCCCGGGGGTCGTAAATTACTGTAAACGAAAAATCAGTTTACAGCCATTACCTGCAAAAATATTGTAACTTGAAGAAAAATAAAAGCATGAAATTGTAGGGAATTTCACACTCTTTAAATTTGTTTTAAACATATAGTGCGCAAACTGAAGAGTTTTTGAGATATTCAAGAGAAACTAAGAAGATCACCAGAAAACACGGATTGGCTACTGCTGATAGGTAGCATACCGATGTTTGCAGAGGTTGTTGCTGAATTCTACTGAAACACTCAGATAGGTAAAGGCAGGCATGAAGAGGATGAAAACTTACCATTAGAACATAGGGTCCCAAACTACGTTTTTTCAGTGAAAATCGCAAAAATAGACGTCGAGAGCACAATGAATCTGACGAAGAGAGTGGCCAAACGAATGCGAGGATTAGGAGCACTGCGGTCGAGAAGAAGAAACCTTCTCGTTTGAAAATTTCCCGTGTGTATGAGGAAAATAAATGCAGTGAGCAAGTATTCATTATTTGCATTAGAAATTTCGAGGGCGTTAAATTTCATTCAGAAACAACATGTCAGATTACACGATGCTACCGATCAGCAGAAGCCAATCCGTGTTTTCTGATGCCCTTTTTAGCTTTCCTTGAATATCAAAAAACTCTTCAGAATTCACACTACATGTTTATAGCAAATTAAGGGGATAACATTCCCTACAATTTGAAGCTTTTATTTTTCTTCCAGTTAAATTATTTTTGCAGTTAATGGCTTTAAACTACTTTTTCGGTTCCAGGAATTTACGACCTCCAGGATCCCCAAACCGGCGTGTTAACTACCTAAAATAAAATTTTCAAAACTGCGCTTTCATTTTTAAAAAAATTCGTAGTTGAAACGTCATTAGTTTTTTTATTAATTTTTAACAGTTTCCAATAATTCTCGACAACCTGTATTTTTGAGATTTTCACCAACTGAACGTCGTTTGGGACCCTATGTTCTATGTTGATTTTTTTGATGACTGCTATCACCCCTCTGAATTTCTCGGTCGAATTCGGCAACACCCTGTATATCGGGTTTAAGAAAATATCTTCACTTTACCTCCTGTAGGGAACACACCATCTCACGGCTGCCACAAGTTTACTATTTTGATCTATTGATGCATATTCAGTGTATTCATGCATTTAAAAAGCCAATTGACATTGAAAGGATGTATAACTATATGCACAGTAAACCCTTGACTATCCGGTTTAGTTAAAAAAATAATTTTCACGATAAACTAAGTTATAATTTGATTTTACTACATTCCCCCCTACAGGCAGTATATAAATTCAGACATGCTAGGCGCATATATCCTTCGATGTGCTTCATGCATATTGCCTTATCAGTTGTGTGTCGGAAATCGGATGAAAGGGCTGCGTCCGGTTGGTGTTTTATGAGGCCTTCAGTGACGAAAGATATAAGTTTAGCTATTTTTATTTTGATAGTTTAATCACTCCCAAACTAGAGGATTTCCTCAAGGATCTTTCAGTCGGCCAGCCCTCTGTAACCTGTTCGTTGACGAGGCCCTAAATTATAACTATACTGCTGATATGGATGTGCAAGCATTTCCAGACGAATTCCAGTTTGTTGTGGCAGCCGACAGCGAAACAGCCCTGGGCAGAAGAGATTTGGAGGCTCTTGAAATCTCAAAAACTGGTCGGATTGGCATGGCTTCCACATCTGAACTCAAAAATCAAATACCTTCAGCTTTGCAACCTAAGAAGAGGACCCTCCATCTTCTGGGGTGGAAGAAGAGTTAAACGCAAAAGAGTTCTAAAATATCTTGGTGTCTTTATCGACGAGAAAATTAACTGTGCCCATCACTTCAGGAGAAAGGAAGGAAAAGCCATGCAACATCATTGCAGTCTCTTAAAAGTCGCAGGTAACACGTGGGGCCTCTCCCAGGAATTGAGAAGTTAGCACAATCATGACGGAGAGTACCCTCGAACATGGAACTTTATCCTGGTAGAAAACCCTCACCAAGCGACTTGAGAAAAATCTCAACTCCATCCAAACAACCTTCTTGCTGAATATTATGGGGGCCTTCCGGACAATATCTACAGTCTCACTACAAGTGATTGCGGGACTCAAACCATTACATCTGAAGATCAAACTTTAATCAGAATGTGTTCGCATCGCTCAGCAGAACGCCGTAGTAGGCGCAGGATATTTCAGCCGTGCGACTATGAGGACACTGTGCAATGTGCATGGATGGCACAATCGTCCATTGAAATAGATAATGGTAGGAAAAATCAGTTTAGAAGAATATCTTAAATATAAAGGACTTTTTTATATATTTACTGACGGTTGTAAATCTCAGCTGGGTGTAAGCTGAGGTTTCTGCATCTTGGAAGAGCACCACTTCTGGCATGCAAAGCTTCAGTAAGAAAATTCAGTGTACTAGGCAGAGATTACAGCCACCTACGAAGCAATCTGATATGCGGTGACTGTATAAAGTGACATCAAAATCTGGAGTCATAGCTAATCCCGCATTTAAACAATAGCCAATGGAAACACAACATACAAAATAGCCAGAGAAATTTAAACTCTTCTGCTTAACATTAAAAATATCAGGCTGGTTTTGATTAGAGCCCATGTCGGGCACCAGGGAAAAGAAATGGCTGACTTCCTTGCCAAGACTGCTATCCCAACAACAGGAGTCTTCACCCATCATGTCAATCTTCCGATATGCAGGGTGAAAAGTAAACTCACGGAATGGGTCATGAAGGAATGAAAAGAGCAGTGGGACCTTACTGATGTAAGCAGGTTAACCTATGAAGTCCACCCAAATGTTTCACTAAAACCAGCAGGATGACCAAGAGAACTCACCATCTTTGTTTTAGACCATGGTCCATTCCCTGCCTATCTGATAGCTTGTTTGTTTGTTTGTTTGATTGTTTTGTGGCACAAGAGCCATTGGTTACCTATCTGATAGCAAAGCATCCGAAGGAGAATTGCATATGTGGAGAATTAGGAAATCCGTTGCATTATGCAACAGAATGTCACCTCACCGAGTCTTTACATCTCACGAAACCTGCAAATGTAAGCAGGGTAGCTGGATGAGAGAAGTTGCTGGAAAAAAGCCATCTCTCAATAAAATAGTTCAGATTGTGATGTTTCGGGCGGAAAGAAAGTCCTTATTAAGATAAGGTAAGCCTTCCATGCCTCCACTTTCTGCTTCAAACCAGCTGGACATCTCAAGCCCGACGCTCCTATTGTCAGCAAACCCTAAGAACAATGTTCGTGAATGCCAAAAGCTTCGACCCTTCTAAAGTGTTAGTTATGCATGTGTTTTCTTTTTTAAAGTTATTGTTAAACTCTGCGCTATCCTTTATCTCAAGAGACAATCGATGAACGTTCTATGTTTCGCTCCTTTCTAGGTCCAGTCACACATTTTCGCTAAACAATAATAATGTCATTAATGTTTGTTTTTCTTCATTATAATTTTTAATCCCTTTATTTTTCTCTTTGTTTTGATTTGTTTTCCATATTCCCAACTTATAATTCTTTGTATCTTTTCGTTTATCGTGTGTTTTGTATATTTGTGTCGCTTATGTGATCGTAGGAACTGTAACAAGCCAATCTGTAATTTTTTTCTGTGAGCCTTAATACAGTTGACGTCTTCATACTCATTCAACCGTTTAGTGGCCGTAATGGTTACAAGCACGGGGATATGAGACGGTATTCTAGTTCTAGCTCTAGTTGCATGATAGTACGTCTGACGATTCTCCACAACTAATTGCAAGCAATTTTATCAATATTATCTCCAAAGTTTTAGCATTTTACACATTGTACCATATTTTTGGCCAGTAATGTATATACGCATGCCTTGCCGTAGCTGCCCCAGTCGATCTTCCGACTGATCATTTGATCCCTTCATTCCATGCTCTTTCAATTGTTATGCTAAATCTTCCATTTCCTGCTCAATCTTTAGAAATCAGGTAGTATTATTTGAAATTTCATATTACAGTTTTTAACAGTACAAACCATAAGTTAAATTTCGAGCGTTTAAGAAAAGCCTATCAAATAAAATCTAAAAATAAATTTAATTCCAATAAATCTTAGTGCTGTATGTGAATGTGTCGAGAGTGCCTAAATTGCTTGAAAAAGGAGATTCTGTAAGAAGTTTTTATCAGGTGTGCAAAAATATATTATTAAAAAAATTCACAAAATTTCGAATATAACTCATTTTTCAGTTAATACTTTGTTTTTAAACAATTATGAATTACAATGAAGACAAAAAATTCTGAGTGGCTTTTAAATTAAAAAAATATATTAACAATTTTATTTCACCTTATTTAAATTGACAATCGTTTTTTTTGTCTAAAACCTCTTCTGGGAATTAAAGTACTTACGGCTTTATGAACTGAATTTAAAATGAAAGCAAAAATTGACTTTACATCCTTCGTTAATGTTTTAAGTTCAGCTGTACTTTTATGGTCAATTACATATAGATTAATTCTTATTCTTTTACAAATTTTAACTTCATTCACATTTTTTTTTACTTCAGTTAATATATTTGATTGAAATAGTATTTTTTTATGTCCATATCATTCAAGAGATTTTTTATATTGAAACTGAACAGTTCTAATAAAAATATTCGATTAATAAGACAATTAGTTTTTTAACTCTTTAATACCGATGGACTGTTTTCTTCTTTTTCGTTTAAAATTGACACATTTCGTTAGGATGCGACATGAATTGGACTCTCACATTCTGGGTTGTCTTTATTCTCCATCCCCTGCTATTCAAGGTAACAAACCTTTCAGCGCGCTACTTTGATGACTAGCCTTGCGACTTTTCTGCAGTCATATTGTGGATTCCGCTTTCAATCTGAGAATTTTTCTGCTGTTAATATTCACAAATATTTTTTTAGTATAAAGAGGATGATGTGTTTTATTCATTATATGTGCTGATTTCCTGATTATAAAATATTATTTGTGGTTTAATATCATATTATTGAGAGGTCGTAGAAAGGTAGCTTTTTAAAAAGATGTTCAGGTATTATATTTCAAAAATTTCGATTTTTACTAAATATAATGAAATCTGTTAAATAAATGGAATTCGAAAAATCACTCTACAAAATATATTTCGAATACATTCCCGCTTCTTTCAGACTAAGAAGACTTAAGAAATTGATTGAACTGATTTTGAAATCGGTATTCAAGTGGCGCTGTGATCGTTTATCAAACGCAGGCCTGATACTTTCCCTGTTTTGAAATATGCCCACCAAATATCTTTCAATTAGTTTTTATTTATGCCGCTCTTAAAATCTCTATTTTAAGAGCAGCACTTTCAATATGTGTTGCCAATAGATACAGACGCGATCAACACACGTTCATTTAAGTATTTAAAGCTTTGTCCTAATTTAAAATAGTGGTAATCGTGATATATCTAAATAAGAAAAATTGAGTTTTCATCATATTTGATCAAACAAAACACTTTTTTAGAATTCATCTGAAACTTCCACAAATCAGAAACAAGCAATTTAATTATGACGTCTAAAATTTGACAAATTAAAATTCAGTTCTGATTCGTTCGTAAGCAGGATAATGACACATATGCACTCTAATTAAAGATAATTTTCATTCAAACTACAAATTTTTTATTTAAACATCGGCAAAAATACTATCCCTGCAAGCATTTCTATTTTCATTTTCAACTATCGCTTACAAAACCATATTTGCGATTTTTAATTTCAGCTCTTGGAACATACTGGTGACTCAAGATGAAGTGCTATTTACACTAAATTCGATTATGTCTTTGTAGAACAGAATCCAACTTTCCCCAGAAAAATTTCAAAGCAATAAAGACATACTTAATACTCACAGACAATCATCAATTCACACGACGATTAGAGAATTTCTTACTTAAACGTCTGCCTGCATACTATTACATCGAATAACAAATGTAATAACAAGTACTCAAGATATGCCATATTGGTATAATTTTTCTCAGTTTTATGATAGAAGCTTAAAATTTAATTACATACTATGCAATGTTATACTACTACCGTCTTAAGAAAACGCTAAAATTAGTGCATTTAAATGCATTTGCATTAAATTTGTTATAATTAAAGTTGTTTGGTTTAATTTCTATTATACGTCTTTTCATTTATACTTTTGTCCCTTGTTTCACTGTATATCATTAAAACCTGGTCTATTAGATTTTGAAGCCAGTAACTAAATATGCTCTCTTTGACTTATGCTACTCTTTAAATTTTAAATCAATTACATTTTTATAAAACATCTCTATTAAAAATAGTCGTAAATAATGTAATACATTGAAACAGCCGTTAAATGTATTTTAAATGCATTTGATTAATATACCATTATCCGTTAATCAGAGACAAATAAGTAAACTATCTTGTCTAAAGCTTTGTTTAATTAAAAGTCGATATGACCGTCTGTAAGATACTGGAATAACTGGCATGTTACTGCTAATAGAAGATTTACACATAATTTTTTTTTCAAGCTATGAATTTTTTCATCAGGAATTTGCAAAAATTTATATGATAAAACAGAAACTATTACTAAAGAAAAAAATCATTTTTAAAGAGCGCCTGAAAAAATCAAAGAGATAAGCAATAAAAAGATATCGATTTATTCATAAAATAACTGTAAGTTCAACAATGATATTCGAAAGATTTACCTATTTATGCTTATTGCATCTTTCAACATGCAAATATCTCCTGATATTTATAGACATGTAATATACCTATGCTATTGCGAACCAATACCTCAAAGTTAAAGTAATCTTAAATAGTCTTAAAATATCTAAAATTTGAATAATGACTTATTCTCATTTGCATATTTAAATTAACACACAATTGGATTTAACCTTCCAGCGGAGGCGCGTATGTGAGAGATACACTAGAGAAGATTTTCGTTTTATATCTTTTAACCAGAGAGCTTTATGAAAATATGACCTTGGCCATTCTTCCAGATCCTTTTGCCGAATTATTATTCATGGTTTGGAAATCGAGGGTTTAATGAAATTCTTCAAATATGATATTTGCATTTCAGGCATACGTGTAGATACAGTTTAGGCTGAAATAAATAAAATGAATGTAAAACTGACTTTTTACTTTTATAGTTAAATTCTAATTGCTTTTTCCAATTCCATCTTGCCTTTACAGTTTTATATTACAAATGTAAATATATCAGCTGATAAATTTACATTTTTTCACATCATTCAGCTAATTCTGTAGTCATTTTATGTTTTTTGTGTTTTATGTTTACATTGTTACCATTCCTTTTTAACAAAAATGTATTTAAAAGAATTGTACTTATTAACCCTTAACCAATTACAGCCTAATTTTATAATTACGATTTAAAAATTGATATTTTGCAATAGTTTACCTAGAAACTATAGGCGACATTTTATGTTGGTATAGAGGACACGCCCGCTGGAAATTTAATGTGGTTATGGTTAAATATAAATTATAATTCAGTTACTAAGCTTGTTATTATATTTCTTTTCATAATATATATCTAAATTTAACATAGCCTAATATTACTTTAACATATAATAACTATACACAAAGTGTATAAAATTGTGTAATTTAAAGAGAATCAGCATGTTCTCTCCTTTAGCTGATAATGCAGATGTATGATTACAGCGCCACTCGAAAGGAAGTATGAAGTATTAGTACATATAAGTTCAATCTCCTCATATAAAAGTTTCTATCAGGAGAACGCTGTGGCCTAGTGGTTAAGTGTCGGCCTTGGAGACGGAGGGTTCCAGATTCGAAGCCTGAAATATAACTAAACTAAACAATTAATAATGACAGTCAATATTTCTAATTATAAATTGCCTTTCAAGTTACGACATATTTTTTAAGCAAGTAATTTAGTAAAATTTCATTAAGGGTAAGCACGGGACGCAGAATTCTAAAATTTTAAATGGAGGTTTAGAGTAACTTTTAATGAAATATATAGAGGCTCAAGATTTGGGAAAAAGGATGGACAATTCCCTTCTATTTTATTTTTTAAATTGCAAATCATTATATGAAACTCATTTCAGGTTCAGGTTGCTTAACAATTCAACCCACAATGAAAAACTTATACTCATTCAAGATTTTATTCTAAGATTTTATTTTCATCGCAGTCTTTAAAATTTAGCCTATGGTTTGACATTGTGAAGACATCATTGTTTGTTGACACACTTGGCTGCGTAATTTGACTCTCGATGAGGTACTTTCTTTGTCCTCATATATGCACTATCTTGCAAAGCTATATTCACAATCAATGTACAATATTATACACGAAAAGTATGTACAAATTTTACTCCCAAACAAATATAAAAATTTTTCAAAACAAATGCAGAAGCTAGTTTGATAAAACATTTCAACAATGTATTGAAAATCAAGTGAAAAATTCTTATAAGATAGTAATTTTCCAAGAATGCAGTTTCTGAAAAATAAAGCTTTGCCACGTATAAAATAGTAACAACACGCAGATCATAACTTTAAATACTCTTTCAAAGGTTCACATAAAGATTGCACTACCGCAAACTATACAAACGCAGACAGCTTACTTATTTACGTATGGAGACCACCCCATCCTTAGAGTCATTTTGATTACATTTAAACCATAGGGTGATATGTCTTAAAGGCATTACATTACACCGCCTGCATCCCCGTGTTAAGAGCCATTTGACTCCTTTCCGGTTTGGATGGATGGAGGTGAATTTTATTTTTTTAAGAAAGGACAAGAACAAGAAACAGGTACAAAAACAAATAAAATGAAAAAGAAACATACACTGGACAGAACAACATAGAAAACAAAACAAAAAAGAAAAAAATAAGTTGAGGGGGAAAAAAGTGAAAATTTCTGTCGAGCTCTTAAACGGAAATGGTGGGGGATGAAAATTTTCATTTCCTCGTAATTCGCTTACGGTTGACGATAGGAAAAAAAATTCAAATTAGGCGAATTACCACCTTCCCAACAAAGAAATTTTGCATTGAAAAGTTTTTGAAAGCTAGAATTGCTTAAAAGTTATAATTTCAAATGTGATTTTTCAGCCCACCCACTCCGAAATTGAAACTGGATTTTAAACATTCAGGCATGTGGCATCTTATTGGAAAGCTTTCGTCATTTAAATTCACAACCACATACTTTCATTTGTGTAGCTCTTATCGTTAGTGAAAATAGAGGGCGAAATGATCTTTTCTTTTTTGATTGTTCCCTAACATTTAGAGTACTTCTCTGATAGATCTTGCAGATACCGAATTTTGTTTTCAAATTTATTTTATGCAATGTCAGGTTCTCTTCTTAATATTATGAATCTATCCCTTGTAACATTGCCACACAACGCAACTAATGATTTCGTAACTAAATTTAAAAAATTACACAGAGATCTCTACTGCTGTGTATCAAGCAAATCTTAAAATACCGATTTTAGGAGGAATGTCCACAATCAGCACCTTAAATCTATTATCAGAAACAAAGACTATACTTGCTAGTTCTCTTAAGTGTTACTAAAAGTCAGTCAATTAGATATATGTAGTCATATGCCTTGGAATTTAACGTTGGAGTTTTGAATTCACGAACAACTTGTTCTACTTTAGCTATTTGTCTACATTTTAATATGCAGGACCAAACTTTTTACGTGATTTCGGCTGTCGGCTGACAATGCAACCGAAATAATTTTTGGATGAACAAAACATCCGGTTTCTTTGTAATGTTCAATCTATTATGCTCATTAATTTTCAATCGGAAATCCAGACCATATATTATGCCGTGAAAGTGTTGAGCTTCTCATGCGCACAAGGTGACCGAGTATTATTACCAAATCACTCGGATGGGCGTACTCTAATAGCATACTTCTGTTAAAGCTTTTAAGTTTCATGATGGTCTCTTTTTATTTTAAACATATAACCTCAAAATTCTGTTTTCACCTGAAAGTGCTAATTTTTCCTGTATCCTTTCGTGAAAGGCTTAATGAAATATTTTCATATTTCAGTGCACATTATATAGCGTTAATATGAATTAAATTCATAAAGCGCAACAACAGACAAAGTTATTTCAATCTTTTCAAAGCTTATTACATGCAATTTTCACAAGATTCTAACTTTTTTCCAATTTATCCACAGTATCCTTTTGCCCGATTAGTTTTTCTGGCCAAATGTTGGAATATATATTGTAATGGTAATTCATTTGCTTATAACAAAATTGACCATTGCAGAGGACATCCTATAGAAAGTTCTAGTCGTCTTATGATATGATTTTTAGAAACTCTATTAACCACTGCTCTATCACAACCAACAGCTTGCAGCTAAGAATGGTCAACCATTTTTTATAAAAAAAATAATATAGTTGTTTTCATATTAATAAAAAGTGCCACATATAGGAGTTGCATAGCCAAATACAAAGGTACTAGTTCTGAAATTAGAGCCACATCCTGCTCTGTTATGTCCTTTGTCCTGTTTTCTTATGTTCTAACAACCATTTTTCATTCCTAAACCAAAATCATAATCTTGTCATTTTGGCCGTCAAATTATATGTCATTCTCAGATGAAGAGCATTTTCCCTCATTTTATTTCCATTTCAAATCACGGCGGGTGGTTTTTAATCCTTCCCTTTTGATGTTACTACGATCGAAAACTTTAGAAGAATAGTCTTTATTAATTCTTCTCATATCTTTTAAAGCTGTATTTATATGTATTGCTGCTGATCTATCAGAAACTCCAATTATGTCTCAAGCCTTCGTTTCATTTGGAAGAGTTGTTCTCATTTGCAAAGTTGAAGGAAAATCTTTTTAATTGTGCTTTTCGTTTCACGTAGTTTAAACTCAATATCTTGATATTCACCAGGTGAACTTGAAGAATTTAAAATGTGCCCCATAACAGAAGGAGAAATTCTATTATCTGTTCTGAAACGCTTTTACCAAGTTCTAAATGTTTCATGTTTGTATGTATGTAAGGTTGTATTTCTGTGACTGATTTTTCATTCACTTCTTAATGCAATAGAGCTCTGAAATTTTATATATTTATTCGGTCTTGATGACAATGAAATGTTTTAATAATTTTAGAGCTCTCAATTATCAATTTTTAAAAAAAATCGCAGTGACGCCATCTATAGTATTTCCGGGAACTAAAAAAATTTCTACAGTAATTTAATTTAAATGTTTCAATAAAAATAAAAAATAAGTATATCCTATTACAGATTTTTTAAAGAAATTATTGCTGGAATTAGTTGAAGAAAAATGGATTTAAGTTCGAAATATTTTCAGTGAATCAAGTGCATATAGAAGAAAAATACATTATAGTTTGTTGTAAGATAGCCTATATAATTCAAAACTTATAAATGAAATTCCTTAAAATTGGAGGGTGATAGAAAATTTTTATAAAAATATTCTTCTTCAGAACCCTGGAATCTATAAGAAACACCCAATATATACTGAGGAACAGAAAATTCGTTATGATTTGTTTTTCAGTGAGTTAGAGAACGCCTTGCTTTGGTTATGCTTAGTTCAGTTATACCAAATGTCCTGTTTTGAAGCAACAATAGGTGTATAGGAAACGTCTTGGAAAATAATCCAAGAACATATAATTTATCTTCCAGTAACTTGGAAAGTGGTAAAAGTCCTTTACTATTTCTCCGTCAGATTCTCCATTTTCAAAGGGTATTTTTCTATTTCGCTCATGCTTATTCTAAATGTTTACATGTAAAGTCGCGGGAAAAAAGTAACCACCCAGCAGTATTCCGCCCCTGTTTATTTATCTTAAAACAAAAGATACTAAATTTCAGGAAATAACGTCTACTAATAGATTCTAAGGTTGAAAATTTAAGAAGGGGTGTTATACATATTTATAATTGCACTAAATTCAAAATTTCCAATGGCAGCACAAATTTTTATCAACGAATGTCAAAACTGCACAAAAAGTTATGCTCGGTTACTAAATTTCATTATCCAAGCTCAATAACTCTAAAAATTATTAGCAAATAAAACTTTGAGTCTTCAATGCTAAAGTAAAAGTTTGAATTCTTATTGGCATCTTGAGAAATAATATAGTTTTTGACCTAGAAATTTTTATGTAATAGTATGAAGTATTCTACACATCCTGCACTTATATTTATTTAAAAATAATTTTGTGCACATGAAATATTTTGATATTTTATGTCCAATATTTTTGAATAGCAACGCTTACAAATTTTAACACTATTCGACGCAGATGGCTATTTCATAAATGCAAAATTTCAGCTAATTTATACGAATAGTTTTGAAGTTACATCGCATTTTCTATTTTCGCTATAATTCGATGCACTTAAGGAAGAGGCACATATTTCGAAACCGTTTACATTGTTAAATATAATCATTGTACCCCTTTATTTTATAAAATTTAAACACGTAAATATTTAACTATTTATATATACATAAATTAAAATTTTATAAATTTAGGTGGTGTTATATAACACTATTTATTTTTTACGCATCAAGTTTAATCGATTATAAAATGCAGATCTTTACTTTGAAAATAATATTTAAAGTGCGAAATAATTTATAATGCTACTACAGACATTTTAACGCAAGAAGAGAACTTTAGTAAGTAAATGTAGAGACGACCCCTTTCATGTCCAGATCACAAAATGTCAAATATCTTCAAATCTACTAATGATATATTAACCAAATTTAACATCCTGGGGAATTTTTTCATGAGACATTTATTTAT
Source organism: Araneus ventricosus (assembly GCA_013235015.1). Taxonomy (NCBI): domain Eukaryota; kingdom Metazoa; phylum Arthropoda; class Arachnida; order Araneae; family Araneidae; genus Araneus; species Araneus ventricosus. The sequence goes on from BGPR01000943.1 coordinate 145,289, forward strand.
GGCATCAAAAAAGGGTGTCGCCATTGAGAATTTTGAAGTTAGTGCAATTTTAAATATTCAGACGATTCCTTTTGAAATTTTCAATCCTAGAATCTATTAGTAGACGTTATTTCCTGACAATTGGTGCTTTTTGTTTTAAGTTAAATGAACAGCGGATAAATAATGCCGGATGGGTACTTTTTCCAACGATTGTACATTATATGAGCAAAAGTATACGGTCACTTTTGGATTGACACATTTTTTTCATATTTTACCAGAAAGGCTGGTGTAACTGCGCTTGAACTTCAACCATGTGAGGAATAGGCTTAAACTTATATTTTACAGTGAAGATTCTGCCACGATGGCTTTTATGGCACCGAACAGGAATTGATGCAGAAGAAAAAGGAATACGGCTCACCCCACTTCACAGGAGAAGCTGATAATGTTCATATGATTTCATCAATGGTTATGCTTAATGTGCACATTGCTTACAGACATTTTCGTAAAAGTAGAACTCATATCCCGGATAATAAAAAAGATATTCTTAAAAAACCCAAAATTTTCCCTCATGGTTTTCGCTCATAACATGCAGAGTTTTCACCCAAATAATACTATTCTAACAGAAAATACAATAATATACCATAAAAATATTAACTTAAAATTTGAATAAATAATTTAAATACTGGAGCAAATATGAAAGTTTCTAGCAAATACTTTTTACTGCCCATTTTGGAGACGTAATGTAATTTTTTTTCATAACTTGAAAGCCAGTCATATAGGGCAACTTATATAAAAATAAATCTACTTGACAACCATTAAGGACTTAAAAAAATATTAGCATTGCAGCGAGCAGAATTTTTGCTTCTCTCTAAGAGAAACAAAATGACGAGATGCTTTTCCAAATTTTTTTAAACATATACATTTATAAAAATTCCAGTTGAAAACCGGTCCTTCATATATCTAGCTAGGAAACCGCGAAAGAAAACTTATGCTTCGTCTCGCACATGCTCAGATTTCCTTTAATATTTAAACTATATAGTTCGTTTTCTAATATCGCAAGAGTCGTAACTTTGGTAGAAAACTCCGAATGTTATAAGCAAAAAACACTTGTGAGAAAATATAGGATTTTGTTATTAAACATTTATATCTTCCAGAATATACGTGATATTTTTACCAAAATGCTGGTATGCAATATACATATAAAGATTAACCATTGATGAAATTTGTAAAACACTATCAGCTTTCTATGAAACGGGGTGAGCACGAATCCTTTTCGATTTCATCAATTTCTCTTCGGTCCCCGAAATGCCTTTGTGATAGAATCTTCAATGGAAAATGCGAGTTCAAGCCTATTCATCATATGGCCAAAGTTCAAAGCAGATCCTCCAGCTTTTCTAGAGAAATACGAAAAATTGCTATATCCAAAAGCGTCCAGTAAATATATATGGAACATCGCGATGTGAAAGTACTTTATTTTAGAATTTGAGGAAAAAATGTTCTTGTGACTTTCAAGCTGGAAAATTTGCACGTCTAATGCAGAGAGTTCTCTCTGGAGATTTATTAAAACACGTCTTGCTTTTGATTACTTTAGTAGCGGCTGATGAAAAAGGCACTGTGTTGGTCACTAGAAAAACCCTTATTAATTGCTTGTATGGCAGCTATAGTAATCGTCAATTTAATTGTTAGTTACTACATGTTTATAAATAACAGTATAATTTGCATTTTGTCTGTGTATTTCCTCTTAATAGGATCTCCTGAAGGGAAGTTTTTGTACTCATCTGAAAAGAAAAAATATTCGCAGGAAATGCGGCGCCTCATTTTATAATCCCCTTATTTTTTATAGTTTCGTGAAATGTATGCGGAATTTTGCGTACCTTCTATTTGTATTTTATAAACTTTAAGTATTTTAGGTAGCTTAAATATGTCTCCATATAAAAAGTCACCAAGCCATAGTTAAGAATTGAAAATTGTAAAATAATTTGTAACCAGTTTTACTATTGCACAATTTCCAATATAAAAATTTTAGTCTTTTACCTCTTGAAACTCGAAAGTTTGCATATTCTGGTTATATTTGTTATAAAGTTTAGATTTTTTACACCTGTGATGGTATATTAAAGCGATTGTTATTGTCATTTGATACATTGAGATATGAAACCGTGTGTGATATAATGCGCGAAGGGTTGAAGGCTTTAAGATTGGATTATGAATTGTGTCTCGCACAACAGAACAGAGGAATATGAAAAGCGATGGGAGCTAAAAAATGGCAAATGATTGTTTACTCTTCTCACCTGCGTCCTCATAGTTCATGTAAGCAAGCAACTTTCAGAGCTCAATCTGCAGAGTACTACAATATCAGTACTCGATATTAAGACATCTTCAGAGCTCACAGAAACAATCTGTTTACTTTTCTAAATATCTGTATGTTTGACCAGAGTGTTTTGTTAAGATGAGTTCAATGTAATATTATTCTTGACCTTTTAATGTAACTAAGGAAAAAGAGATACAAAGGTTTCTCGCGAACAAGTGAAACATGAGAGCAGCACCCTTACTGGAAGAAACTCAATTGAACTTTGAACTCAATCATTTCGGACTAAAACCAATCTAAATGTGCAACGTTGGATCTTTGACATGTATAAATGCAGGTTTATAGCTAACAGTGGTACTAAAATGGCATATGAAAAAGGTTTATAAATGACAGTATATTTTGCATTTTTATGCGTAACTGCTCTTTATATTGTCGCTCATCTTAATTGAACTCATCTTAAAAATAAAAAATGAGGTGCAAGAAATGCTTACACCGCACCCAATTTTATAATACATTATTTTTTTATAGTTTCTTGAGATGTCTACAGATTTTTTGCCCACCTTGTATTTAGATTTTATGAACATTAAGTATTTTAGGTTGCTAAAAATACAGGGTGATTATAATTAAAGTTGAGCATTCAAAAGGCTGTAAAAAAAAAGAACCACTGGTCAGAATGACCTGCTATTTCATCTGAGTATACGTGAAACAATGATAGTTTGTTTTTCGAAAGAAAAAATAGTTCAAAAGTTGACGGATAGATGGCGCTGTACTCGTGCTAAGACGCTAAAAAACGATTGCATTAAAAGATATGCTATTTTTAATATACTAATTAAAAGACGTGACATGCGCACCACACATTAAACTTGAGATAAAAAGGCGTGGAACATGCAGTTCCCGTTATTCTGCATCTGCGAAAGTAGTCATGACTGTATCATTGAAGGATCGGACTCTGCTTGTGAAGCTTTTTTACATGAACGGCGACTGTGCTGCAATTGCATTGAAGAAATTCCGGACATTAAAGGATTTAAGAAGCGGTTCTGGTCTGATGACTGCAATCGGTCTGAAGAAGATAATTTATAAATTCGAAGAGTCGCGTTCATTTGACGTGAAATATAGCAGAGGGTGGAAGGCAATTGCTTCGACGTCTGTGGAGGATGTGGATACAGCACTGTAGGAAGCGTCAAGCAGTGCTTTGGGAACGTGCACTGCACGGGGAATTTCCCGAACTTTAGACATGCCTGTCAGCATGTTTCGTAAAATCTTACGAAGCATCCTGCAATGCTATCATTCAAAATTATGCATATTCAGGAGCTGGTCCCTGCTGACTTGCCTAGAGGAGAAGCTTTAGCCCTGCAATTTCTTGCTCGAATGGAAGTGGACAATGCATGGCCATCTAACATTTTATGGACAGACGAAGCCCATTTCCATCTCCAAAGTTCTGTCAATGCTCTAAATTGCAGAATATGGGCAAGAGAGAATCCCTTCCAAATGCAAACATTGCCTATTCATTCTCAAAATGTAACTGTTCTGTGTGTGTTTACGGCAGCGTTTATCGTTGGGCCTTTTTTTCGAGTAGATTGGTCTTTCGTGTCCTGCAAACTGTACAGTCACTGAGACACGTTATGAATCTCTTTTGAGAAACCATCTCATTCCAGCGCTGCAACAACGCATATGTGTGGAAAGCACAATTTTTATGTTAGATGTCGCTTCTCCACACATTGCAACACCAGTGAAGCAGCTGTTGAATCTGCATTTTGAAAATGACAGAATTATCAGTCGCCACTTCCCAACATTCTGGCCGCTACGATCTCCTGGCCTGAAATCTTGCAACTTCTGGCTGTCGGGTTTCCTAAAAAAATGTTGTGAACGGTTTTCCGATTGCAAACTTAGCTGAGTGGAAAACCGCACTACACAACACATTCACAATATCAACACTGAAGCACTCCGATCTTTTGTAGAACATGCAATTTTGCGCTTTTAGATTATAGGAGAAAACAGTAGGCAGCATATTGAACATTTCTTAAACAAGTCGAAACCGACTTTCTTTCCCTAATGGTTTCATCAGTTTTTGCTTTTTCTACGGTTTCTGGCCTAAGGACAATTAAAAGCCGATTTCTTTCCTATCCGCTGTGGCACCACCTTGTCGTGGTGGATGGGCTTTGAACAATGAGTGCAACAACAAGGCGTCACATCTTTTAATTAGCATATATTTTAAAGCAATCGTTTTTTAGTGTCTTAGCACGACTACAGCGCCATCTATCGTTCAAATTTTGAACTATTTTTTTTTCCTTTCGCAAAACAAATTACCATTGTTTCATGTATACTCAGATGAAATATCAGGTCATTCTAACCAGTGGTTCTTCTTTACAGCCTTTCAAAAGTGCAACTTTAATTATTGTCACCCTGTATTAAGAACGTTTATAAAACAAAACAATTTAGACGAATATACACATATTTATAAAACTTATACCACTATTTTAATGCAGAATTTTTCTATATATAATTTTTAATTACGGTTGCGAACAACGTGGTGGTTGCAACACTAGTACTTAATATAAAGCTTGGATTTTTATATCCGAGCTGGGAGGTGAAAATTAAAGTTTTTTTATTTGGTTCGAACGACTTATGAATATGTGAAAGTTACATTTCGCGAAGTTTAAACTTGTAGTGTTGGATTTTTGTTAGTTTTCGACACGATATGGTATGCCCAGTGAGAACAAGAAACCGATTTTTTTTCCAATTTAGGGTTTGCTGAACCAGTGCAGACAGAAAGCCTCGAAGCAAAATATTCGGAAGCTACGATTTTTGGAAAAAAATCATAAAAATTGCAGTTTTCGATTATGATCGTATCATTGTGTAATGCAAGGATCAACGCTTATCTAATGACTGCAGTAATTCGAATATTCAACTAGTTGAAAGTGAGTTTTAAATCTTCTTTAATTCGTGTTTTAAATGAAAGAAAAGTGTCGACAGATTTATAAAGTATCATCCGATTATGTAAAAATTTACAAGTATTGCTTAGTTTGGCAACCCTTGCGACATTTGTAATCTGCAGTTTTCTGGAATAACTTTAATTTCCCATTAAAAATTGGTTTGATTTAATCCTAGCAAATATTAGTATGCTTTGAACTTTTTTCACGTATATTCAGATGAAATATCAGGTCATTCTGACCAGTGGTTCTCTTTTTACAGCCTTCTGAAAGTGCAACTTTAATTATAATTACTCTATGTTTTGGGATAAAATTTGCCACCACTCTTATATAGTTTTAAATTAGTAAAATAATTTTTACCAGTTACAATATTTCACAATTTTCAATATAAAAATTTTACGCGTTTGCCATATAACTCATTGATGTTTTCTGGAAAATGTTTCTTTAATATAAAACTTGGATTATTTTATATCCGGGCTGGTACTTGAAGATTATGGTTGCTATTATATTTTTTATATTGAGATATAAAAAATTGAGTGCTATAATACGCAAAGTTAAAAGTTTAAGATTGGATTATTAATTGTGTCACACTCAACAGAGGAAGAAGAACAGCAATGGAAGTGAAAAAATTGCAAATGACTGTTTGATATTTTCCCTGCCTCAATAGTTCATGTTCTGTTGAAGTCCTGAAAGTTGTTTCACGTAAGCAAGCAATTTTCAGGAGCTCAAATAGCACAGTGCTACAACACCAATTCTCGAGAATAATACATTTTCAGGGTCATAGGGCTCCATTAAAAAACCTGCTTGCTTTTCAAAATATCTGCATGTTTGAAAAATGACTATCTTGCACGTGTTCAATAGAGGCATCTGCAAGTAGAATCAAAAAATTAGAAGTTTTTCCAAATAAGTGCTATTGATGGGTTAGAAACACTCCAGTTCTGTATAGATCTGATTCAGGTAAATGAAAACAGCTACAGTTAAACTGAATTAATTTTTTAATACATACATTCTTTTTCAGAGACAAATTATATTATTAAACAAATTTTAAGAATTAAATTGATCCATTAAGCATATCAGGCAACTAGTGTCAGCTGTTTACAATAGATGTCATAAGTACGAAAATGAAAAAAAAAATCAACACCGAATTCATACCAGCAAAATAAATCAGATAATCTGTTACTTCTGCCACCGGAGCATAACAATGTCCACTATCCAATACTATTCCCCTACTCGAAATAACGCGGGGCAATCTTAAATTTTCCTTTAAAAAATCTTTTTTCCAGGATCGTTCGGTTCTAACAAAAAAGTAAAGCAGTCTAATTCCATAAACGCCAAGTTTTGGACTAGCCTAATTAATTTACGCTTGCTGATACCAACTCCCGAAATGAAGACACTGGAGGGCTCTGATTCAATTATCTGGCACCTTTTCGAAAGTTTTAAAGAGTCTCTGCGCACTTACGCAGCGAGTCTCAAGCTTAAGTACAAATACTACAGTAGGAGATGTTTCTACTATCCTGAGAGCTGTTACTAAAAATTACCAATGGAGTTTATCATTTTGGAGAGGCGGCTCAAGCACTGCTGTCGTTGCGCAAAGTTTTAGAAACTCTGCTGTCACGTAAGCTAGGTCTGTTAAGAAGTGTTTAAAAAATGAGGACAGAAATAATATATATTAAATGAAGGAAAATATTTTCATCTATGGTTAAAAGATTTTGTTAAACATTGACGGATAGAGATGCCAGGTTAGGATTTTTCATTTCTAGTCATTTTTTTTTGCAAACAACTACTCTTGATAGTAAAACGTCCAAGCCATAAAATAATTTTAATACATGCTCTTGAAAAAATTACATAATAGTACCAAAGTGGATATACAAGTACTATCATAGAGAGAATTTTTGGGAAAAACAAGAAATGAAAATTCAAAATAATTGAAAAAATTATCTATCATGATATAAAATTAAATTTCCATTCCAAAAATATATAAAAATCACAAAAATATTTTGATATTTATTATTCCCAAATTATTTGTGAATTTATCAACAGGCGGTTCAAATTGATAAGGAAAGCAGTTGTTCTAAATACTGTAAGTTTTAGATAAGGGGCAATATGCATAATTTTATATTAAAATTATACTAGCGAATTTTTTGAATGCAAAATAAGCAGATAGCAACGCCCATTCCTTTAACATTTTCTTTTATTTGAACATTTTTGTAATTATATTTTTAAATACTGCATTGCTTACTCAAATATCTTACAAAGTAACTTTCTAATTTCTTGTATAAAAAGAGAAAAGATTGATAGCTCCAAATATTCAATCTTTTGTTCCGATTTTCATTCACAATGATGAAATAAATAAAAATATGAAATTATACTAGAGTATTAGTATTTAATAAAGTATTAAACATTTTTAATTTCTTAAAAGCGGAAATAACATATTAGAGTTTACAAAATCAAGAAATAAAATAGTACTCTAAAATTCCCAAGACTCTGCATGGAGATAATCCAAGGAAATATTCGAAAATTTCTGTTATTCCAAACATGCTAAGGAAGAAAGGATTTTGAATCTTAAAAAGAAATCTTTTTGACAATCTTTTAACATTTTACTTCAGTGGATAACTACAAAACTTAAAACTATTCTATAATGCAATTACTAAAACAATGGGATAAGGTTACTAACTTACACTAAACATACACAAAATCATAAACTTTAAAACTCCATGCAGTTTCTTATCATTCACCTGGCTAGAAATGTGACCTTATTCTGTGGAATCCTATAATATATTTCCTAAAATATATTCAAAATCAAATCACATTTTAACTTCCTCGGACGTGAACGAAAAATCATAGTTCAGATTTCCCAGTGTTATAAAAAAATGAGTGAATGTTTATGAGTACGGAAACAAAATGAACTAGATGGACGAAATGTGTTGTGTTGTTGTTACAATAAGATAATATGTTAAATAATCATGTTTTGGGCGAAATCTATCAACCGGATGCCTACCTTTTTGTCCGCTCTTGTACGAGTGAACTCTAAAAAATATCATGAATTTAAACTTATATTTAAGATTTTCTAATTAATTTTGAATAGCACTGTAATTTTTTAAAAATTAGAAATATTTGAATATCCATGGAAATAATATAAGCAGTAAAATATCATGATAATTTCTTTTAATCTTAGAGAAGTTGGGACAGCCTCTGTAATCCACCCCTCAAAAGTTTAAAATATAAATTCCATGTAATAAAATAGAAGGAAAAAATTTAACTATATGCTTTAAAATTGATAGTTAAAATCTCACCTAATACTTATATTTAAAGCAAAACGGATATCGAGTTCAAGGCTGTTTTTTACTGTGCTTCGTGATATACAATTTTAATAGATATAATATAGATAATTTACTCATCGGGTTCCATTATAGTTGTATTAACACATTGAGAAACAATTCGATACTTGTATTTTTTCCGACATTATTTTATCTGATGTGGTATTCGGAAAATATAGAGTAAAACCAAAATCTCTACAGCGAGCAAACGGGAGCTTTCCCCTTTCTGGGCATGTGTGACGTCAGACCCGCTTCCCGCCAAAATGGATCGTTTTTCCCGCGTCATCTGAAAGGAGAACTTTGATTGCAAATATAAAAAAAAACTGCCTAGAAATTCTTTTTAAATGTTATTGTTCATTTTGAAGCATTTTCAATCGATTGGAAAAATAAAAAAATGCTGAAGTTCCCCATTCAGCATTTACTTATATTACCATAATTGTAGACGCGACGAGAGAGAGGGAGACGAGACATTTTCGTTTCTAAATACTGAGAATCCATACATGCATTTAGGAAAAATAAAATCTTTCACTAAGAAAAATATATATAAAATTCCTATTACTTCTATATGCATTATAGTGAAGAAATTTAGCTTCATTCTTATGAAATTCTGTCTCTCATTTCCTGAAATGCATTTATAAACATTTTTAAACTTATTTCTCTCTCAACGCATTCGAATCCAATCCAATAAATTTATCAAGCAAACAATTACAGTCCTTTAACTCAAGATAAATAGTAATAAACTTCAAAAGTATTTCAAATAAAAATACAAAACATACCAGCTAGAAATTAACTCAGGGAGACAAAGTAAAAGTTGCTTCAAGTAGTCAATGCAGCACCAATTAAATCCGAAACTCCCAGATTACTTCTTTTCCCTGGTTAGTTTTGAATAAAAAAGCAAAGCAGCCTAATCCCATAGATGCCTCGTTTTGGTAGCGCCCATTTCATTTACGTTTGCTGATACCCACACCTGGAATTAAGCATTGCAAAAAGGTGGGTGGGAGGTCTCTGAATCAATTAGTAAACTCAGGTGTCTTAAGGAGTAACTGCTCACATAAGGGAGCGGTCTTTAATTAGGCATGCCTAATAAAAGTATAAATGTTCTCTCACGGGAGATCTTGTCAAAACCAACTAAGGGGAGGAAAGTTTATCTTTACTGGATGGGCAACTCATTTATTAATGAAAGTTAAGGTAGCTCTACAGTCACTTTATCCAGTCTAAGTCACTTGAAAAGTGTACAAAAATAGAGAAATATGTATTTAGTCTGCGGCTTAGAGGATTCCCTGAACTGAATGTGCAGGGAAAATGCTTAACGTTTAGGCAATTCTAATATCATGGTAATATGAAGTATGATGAAATAAGTGAGATAATATATTCCCTTTTATTATTTCATCTACTTAGCTGTTTTGTTTCTCCACTATCAAATTAAATGAAGTCTTTAGTTTAGAGAATGTACTGCATATTGTATTCAATTATGAGTCCACATAGAACTTCTGATGTTCACGAATTCCACGTATTAACGTGCATGAATCATTTAATTTTAAATCTGAAGTTTCAAAATATTATAATTTGTTACAAGTTCGATACATGGGCAAAACAGTTAGCTAAGTGATTAAAGTTATGAAATACGCTATGAAATATGAATGCTGATTTATATTTCATTATTTTTAGTTGTCCTTGTTCTGTAATTCGAAAAGGCAAACAGTTCACAGCAGAAATTGAATTAATGAATTCTTTCAGACGAGTTTTCTGAATGTTCTTGTAAAAAAGCGGTGGATGACCAAATTTGTCGGGTTTTGGCAGACGATATATTGGTTAGCAATTGGACACCATCGAAAAAACACTTGTGATTCAAAATTACATAAACTTTTATTTAAATGTATTCCCATGCAAAATGCGTATTGTTAACGCATACAAGCAATGAACACTATAAAGGATGTCAAGGGAAACATTTAATTGTTACTAAAAATTTTCAAAGCATAATTATCACTTAATCTAAGGCTATATGATGGGTTTTCCAAATTATGATAGTAATTAAGAAGGAAAATGTGATAAGCAGACTTTAAGCGACTTTATCAGATATTATCAACGTGTCTTACTGTAATTCCGTTAAAATTCGAAACTACAATATTCAAGGAAACGATATGTGACTATTGAGCATATAAAGCATTGCTTAGAAATTGCAGTGTTTTATCCATCTTTCCCATGCAGATAAATTTCCCCACTCCGGAAATTTAACCAACAGCTTCCATGGGATTATAAATTTTCTCCAGTGCAGCATCCCTTATTAAACTCGAGACTCAATCTTCAATACATGAGACGAATACCAAAATCAACGAATCTGAGGCCGCTAATTGTAAAAAGGACTTCTTTATTGTTTTGATTCATTGAAGTATGTATCAGCAAAGTTTTGAAAAGCTTGACAATTTACATAAATAGACCTTTTGCTTTTTCAGTAAAACGATTAATATAAAGTAAGCAACTACATGGCATTATTTCGCGTTACTTAGACTGGATAAATCTTTATGTTTCCTTTACGTCTGAGGTATTTTTTATGTATACTCTTTCGTGTTTTGTTCAATATTATTGATTTTTGCGTATTTGATTCTGATTTTAAAAAGTCAAGTTTAAACGCCTGGTCACATAATTCGACAACCATAGAAAATTCGTCAAGTACAGTAATGCGTTTAAAAAAAGATTAGTCGGCATTTTTGTATTGTGAGAAAACCTTCCGAAAATTGCATAAAATAATGGTAAATTGTTAGTGTCAGTATATTTAATGAACTCAGATAATTTAGAAATATCAATTTTCGGGTTCTGTTTGCAAAGCCTGTGTGGTATTTCTGAGTTTAAAGGAACAATCGCTGTTTATCCGTTCCGTAGTAAAAATTTTGTTCCAGTATTTTATCTCTCTAATTGGCTAGTTCACATCTGTATTTACAAAATTTATGCTTCATGATGGAAAGCAAGAATGTGTAGCACCATACACTAATTGCACGAAACAATATATAAAATTCTAGTTTTGCCTTACTATTAATATCGTTAAAGAACCTCTTGAGAATAGATTATTAGCTTTACATTCATATTTTCGTTCCTACTTCAAGCGTTTAGCATATTATAGGTAGCTTAAAATAAGTTTCGAGAAAAAATAAGAAACCAGTCTTTCATATTTAGGAATTTATTAGATCTTGTACATTAGTTTTGAAAATTTGTTCAAGAATCTGTACCACTTTTAATTATATAGAAATTTATATATAAAATTTTAAACTCTTACAGCAAACAGGGTGTTCTTTTTTTTACTTTTCGTTAAGATAAAGCTTGGATTTTTGTATCTGAGCTAGCAAATTAAAATTAGTGTATTGTCATTTGATACGGTTGAGTTACGGAAACGTGACTGCGGATTACGCGAAATCAAACTTCTAAAATTGGATTATTTAAGATCGCATTAACATTGGAAGTGAAAGAAATGCTAAGGACTGTTTACCCTTCTCCTCTATCCTCTCGTAGTCCACGGAAGAAAGAGGAGGTGAATCAGCCCAGTACTTCAGCATCAATACGGGAGATTAAGCTTTCTTCAGAATTTATGGCTTCCAATAATCCTTTCACGTTCACCATATGTTTTGTCTTCAAAACTACTAAATGTATTTCAAAAATGAGTATTAGACATGTAGCTGATCATAAATATGTAAAGGAAAAAAATTAGCATTTCTTAATTTCAAGAAATTTCCGGTTTCACAATGAAACCAATGAACAGTAACGGGTTATTTTTCCTCCTAATAAGTTATAATCAAAATGTAATTTAAATTAATATTTAATTTATAAGTATACGTCCGTATTCAACATATTGAAACTTCATAAAATTCAATATTACTTTCGAAGATTCAATTTTTGCAAAACCCTCATCATTTTGTTTCTGTTAGAGATCAAAAGCAATTTAGCTCTTGCATTGACGATATCTTTGTGAATACTAACGGTATTGAACTGGAATTTTTATAAAAGTTGCTCTATATATCTCTCTCTTGAGTTATGAAAGAAAAATTACTCTACATTTCTCACCTGAGCATTAAAAAATGCTCAATGTGTGGTTTTACTGCAAAACCAATGAGCACAAAAGGGTTAAACAATAGGTTGGACAGAAAAAGCTCAATTTTTTTCCATATCGCAATACCACGAAAAAATTTCTAATCGGTGTGAAATAAAACAAGGAAAAAATTAAAGAAATTCATTATCTTCCGTTCCTGCAAGAGCCTTCGTAGAAAAAGACAAAAATCGACTATTTTTTTAAGATTTTAAAATTTCCCTCAATATCTTTATTATAGCAATACCTGTTAAGTTATCATCTTTTTCAAGAATATTAAAATTCATTTTGCCAAAATCGGACTTTAACTACCGGTGGGCATTCTTTCCAAAGTTGACAAAAACTTGTGAAATTGCTTCAGCATGCAATTTTTAGGTCCTAATCCTCAACATAGTATTCATACATCATCTTGTCGACGAATTGTAACAGATCGATGCAAATACACAGTAAGACGTTATTTAGGTCTTTTTTATATAGTTACTTTATTTATTGTAACGCATTGCAAAACTCAGCTTGGAAATTGCAATATCATTTATTTTTCAGAAAGTAGCAAAAAAATTAACAGACCTTTAAGAAGATACTTCAGCAATTGAAATATTTTTAGCCTCTTCAATTACCTGCACAATTTTTTAATCTTTCTTCTCAAGAGATGACATTTGAAAATCTGATTTATGGGAAAACCGGGAAATTTCGAGCAATAACGTCGTTTCTGTGTTTCCACAAACTTTTCGCTATGTTTCTAATCAACGGCCCCTTGGATTTTAAAGTTCTGGACGCAGTTTTGATCTGGAGTAGGTAGGCTGAAGAAACTCAAAAATTTTGGAAGAAATAATAGTAAATTGTAATTGCCTCTATTAAGAGTAAATGCAAAGTCATTACCACAACAATTATCAACATGAAAAAATGTTTTCTTAGTTTAACATAATCATTCGAAATATTCCGATTATAAAGGTGCACCCATTCCATTTTATATTTTAACACAAGTTTTTGTTTGCTTAGAGTGAGCTTAACCAAATGAATTTTTCTGAATAGTCGGTGGATTCATGTATTCACATCCTAATTTTTCTTTGAGAAATCCCATTCACTAAACTACAGCAAACTTAATTTACGAAGGATCCACATCGTATTTGTGTCCAGTGCCCTAAAATCAAAATGCCCTGATCAGAAGCATCGCGAAAAGTTTGTGGAAACACAGAAACGACGTTATTGCTCGAAATGTCCGGGTTTTCCCATAAATCAGACTTACAAGTGTCATCTATTGAGAAGCAAGAGGAAAACACCATGCAAAAAATTGAAGAGGTATAAAGATATTTTAATTGCTGAAGTATCTTCTTAAAGGTCTGTTAATTTTTTTGCTACTTTCTGAAAAATAAATGATATTGCAATTTTCAAGCTAAGTTTACAATACGTTACAATAAATGAAGTAACTATATAAAAAAGACCTAAAAAACCTTTTACTGTGTATATGCATCTATGTGTTACAATTCGTCGGCAAAATGATGTGTGAATATTATATTGAGGTAAAGGATCTAAAAATTGCCTATTGAAGCAATTTCACAATTTTTTGTCAACTTTGGACAGAATGTCCCACCGGTAGTTAACGACTGATTTTGATAAAATAAATTTTTGTATCCTTCAAAAAGATGAATTTAACAGCTAGTGCTATTATAAAGAGATTGAGGGAAATTTTAAAATTTTAAAAAACTTTGCAAAATAGTCGATTTTTGTCACTTTTTACTCTTTTCAAGGCTTTTGCGGGAACGGAAAATAGCAATGAATTTCCTTAATTTTTTCATCGTTTTATTTCCCACCGATTAGCAACTCTTCCGCGGTAAAGCGACATGAAAAACAAATTTGAGTTTTTTCGACCCACCGTCTTAAACAGCCTGTTGAATTTCACAAAATCGGCATTTTTGGCAAAAAATTATCATTCTTGAGACAATTCAAGGTCGATATTATTCTTTACTTGTCCAGATAACTAAGGATAAGATATAGCGGTTCCACGCGTGCGTGTTTTAAACAGCAGCAGCGCCATTATTTGTGGAAATTTGAATTAACTATTTTCGATCCCACCTTTCGGAACGAAAACCAATCTAAATGATGTCATGTTTGAACCTCGGTTCGGATAAACGCAATTTTTATTGTTGCATATTATAAATTCCGGACATTTTGTTTTAATTTTATTTGTTAAATCGACTATCTCTTCAATGTGCCTATTATTTTTTATTCTAGTACGAGTTCCAAATTTTTTTTTATCAAAGGTCATTTATATTAATTAAAATTTTAAATATTTAAAAAACATTTTTTCTAAATGATATTTGCATTGTTTTTACAGTTGTAGTAGCATTTTAAAAAGTTTATCATACGGAATAATCTGTGAAAATATGAATAATTACTCAAAAATATTTGTCGTCCCGAATTTTGATATATTTATTCCTGATAAATATGAAATGTTAATAAAATAATCTTAAAAACATTGATATATATTTGGCTTTTCCTGACGAAAAACATAACTTATTGTTATTATTGAAGCTTAATTTGTAATGTTGTAATATTTTCCAAGATATTCGTTTATGGCTATATCCAAGTTAAAAATCATTTCTTAAATTAAAAAGAGATTGAGATTCTATGATTTTATAATATTATTGATATAAATTATAAATAATTTAGTTATAATTATATTGTAGATATTAGTGCAAAATCTCGTATCACTTTTAGAATACTTTGGCATTTTAAAATGTTTATTATATGGTATAATCTGACAAAATATGAATTATTACTAGAAAAGTTTTGTAATCCTGTGTTTTGATAATTTTATTTCTGAGTAATTTGGCATGGTAATTGAAATAAAATTAAAAGATATTAACTCTATCTAGTCTTTTCCATACAGGTAAACAGGTTTTCATGGGATTACACACTTTTTCCAGTGAAACATCTATAATTAAGCTATAGACTCATCACTTAATTCGTTCTACGAATCCTAACCACTTATTCTATCAGGACTTCTTCGTTGTCTTCATATATTAATGTATGTATCAGCAAAGGTTTACCAAAGCAAGAAAATCAGAATATTGTTATTTAGAAAGCATGGCATTTTGCGTAACTAGACCCTTCGCTTTTTCAGTAAAGCGATTAATGAGAAGTAAGAAACTACATGGATTGGAATTTATTTAGCTTATTCTGATTTATAAATTATTGTTTGTTTTATGTCTGGTTTTCTTTTAGAGTACTGACATATTTTTAATTCAATATTTTGGATGATTTCTTATTTAATCCTGGCACGAAAATTGGCAACCATTGAAAATTTGTCAAGTACAATAATATGTTGAAAAAAGATAAGTCATTATTATTGTATTTTGTGGAAACCGAGAGAAAGTTATATAAAATATTGGTAAGTATTTAGTGACAGAGTCTTTGATAAACTCAAATAAATTTGAAATAGCAATTTTTTTCCTTTTTTTGCGAAGCCGATGTAGTATTTCGGACTTAAAGGAGCAGCCACTGTTTGTCCTTTCCTCCTGATTTGTACAAATTTTATTCCATTTTTTTCTCTAATACATTTATCTCTTATTTTTTTCACATTTATCTCTAATACATTTATAGCTAATACATATATCTCTTATTTTTCTCTCTAATACATTTAATTTTTTATCTCTAATATTTTAAATACATATATGTATTTAAATGATGTGTGGTTCATGATGGAAAGAAAGAATGTGTAATTCCATACATTAATTGCTCAAAAAAGTATTAACAAATTCCATGCTTTTCCTTACTATAAATATCGGAAATCAACCTTTTAAGAATATTATTAACTTTACACCAATTTAATCATATTTTAGTTTCTACTTTAAGCGTTTACATTGGCATATTTTATGTAGCTTAAAATAAGTTTCCAGGCAAATTGAGACAGCAGTCCCTCAGGCCACGGCCACACGAGCGTTTATTCGTAGCTGCCGTAAGACGATCTGTCGCGCAATAACACCACGGCCGGCCAAAAGTGCAGTGTTTTTGATGCGAGCTCAGTCGATTTTTTGTGCTTTCAAATGGAAAACAGTGGCGATTTCAAAAAGTTTTTTGTGTCAAACTTTTAATACATTAAAAATATACAAATAAAATGTTCATTCTATTTATTTCGTATTTGAAAACGAACCAAAAGTTTTTATAATTTCATTAAATATTTGGATGTTTGTTATTTTTCTGTCATTCTTCCCCTTCAACTAAAAAATTTCAAAGATAACTTAGAGATTCTTAAATATTTTTTAAAGTAAGAAGGAAATTGAAAGAATTCCACTTTAATTTGGACCATATTAATTCCTTTTACCACCAAGGCAAATCTTTTCGATTTAAGATGAAATGAGTAACAAATACTTTATTTTAGTTATATTAACGTCTCATTTCGAACAAAATACATATATCAGTTTTTAAGAGGTTAATTAATAAAATTAGGTTGTAATTGGGTAATGGTTGTGTACAGTTATTTTAAACAATTTTATTTCAGAAGGAATAGAAACATTGTAAACATAAAACAAAAAGTAATATTAAAGGGCCAAAGAATAAGAAGAATTAAGTGGAAATAAATTAAATTAAATTACCAATGTTAAAATTGAAATATTTACAAATGTAATATAAAAGTGGAAAAAAAAGCTGAAGTTCAAGAATCATGAGCTTACTATCCAAGTAGTATTCCCTGAATTATCTTAAATGTCAAAAATTGAAGATGAGAACATAACAGGGTTAAATTAAGTCCTTTAGGGGGGGGGGGCCTTAAGCAATGCAATTAAAGGCCCTTCCCACACTCTACAAAATTACCAAAGTAAAATTTTTTATTGATTTTAATTTAATATCTATGTAAGCAGTTTTCATATAAATATAGTTACGACAAGATGAGCTTATAACACATTTAATTGCTCGTCAGCTTCAAGAAAGTTAGTTTCATTATCTCGCGTATTAAGAAAATTGCATTTTTTAAAAATAAAATTTTAAAAATCATTTTTAAACAAAATGTTAACAAAGTATCAAAACTTATTTTAGTACATTCCAAATACTCATATACAAAGTTTGCTAGGACTGCTGACTCATGAGTCAACTATAAAAGGATAACATGAGTGACTGCATAAACCTGCAGGAGAAAGCTAACTACGTTCGAGTACATAGGCTTTGCAAATCAAATGAAAGTAAAAAAAAATAAATAACCCTGAAAGTACCGGAAAAAATGTCGAGACCTGAGCCCCCCGAAAGTTTCGGGTTCCTAGGCTGTTGAGTACTTGATAATCTGGCCCTGGAATACACGAAAATACAAATGGAAACGATGATGGGCAGCAAATCGCGCAAACAAGCCGCTCATGAAATACTCCCTGCTCTTTCCTTATGCGACAGTCTCCCAAATACACCGAACGAACTCCCTGCGAAAGGCGAAAGCAGCCGATTGTAGCCATCTCTATTCTGTCTACAAGGTGATTCTACGGTCCTGGGACAAACTTCGAGGATTTGTCAGGCATAAGATAAGGATCCAAAATCACATAGGAAAATGGGTGCGGAAACGCCATATAGAGAAAAGAAAAAATACGCTACGCTTCCATGTATTATTTCAAATGCCATCTGTTACTTTAAGACAGGGCCGGCATCGATCTTCCACCATACAAATATAGGTTTTAACTCACAATTTACATTGAAGATTCGGTCACGAGGCATTTAGGGGACCGACCAGAAATTGATGAAAATGAAAAGATATTTTGGTCACTACGCTTCAAAGAAGCTGATAGTCGTTTGGAATTTTCATCAATTTTTTTGAGTAATACGCGAAATATCTTCATAGATTTTCGTGAAAACATCTGAAATATTCGGGAAGATATAAAGGTTTCTTTAAAAAATCCCAACTGTTTTCTAATATTCTTTCCTTATAACTTACAGCGTTTTCAAAAAATTGTAGGAACAGAATACATAGCAAAAATTTAAAAAGCGTTGTCTTAAATTTTGAAGTAAATTATTTGAGTTTTAGAGAAGTTGTGAGCATTTGTAATAAAGTTTTTTTTCTGCGTAGGCGTGCAAATTCAGAGCCAGATATATAGCGCAATTTAAATAAAAATACAGTTAAATCCCTTAAGATTCAAAAAGACATCGGCATTTTGGCCAGTCCTGCTTTATTTTAAATGCTATCTGCTGCCTCTATAAGGCGTTTGCGCATCCATGTTTCTATGTGATTTTTTATGCTTATCGTATGCCTGACCAGCTTCCGAATTTTGTCCCACGACCGTAGAATCACTCTGTATAACCTTCAAGCAGTAGCTGCGAAAATAGGCTCGTGTGGCCGTTGTCTCATAGTTCGAAATTCAGATTTGGAAATTTGCAATGAAGCTGTACCACTTTTAATATTGTAGAATTTTCAATATCTAATTTTAAGCTTCCAATACTATCGATATGAATGCTGTGTAGTCTTTATTTAAGATAAAGCTTGAATTTTTGTATTTGGGCTGGCAAATGAAAAGTTATTTTTATTGTCATTTGATATGCAAGTTATGGAAACGTGACTGATACATTACGGGCAGTGGTGTAGTCGCAAAATAAGAGCAACGGGACGCTGTCATGAAAATATGAATAATTGTATTTTCATATTCCCAATTTCGGATTACTGATAAATTCTGATTAAGCACATTACCCTAGACATTGAAATGGAAGAAAGTGATGATCAGATTGCATAAAAAGTAAAGAATCTTTAAAAAAATTTTGTAACTAAGCAGAGATATGAATTAAATTGAAAATTTATGAATTTAAATTATAAAAAACTATATTTTGCACAAAAACTGGCAGAAAATTTAACGTTATAACAGCAACCTATGACACGCTGGGAAGTGGTTCAAAAAATACCATTTTATTTCCTTTATTGCACTGCGCAATCTTGTATTTTCTCCAAATTATGCATATTTACCCGAATTGTTAGAACAAGCCAAACACTATCACTTTTCAGTAGCGATATAAAACCTTTCACTTTTGGTCGTGTGTGAGGTCCAACATTTTTTGCCCCAGTTCGTAGAAGGATAATTGTGAATTCTAGATGAAACCCCAGTTTAGTAAGTTGGTTATATTTCAAACAATAGAAAATTAAAAAACATTAAAAAAGAAGAAAAACTAGAAAAAATATGAAACATGAGAAGTAATCAACGATGATAACAATACACCTTTTTGCGCGCCAAACGCAGCAACATCCAGTGCTTGCATCATACATTTTATTACAATCAACCAACCTATCACTAAAGAATTAAACAACAAAAACTCCCCAATAATAAAATAGCCAAAAACACATAAAAGAAAAATCTATAAAACAAAAATAACAATCAAAATGGAAAAATTGGAGGATTGTATTGCTGCATATGCGCCATTCTGTATAATATAAAGGATTTAATTAATTCAAGAAAAAAATTTAATAATCTGTTCAATTTTATTAATTGTAACTGTTAGTTATATTTCCTCTGAGTTGCTGTATGCAGTAGCCATCCAGAAACAACAAATATATTTAGTTCATTTGCAAATAAAATAAACCAAAAGTTCTTTTTGCTGAGTTGTGGCGATAAACTCTCTCATTTTATGTAACTTATTAACCTCAACCAGCCAGGAATTATATATATATAAATCTAATTTCATTGTTCAATGCGTACCTTTTTCTCCTGTGCATGATAATATGTTTTAATTAGATGGATTAGGATATGAAAACTTTAATCAGAATACACAATCACTTCAGATTATCATTATGACGATACTTTTATATACTTATCCGACACCTTTAACCCGCGAGGACGCGCAAGTTTGTGTCCGACACCCCACGAGACGTAAAATTTAAAAAATACTGACTTCCCCTGGGTTGAGATGAGTCAAATCAACTGATCTGCCTAGTAAGTCACATTCAACCGATACATCCTGTTTGATGAAAAATTCCTTTCTTTTCTTCATCGGAAATCAGCTGATAGGGTGTCTAACACACCCTTGCGCGTCCTCGCGTTAGTGTTCTCTTAGCTTAGTTCTGTGAATGTGTTAGTGATAGAAGAATAACTATGTCTCGTTATCTAAGCTATGAAGAGGAAACTAAACGATTTCAAAAAAAATGCTTCCTGAAGTTCTGACGGAAGAGGAAATTATCCTTGAGTCAGACGACGAGTTAGTAGATAATTTACATATAAGTGACCATGATTCAGGCACAGGAAACGACATAGAATCAGATGATGTTGTCTGCGTTTTGGAAACGAACAACTGGGAATTTTTTTGGAGGGTAAAGACGGCGAAACAAAATGGTTGAAAAAAAGCCTCGACAAAATAAAAAAGTTTCAGCCAAGAATATATTGCTAAAACTCGGTGGGAATACCAAAATTTCTCAAAATTCGTCAAGTCCTCTAGAGGCCTGGTCAATTTTGATAAATATTACTATGCTTGAAATAATAGAAAAATCAACAAATACCTATATTGAAAGGATAATTTTTTCAGAGAACGTTATTCTAAAATAACAACACAGATGGAAATTAAGGCTTTTTTTGGCCTTCTGTACTTGTGTGGAATTCATAAAGCTTCTAAAGTGAATGTGAGACTTATGGGCTATTGATGGTACTGGTCTGGAGGTATTTCTTCAGGCGATGAGCCACGAACGCTTTCTTTTTCTAATGAGGTGACTCCGAATGGACGATGTGCAAACCCGTGAAAGACGGAGAGAGTTAGATAAGTTGGCGCCTATTCGAGAGTTTTTTTGTAAAATTCGGAGAAAACTGCGAAAATTCCTACAACTTTGGTGAATATGTTACCATTGATGGAAAGCTGGAGCCCTTTAGAGGCAGATGTTCATTTAGGCAGTATATGCCAAATGAACCAGCTAAATATGAAATAAAAATGTTTTCTTTAGTGGATTCAAGAACTTTCTATTCTTCAAAAATGTAAATTTATGCAGGTACCCAGCCTGATGGACCTTATAAATTAGATAACTGTGCCAGTGAAATTATCATGACATTGATGCAAAAGCTGCATAACTCTGGGGGTAATGTATCTGTAGACAACTGCTGAGCATCATACCCTCTTTCAAGGAAACTATTAGGGAAAAACTTACAGTTGTAGGAACCATTCGGAAAAATAAGAGGGAATTACCTCCTGAATTTGTTGGATATAAAAGGAAAGCTCCGCACAGTTCCGTATTCGGATTTCAGAAAGAAACAACAATTGCTTCTTATATATCCAAGAAAAACAGAAGCGTTGTTTTGTTATCAACATTGCATAACGACGATAACAATGATGAAAGCACAGAAGAATTCAGATTGCCGGAAATAATTACTTTTTTACAATTTGACCAAAGGGGCAGCTGATGTTGTGGATAAAATGGCAGCTGCGAATTCTACAGCTAGGATTTCGAATAAATGACACATGGTGATTTTCTTTCGACTTTGAACATCGCTACTATTAATTCCTGCGTTGTCAACAAAAGAGCCAGACAAAATTTGGAAAAAAAAATTATTATTAAAGTTAGTCCTTGACCGAATCCAACCTCACTCAGATCACATAAACAAGGCTGTTGAAGATAGCCATAAAAACAATTTCGGTGAGTCAAACCCGAAATACCAAAGATATCTTACAAACGTTGTTATCTGTGGGACCGAAATAAAGACAGAAAGACAAAATCTTTTTTGAAAATTCTAAAGAGTATATCTGTAAAGAAGAAACTTTTCCAGTTGCAATACTGTGTTCGATCTGTGCTAAATAATATTATGTAAGTATTGCTTATTAAATATTTTCCTCTAAAAATTTGTTCTTATATGACTAGAAATGTTTTCACAGATCATTTGGAAAAGATGTAGAATGAAAATGTTGCTAGTTTTACTTATATATCGAAATAACGAATTTGGGTGTCGCACACCCCCTTGCGTGTCTTCGCGTTAGTCATCGAAGAGAGCGTCCTCGTGGGTTAAAACTACCCATAGGTTATAGATAAAAATGATTTTTTCCGACAAAACAAAAGCAGTAACCTTCTATGTAGGTTTCGACGTCACGCTGGAACGACAAAAAGTACAATAAAAATTACTAAAATTTTATTTGATTATTTATTACAAGGGCTGTTGGAATGGCGGCCATTGACGTCGTTGCATAGTCTAAAACGACATAAAAATGATTCCCGGATGGACCTCAAAGATACCAGTTATGCTTCTGATGCGGCAATCCGCGATATGAGGTTCTCCGGTATGTCCACAGGCGTCGCATAAATGAGTAATTTTCTGTGATTCT
Organism: Araneus ventricosus; assembly: GCA_013235015.1. NCBI lineage: Eukaryota > Metazoa > Arthropoda > Arachnida > Araneae > Araneidae > Araneus > Araneus ventricosus. The sequence goes on from BGPR01000943.1 coordinate 168,146, forward strand.
ATAGGAAAAAGTCACACGGAGTGGAGCCGGCGAACGTGGAGGCCAAGCAATGGGTCCCGCGTGTCCAGTCCTCCTTGAGTATGCTATGGTTTTTTCGAGATTTTGACCCTCTGAAATTCTTTTGAGACACAATGAAGCTTTGAAATTTTTGTTCCTCTTGATGCCGACTAATTACCCCTGAGTGCGTCGGTCTATTAACCCTCCTGTCGGCAGGAAATCAATTGCTATGTTTAACAAAATTGTCAGGTCAAAAGAGCGGCGCTTCCCTCAAAAGTGCCAGGGGTTATGCGAAAGACTGTCTCCTCCTTCAGTGGTTCTTTCCGTGCCGTAAGGAGGCTATTCGACTAGCCATCGGGTGGCATTTACAGATGACTTCTGTTGCTTTATCGCTTTGATCTTTATGAGGGAATTCTTTATGAGGACACCCTACTTTGAGTATTCTCAAAAAAGTTGGGAATGTCTTATAATTTGAAAAAGCAACATTTCAGAGTTTGAATCGCTGAACGTTTTTAGACTTTTCTGAAAACGCTACAGAATCCCTATGTTAGAACAATAAATTTTTATATCTTTCCATATGAGTCTAATTGTTACGAATTAATTGGTACTTCTCATTGTTTTCTCCTCACTTCGTAATTATAAAAATATTTTTATTACGTCGAAATATGAAATTATTGCTCTAAATTAGGTACGAGATATTGAAACAAATACAAATTTAACATTGTTCACTCAGTGCATTACAAATGTGTTTTAGTACTTAAAAATGTGTGTTTAAAACAATAATCAAAATTAGTAATACTACGTTGTAATTTTGTTTCTTCAATTTATAGAAAAACAATTGTGTAAATATGGAATCTCATACCGCATTTAGGGTTTCGAGATAACGATTTCTAGCGTTTATATGCATGTGATTACGATTTAATTTGTTGTTAAATTTTCAGAATCTAGTATTTGTAACCAAGGTTAGATCTAGAAATCCTTTGAAGGGAGGGGGGGGGGGCCTACTATGGAAAACAAATTCCGTGTTTTAAATCTTAAAAATTAAGAATTACTTAATTAAAACAATGTATTGTAGAACTTAATTTGCAAATGTGTTGTAGTACTTAAAAATGCGTTTTTAAAACAAAAATCACAGTTAGTAACACTACGTTAAAATTTTGTTTCTTCCACATTTACAAAAACAATTTTTTAAATAAGGAATCTTATACGAAGTTTCTGATTTCTGGATGACGATTTACGGTGTTTATCTGGATGATTACGATTTTATTTTTGTTAAATTTTTATAAATTAATATTTGCAACCAAGGGTGAATCTAGGAATCCATTAAGGGGGTAGTGGTAGTTTGGAAAAAAATCTTAATCTTAAAATGATAGATGCCCTTAGGTTACGTTTACTTGCTGCGCTGTCATTAAATTAATTTTATCTGTTCTTTTGTTCGTATACAAAAACATAAGGAAGAAACTTACTTGATTTCGCAATTACGAGAAAAAGATCAAGTATGAATCTTATTTAAGGCTCAGCAACCTTAAAATTTCCAATTTCAACAAATTATTACTTTAAGAAAATATACGATTTTATACACAACAACTAATGGAAATGTTAAAGCATTAATAAATGGTTAAGAAATGCTTTTTGGCTCATTTACTCTCTTAATCTCTTTAAGGAATAGGCATATTCTACACCTTTCTTAAGATTCCATATTTATCCGATTCTCGGCGCGATAAATGGATTTTCCCTTACTAATGGGGTTTATCTAAAGGGCTCTGTTTATGTGAACAGACGAAGTACCTGGTGGAGACGGTTGTAAATCCTAATTAATAACTCAAGGGATATATCGGTATTACACTGATAAAGTGGAACATAAAGTGTCTACATAATATTTATTGTGTCTATGGAAGAATCACAGTTATCGCAAGGGATAAAATCTATCGGTCGAAGTTCATTGAGTACCTTCTGTTCATTCTTTCTTAAGATATTTATATTTAGACTTGACAAGAAAATTAACTTGCACTGCATTTCAATTAAGAAAATAATTACTCTTTTTTGGACAGGCATGTAAAGCTCAATTCTTTACATTCTTCTTTCTCTATTTTACATCCATAAAGAATCGTAGATCAAATCCATTTTTATCATAATATAATATTACTTGAAGGTAAAAATTCAATGTATCCAACGAAAAATCAAAATATAATATTCCAGGCTTTTCATTTATTAAATCCATTTCCATGAAGATATATGTGTGTATAATGGTTAATGTATAATGGCGTTGTTCAAATTCGTTAAACTTTTTTATATACTATTTCTAGTAGATTCTGTTAGTGCATTCCGGAAAAACTTGCCATGAAATAGTTTGTGACGATTGTTAGTGAGTGAAAATAGAGTAACAAAATAAATAGATTCAGGAGAAGAGGCTCAATACGCTCTAATCTATTTTTAATCTACATAAGGTGTTAAGAAGTCAGTCATTCACAACAGCTTCACTGCACACAAATAGCATGGTGGCCCTCACACTATTTCTGTTTTCAGCTCCCTATTTAGGTAGATGATTCGAGACTCCTTCACTCCACACAAATCCATCCACTGCCAGTCACTCATTTCGATTCGTTACCCAAACATTCTCTGATTTCCTTTGGTAAATCACTCACTCGAAGCATCCCACAATACGCATTTACATCTGCGGCTTTTACGTCTTAGCACCACTAATGGTGGATAATATTTGATAGTGATGGATATCCAATTTCAGCTACGATTCTGGCAGGCCTTTCACGGCCGGTTTTTGGGGGAAGCGGTCAGATTTGGTCGGTGTGGAGAGGTCTTGAATTCCCAGCCTTAATGTAACCGATATCTGTAGTGGAATGTGTATGGATCTGATATACTATGTCAAGAAGAACAAGTTTGCGATGATCCAGAGATTTTAATGATAGACATCTGGTTGCATATACTCTACGACTGCCACGAGGTATTGAGTCACTTAGGCGTTAATATTAAATTCTTTGCAACATCGAAAATCTGCGCTGCAGGACATGAGATTAATCCCATAGACATTCGACTGTAAATGAATGTTTAATTGATACCTTCATTTTACGAAAAAATGATTTCTGCAGATAAATCTGTTTAGAGAAATTAGAGGAAAATACATTACTTGTTTCGTTGCTTCTATGTCACTGAACAACATACCGCCGCTTACTTTTTTTATGCCAGATTTCTCCAGACATACAAAACCAAATATCAGAAAAAAATAATTTTTCTACCATGTGGAATAATTAAATAACAACCTACTTTCATTTGCCTAACCATATACAAAGTGAATGTAACTAAATCTTGCCTATTTAAAACATTCTGCAGCTGAAACTGGAAGCGGATTGATACCAAAACGAGTATATGGATAATACACAAGACACGATAAAATTATCTCCATAAAATTTCTAAACTGTCCGCTAGAGAGCACTGTGGGAAACAATACAGGAAATTCAACATAGGAACTGACCAATGGCAATTGAAAATTATAATTTTAATATTTATCGTGCAGTTATTAATCAACAAGTCATCAAATAATTTGAAATAAAGCGAGTGAAGATAGTTACAGTAGGCCTATGCTGCGAGAAAAAAATACAAATCAACTAAGTTTTCACAAATAGGCAGATTATCAAGAAATTCAACAGATGAAACAGATGTTAATTGTATGCAGGGCAATGTATCTAAAATGTATTAACGTGAATACCTTTTCCAGACATTGGCTTCCGGCATGGTTTTATTAACCACCGGAACTCATGGACTGCGTTCGGTTGAAGAAACCACCATTGTTAATGATGCAAACATAGGAATGTTAGCTGAAAGCTTGCCTTCTTGTTCATGCTGAGACTTGTTTTTCGTCGCACTTAAACTTTTATGCAATTATGGAAATCATCTGGTTTTTTTCATTCCTGAAGTGATGAATATGTTATTTTTTCCTAGATTTTAATTATTGTTGCTTATCAGTCACGTTCTTAAATGTTGAAGTTGATCTTATTGTTTTGTTAACGTCTTTTCCCATGTTAAATTCCCCGTATTATATTCCACAGTGCTCCTTAGGTAAAATTTATGATTTTTTTGTTGGGGGGGAGATACCTTTAAGCCATCTGGTGTATAGTCCATAGACAAGTTTGGTATCAATCCACTGATAGGTTTCAGCTACAGAATGCTCTAAATAGGGGGAGTTTAGATATAACCACCTTGAAAGCCATTTGAAATCACTTTCACCCACAAGCTCTATATTTAATTTAGTGTTTTAACATAATTATGTTTTACTTGGATATTATAAAGGAAGCTTTCAACAACATCAGCTACTGAATATGCACCTCAAGTTTCATGCATCGTACTACTCCAATTATATAAATAGTACTCAACTATGCATTTTTTTAGATTGGCTTGAAACAGAGTTTTTGCAATAAAAATTTTAAAATGTCAATGAACGTTGATTTTTATTTAAAATAATTACAACTTCTTTGAAATACAAATTTTGCATCTTCAACAGAAAGCAGTTTTTGTTAGAATTGTATATTTCTATTCTCCAGACTTCCTTTAATTTCATATTAAACTTTTAATTCACTGTGTCAGGTCCATAAATTCTCGGAAACGACCTTCTCGTTTTGAGAAAATGACATTCGATGGATTAAGCTTTGACTACAAAGAGACCAAATATTTTATCCCAACTAGCATTACATCTAATTAGGTGTGAGATACATCTCCGAGTGAAATAGTAATAGGTAGCCTTAATGTTCCATATCAGCAAAGCGATTGTGACAGGAATGTTGTATTTTAATAAGGTTGTGTAACAAACGCTTCTGCCATATGACAAACTTAATCTGAATTCAAACCTTTAATATGCTCTCTGCGCATGAATGTTATGTTGGGAAAATTAATTAAATCACTAATTGGATTGTTCTTGAATAATAATCCCTTGCATTAAAAGAGGAGCTCCTTCAAAATAGGACCAACTCTCCAGCTCATAATTTCGTACATCCCATTGAAACGAATTTCTTAGAGGGGATTAAAGTAAAATGTTTAATATATATATGAAGAAAGAAGTTATTTAAATAGCGTGATAATTTTGAAAGTAAAGTTTCATAATATTCATTTTATGATTAGAAATAATGCTTTATGCAAGATTTGAGAGTTTTAGTATCTCAAAGCAGCTTTTGTTCGGGTGGACTGTGTAAAATTCTTATACAAAATTGCGTATTTTAAGATATGATTACGAGTTGTTGAGATCGATTGATGTTTGAGTAGTCTTATCATAACCCTTTATCCTTCCAGCGGGCGCGGATGCACAAATTTTACGACAGACCGGAAATTTTCCGGGCATCGAATTACCAATTTAAAACTTAAAAACTGAAAAAAAAGTCATTCACAGACGATATAATTCGATACAAAAGTTACGTGTTACACATAAACATTTAACTTTAGGTTCTCAAATGAATTATAACGCTACTGTATTTCCAAAATAGAAAGTGTCATCTAGTTAGAGAGTTGAAAAAAGAAACCATTTAAGGGGTTAAAAGTGAAATATTTTGGGAAAAGAATTATTAATTCAAAGACAATCGAAATATTTTTAACACGCAAGAAAAATGAAACGGTTACGCCTTTCCCAATGAGATTTGAAATCCATTGCTTATACTAGAATAGGTTTAACTTTTTTATCTCAGAGTTAAATGCAAGACAACATTCAATTCGATTATGAGCAGAATTGCATTTATCTTGTGACAATTAAATCATATGAGTTGACTTCACTACAAAAATATCGTTCTAAGGACCTGTTTGAAAATTCTGCTTCAAAATATTGCTTTTTTGATATTTTAATTACTTTATAAATCAAATAATATTAAGAAAAGCGAAATTCGCTCCAATACAAATGCTCATGCTGTCTCCATACATACAAAAACATCCCAATTTGATATAATCTTTCTGTATGAATTCATAACGGAATTAATACATAATACTGTAAATATATAAGAGCAGTTAAGTGTGAATTAATTTGCGAAATGTACCGTATGGTACAAAGTAGGGAGTAACAAATATATAATAATAAGCAATCTGCCTTGAGAATACAATAATTAATCAAACTGAAATTAAATCAAATTTTCTGTATCTAAAAATAAATCGTTTCTATTTATTACATTATTCTAAATTAGTAAGTAAATATATGATATGGTTCTGTTAAGAAATGATGAAGCTTAATCAGTAAGATTGTCATGGGAATTTAATTATTGGATCGAAGAATTCGATGTGAAGGCGAGAAAAATTTAAATAATAAATGTCTGAGAAAAAATTAAAAAATTACATTGCTGCAAACTTATCTAAAAGAAAAGTAAATAATATATTAAATGCTCAGATAAGAGTCATTGATTCGTGCACTCTGATCTGTATACAAAACTAAATTAAAACCCATGTCAAAGATACTTTCTTTATGTAGTTATAAATTACCAATATTTAAGAAAATTTAATTTCAGTTGATTCGATGAGATAGTTTGGTTTTTACTCATTAAATAAGAGGTCGTATTGGACAATTTGTAATATTTAATTTCATCTGAAATATTTTTTTCAACAGGATGCGTTTATCCCCAGTGGCACAAAAATATTGTACAATATTATACGATATTGAACAATATTGTGTAATATAGTTCAATATCATATAATATTATATGAAATCAAACAATACTGTGTAACATATTCTACCTGGGGTAGCGGCCTGAACACAGAGACACCTTCCCCTTTCCTTCAAGTATAAAATTATTATAAAATTAACATTAGTTACATGATTCATTGATCATATCCTCAGATTAATTTTTCATTTTTATGATTGCTAATTTAATTAGAATTTAACTATTATAATAATTAAAAAAGTGATGATGATTATGTTAAATAACCTTCAAAATTGAAACTCATAAAATGTCTTTTTATAGGTGGGATTGCATAACTTTATTATTATAAAGACTATGACCTTACGTACATTAACTTATAATATTTTAAATTCTCAGGTAATAATCATCGATTTGTGCACTCTGAGCTGCATAGAAAAGTTATTTTAAAGACATGTCAAAAAATTTTCTTTATATCGATATAAATTACTAATATTTTAGTAAAAGTGAGTTTCAATTGATTGGTTGAGATATTTTGATTTTTCCTCATTAGATAGGAGGTCGTATTGAATACTTTCTAATTTTTCATAAATACTTTTTAATATTTTTTCAACAGGATGCGTTTATCCCCAATGGCACAAAAATATTGTACAATATTATACGATATTGAACAATATTTTGAATATTGTGTATGTTGAATAGTATTATTATATAATTTGAAATAGTTTTTTCAGAAAAGATGCCTTTATAGCGGACTGAACACACAAACACACAGACTATTCTTTGTAGAATAAAAGTTTTACAAAATTAATATTAATTACGTGATTCATTCATCATATCTTCAGATTATGTTTTCTTTTTTATGATTCCTAATTTAATTATAATTTCACTATCAGAACAATTCAAAAAGTAATGTTGATTAAGTTAAATAATATTTGAAAGGGAAACTCATAAAATGTCTATTATGAGGTAGGAATGCATAATTTTGCGAATAGAAATATTGAGGTTTTACTTTCAGTAATCTATATTCCTTCTGTTAATTTTGTAAATAGATGATGAATCTCGAAATTATAAATGACATCTGCCAAATAAAATAAAAAGCTTTGGAACCATTTTTATTTTGTAGCATACAAAATAACATATAATTCGAATGATAGTAATTTTCATACATTAAAACACATTTTAATATTTTTCATCGACAAATTTTATTTTGTCACTTATAAAACATTTCGAAATTTAATTTGGATACATATAAAAGAAATATATAATAACTCAGAGGAAGAAATTGGTTTAATTAAAATTAATTTATTATTTTTATTCGTTAACAAAAATTTTTATTGTTAATAATAAAGACCCCTCCGTAAAATAGGTTTCAAAAGAAAAAAAAGGAAACATTAAAAGTTTTTTTCATGAAAACACTGTCAGAACAGCATTATTTCAGAAAATAAATATTTCTTTTCATCTGACAATATTATATGAAAATCAACAGACTCTTCAATGAGGAATTTTTGTGACAAAAATCACGTTTTTTAATTTTTTTGTAATCTGCTTAATTTTAATTCAGATGGTATAGAATGGTATGCTTCGAATAGTGTTACTGAATTTTATAAAGGTTCAATATGCTGAATACCATACATACTTACAAATACATAATTCATATTGCAGTTCTACGATTGCTATTTAAAGATTCAAATTTTTTAAAAATATTAGTGTGTGGCAAAACTTTCACCATTTTGTTTCTCTAAGATACGAACAGAAGTTCTACTCTCTGTAATATCGATATCTTTCTAAATATTAATGCCATTCAAATGGATAAAAAAAGCTTCCCTATGTATATAATTTCGAAATTCTGGAAGTAAAATTGTACTATGTTTCGCACATGCACAGTAAAAAATAATTTATTACAATATTCACATCTCCTCTATTATTCAAAAAATGTTTTCAAATTTTAGATCAATGCTTTACTAACATGTTTTCTTTAAGTTTTATATAATTTGGTTGGAAACTCTGTATGCTATAAACGAAAAACTTGTTGGAAAATTTTCGATTTTTAACGAAAACTTTTATATCTTCCTGAATATGCATGGTATTTTTTACCGAAATATAAGAAAGTGTTTCCGCACAGGAAACAAACTGTTGATGAATGTTGCCATTTATTATCAATTTTCTTTGAAACTCGATGAGCCCAAATAATTTTCTTCTTCATTACTTTCTGATTGGTTCCTAGGGGTAAAGTCTTTACTGTAAAATATGAATTCCAACTTCTGTACTTTCCAAGACTTGATGAGTTAATGCTACATCAAATTGCCACCCTTCGCCGGGCAAAAAGAGATGTCCAGGGTATTAGCAGGTATCCCATAACTTTTGGTAATTCAATGTATGAAAATATTTAAAATTTCAAAATAAAGCAATCAATACTGCTGGTAAAATAAATAATTTATTCCATATAGCACACGATTTAGAAGAGTAATAAAGCAATATTAATTAGGTATCTAATAAAAATAAAAACGTCCGATATAATAATCTTACCTTACTTCTTCAATCAAAAGAAGAGTTAAAAGCATTTTTCATCGGTATTTCCTTATAAAGAATCTTATGAAAACAAATGGTTCTAAGAAGGGCCATTTGTTCCGTTGACTCCACATCTGATTCAATCTCTCAGGTACAGCAAGAATTGCCTTCTCCTTGGCATTTCAATTTAGCCTCGCCCATTCATCACATTAATGAACCAACAAGAACCTTTCGAAGTCACTATTATCCTTAGAAAAACACTAATATTGATTTGTACGCTGTTTGGAAGAAAAAGGAAAAGAAGTATGATTCCAAAATGTATCACACTGAATCCCAGCAAATCATATAAGTTAACAAATACATTCTTATTTAATGAAGATAAAGAGCCTTATTGACAAAAGTTAAATGGAAATATGCTCCTCGATTCGGTAATGAGAACTTACATTGATGGAATTTCTCCTGGGAAGTGTACATCGATGATCATTTATGTATCAAATCTGTTAAAATAAATTTTAAGTGTGGGAAATGCCGCTCCTGATGCAACTGATGAAGCCTTTTTATAATCCTTTAAGTTCAAGCCCGTGCGATCGTGAGGGTTAGACATTAGCCAGCATTTCTGCTTCCTGGATAGTTGTATGTAATAAATTCTGGGAAGAAACGATTGTTCTGGTTTCCAGAATATCAGCAGCATATATTTTTCTCAAAACACGGCAAGGACAGTCCATATTTCAATTACGTAATTAAATCAGTTATTATATGTAATGAAAATGTTATTATGTATAATTATCGCGGTGATTTTATAATTACTGGTTACAGATTCGGTAATTATGTATAATAACCGATTATATATTATGTATAATAATCGAACACATACATTTAGGTAAGAGAAGAAAATTACCTTGTTACGTATAAATAGAACAAACAATTCTTGTTTGGGGGCAGACGAGGCAAAGGTAATTCCTTTAAAATCTTTTGCTTGCTTAATAATTATCAGAGCAAACTGTTTTTCAAATTCAATATAGATTCAAACAGAATATCATTTAAGAGACGAAGGAAATCTTTCCGTTCCTCTTTTTTTGTCTCGATAAGGTTCTCTATTTTCGCAAAATAAGATTGGATGTGCTAATTTCCTTGAATTACTGACATTCAATATGATATTCTTTCAATTGATACTTATTTTTCCCTTTTCGAAAATCTTGAAATAAATATTTGTGTTTCCCTAGGAATATCAGTGAATTAGAATGGTTTCCTGTTTGTTCTCTCTATCTGAATGAAGGATGAAGTTAAGATGGAACACCAAAAAGCGCAATTTGTATCTTGTCAGTGAGGTTGATTCTAAACATCAGTTAGTGGAAGAAATGATGCAACATTTAATCCTTCATTTGTGCAAAGAGTATGGAGAAAGTTTATTATATCTTATTCCTTTCGTTCGGTAGGATAAAATTAAAAATGTTTTTAATCTCTCTAATTAGTATCTTCATAAGGAAAGAAAATTGTCGTCGTACCACAAAATTTTGAACAAAGTTATTTTCAATGATTTTCGGATTTAATCATAATAGTCTGTCATTGCTTTACTATGTAGTTTTAATTCTCCTTATATAATATTATGTTTGTAAATGATACATTTAGCAAAATCCCTTTACGCTATAAAATAAAACAAATTTTATTGATTTTATACTAACACTTTAAGTAGGAGGACAGGTCTTCAAAGAACTTTCAAAGGTTTTGAATTCGAGAGACTGATTCCACAGAAAACAATATTTAACTGTAATAAACAAAAATTCGTAACATGGCTCAACAAAAGTTGTTCAATATTTCAACTTTCGCTTTTGAAGTTCACAACCAGATAAAGATTATTATAAGTTCAGGACATGTAAGATAAGCAGCAAAATGTTCGCCTCTCGATTTTCATGCAAACATCTACAACATGGCATGTTCTATGTTAAAATTCGTCGTATAGTGAAGAGAGCCGTGTATGTTTCTTGCACATCTTCTCTATGATAAAATAGGTATAAAACGTAGTGAACATCTGCAACTTCAGGCGTAAAACCATTTTTAAAATTTTATGTCTGTATCTTGATGTGATTTTTAAAATATTTTGTTGTCATGAAAACGAAAGAAAAAACAATTAGATTTACCTTTCACAAATCTTGTCTAAAGTTTGACACCCATCTAAATTTGGATGTAAAGACCATATTTAGAAAAAAAATCGTGTAGATTTCTTTTTTTCTCATTTTTGAATTAAAACGTTCTCCTATAAACATACGATAGATAAACGTAGACAATGACTGAAAAAGAAATCCAGAAATGGTGCTTAAAAGAAAGAATCATATTTTTTTCTCTCTGTCAAAAGTTATTAATGTTAACATTTCGTTTACACACCGAATAGTATATTTAATTTACTTTCGCTTCTAAGATAAAGATTGTGAAGTTCAATTTTAACATTTGAGTAAAAGTTAAATATCAAGTGTTATTTAACTTTTACACAAATTTAATACTATTTACACAAATTTTATACCGCTATTGAATCCTCATTTACAGAGCAGGATCAAGCTTTTTACAGAAATTTTCAACACAATAATAGTTTGTCATGTATGAAGTAGTGATCTTTTGTAACGTGTAGACCATAACTTTAAAGATGCTTTTTAAGAGTAACATAAATAAAAATTCTTTTACAGAAATCTATACCAACTTATAACATAACTATAAATGTAGAATTAATATAAATGCATTATAACATATAAATATTAAAATATATAGGATAAAGGAAAGCAGCAACCAAATATACATATTTTTTGTACTGTATCATATCTTTGAGCAAAAAAAATCGATCGAAAATTATGATTTTAAATATTCTAAAGAATTATTGCATGATTGGGAAGAAAATTTCCATATGATGACAAATTTAAAATATTGCAGCAAAAATGGATTTTATTATAAATTTTATGTACAAGAAAGAGCGGTATTATTTTGTATATTTATTATGTTAAAATTCTTTTAGTCGCCTAAAATATAGTTCTTAAAAGGTTTAAAACAAAGAAGATGTAATCTAAAGGAACTCAAAATATTCTGCTGTATCTTTAATATAAATCATATTATCACGAATAGAAATGAAGTTACTTGTATGATTTGAAATCACGAATAACCGGCTTTGAGCTCCCATCCAGCACATTAAGCGGAGTCCACTGCATAAAACATATCGCGAATTAGAATGAAGACACATTTATGATTTGAAATCGTGATATTACTGATTTTAAACTTCCATCTAGCCCTCTGAGAGGTGTTGCAAAAGTTTATGAAATGTAGTATTAAAACCTCCTCTGCTCAATTAAAAAGCAGGTGACTAACTTCTCTTTCTTTTATTATGCCGCTCTAAAACCTTTTAAGCTTTAAATGCAGCAATTCATAAAACCAATAATTACAATTACAAGCGCGCCGAAACGAAAAAAAAAACCAATGGATATTTAAAATAATTTTCTATTAACGAATAGTGGTAAATAATATAATAAAATTAAATATCCTTTCCTTAGTTTTAATTGCAATTGATAAAAATTCTATTAATGTTTTATCACTAATCTAAATTGGCTGGTAATAAGATACCAATGATCAACTAATTACTATCAAGTTAGTGATATATATGCTATTTAAAGAATAACAGCTAGTTTTTTCAGGTTACGGATTATTTATTATGAATCCGCAAATATATACATTCGTTGAAATCACAGACTAATACCGAAGAAAAGATTCCTTCTGAAAGAGAATCTGAAATTGAAAAGATGTTATAAAAATATACAGATTTATTCATAAAATACCTATAAGTGTAACGATGGTTTAATAAATATATACCTATTTGTACTTTTCTCATTTCTCAACATGCCTCAGATCGCAAATATGTACAGATAACCTCAAAACTTTAAATTCTATTTACAACTAATACCTGAAAATTGAAGTAATCAGTTAAAGTGTTATAATGTCCTTATATCTAAAATTTGATATAAAGTCTTTTTTGCATATTTAAATTATTACAAGATTATTAGTAGAGTAAAATAAGCTACTATTAAATTTAATTGCACTTCATTGAATATAGTGTCGAGCGTTTTCAGTTATCGAAATGCTGTCAGATTGATATTCAAGTATAACCATCTGTTACATTTTGAATGTGTGCGTGTTGGCATATATTCACAAAATTATGCACACTTCCGAAAAGGTCAAACTTGCTCAATTGCAGAGAAGTGCAAGACCGTCTCCTGTTTGCTAACGAATGCATTCACACCAATGCGTTATTTCAGAAATAATGGGCACGAAGTTCGTAAATTTGAAATGTACGATCATGTTGTCACCCAATTTTCCTAACTTCCGTTTCATAACAGCCTAAGGCCTTGGTTCGCCTTCAACGTCAGATTTCATGAAGGCAGCTTCCACTAAAATGGTATGTTTTCCATTACATCTGGTCTCGAATTCGTTTACCTAGAACATCACAACCAGCTAAACAAAAGATAATTAACAACAAAAATTTATAAAATATAAATTGTATTAAGATATAATTTATTAATATTATTTTATATATTTGTTTATCAATAATGTTCAATTCATCTCTATAGTGACCATCTTAAAGATAAAGTTTTTTCTGATGAGCATGCTCTTAAAGTTTTTTAAATCTATAGTAATGACCACTTCAATATTTTAGCCTCATTTGGGATCCATATTGCAAAAATAAATTCAAAATTCCAGAGCGAGTGAAAATAAATTTGTAAGTTATCTGTTTTGAAAAAGTAATGTTTTTGTTCTCGGGGGTAATCCTAATTTAAAATCCCAGCCAGCTTTTTTTGAATGCTTTTTTCATAAAGTCATCAGTCAAATGATTGATTTTGGCGACATACTTAAATATTATTCAATTCGCTGTACTAACAAGAACATTTAGAAACAGCAACTTCTTTACGAAGTTATTCGACGAATTTCACAATATATTCAGGATATCCTAAGACCTTGACATTTAGAAGTACTTCAATGATTTTTAAGTGAATTTGGTGCTTTTCCTTGATAGCTTCGGATAATATTATGCAACAAAAATTTATTTTTGAACCATCTAAAACTTCAAAAAATTATCTTATCTGTGATACGATATAGTTGCCATACAATTTTTTTTCTGAAATTTTAACATCGTTTTCCAATATTTGAGATTCGTAATTCTGATCGAAATTAAAATAGATTTCATATAACTACATATATTAAGATAACAGATGGCGCTAAAACTACAAATCAGAAAAAATGGAATAGCATCTTTCGTTCCCTATACGTACACGTTAAATGATAAGAACATTAACTCTGACTTTCGTTTACCAGCTCGGACATTAAATTCCCAGCTTTAAATTAAAGAACCCTAACTAAAATGCTTGTGTAGCTTATATTTTCATTTTATTTTTATATAGAAAAATATGACATGAAAATAGTGGTAAAACTTTTATAAACACTTTAATTAATACAATTTAAATTAATTAAAAATTAAACTAATTTAACATTTTTCCATGAAAACTTCGGAGAATATTATACCACAAAAATTCACTTTACACCATCTAAAAAATCAAAAATTATATTTTTTATGAAATTTATTCATTTACTGTATATTTTTTCAGAAATCTTAACATCGTTGTTCCCAGTTTTCAAATATTTGAAATGCATAATTCTGTTTGAATTTTATCGCTGAATCATCAAGATCAGGAAAAAAGGTACTTCATTGTTCTTTCCTTGGGCGCATCAAACGATAAGAATATCAAGTTCAACTTCTGTTTGCAGCTAGGACATAAAAGATATTAAAAGCATTTACATAAATAATTATACAATTGCTACAAAATTCTGTAACAAAATTTATGAAGAAATATTAGGCATTTAAATATTGGCACTAATTTTATAAGCACTTCCATTCATATCCAAATTTTTTTCCCTATGTGTTAAATGGGCATTGAAACCGCAAAATCCGAAGAAAAAAACAATCAGGTTGTGTTTTCACTGTTGATAGAATTAAGGCGAGGGAGGCGATTCGGATAACGACTTTTTCAGTTAAGCCACGAACTTCTATAACTATTATGGATAATCCGCTTCGCAATTAGTTGCTGAAACACGTGGGACATACTATCATTGGAACTCACATTTTACAGTGAAGATTCGATTGCGAGGGCAATTAAGTGGGCCACCAGAAAAGGATGAAGGCTAAAATGGAGTTTGACCCATCCTATGTCTTTAAGACCGAACATATTTTTATCCTAAAATTAAATTTCTTTTTTAGTTTATAGGTAGCCTTGGATCCTACTGGTACTGTAAAAAATTATTTTAAAAATTTAGCATGTCCCTGAAACTCAGGAACGCACTCGTACAGTTATGCGGGTTAAGCTTTTTCTGTGTCAACGTGAACCTGTACAATTGTGCGGGTTAGGCCTGTTCTTTGTTACTGTGAACCCGTGCGATCATGGGAGTTAGGCATTATCTATGTAAACTTCACCTAATTTATTTTTTTATGATTAAGTTTTCATTCAATATTAATTACTCAAGGAAACAAATATTTAAGCAGCGTAATAAACAATTTATAATTTATAAGAAAAAAGAGATTTGTAAATAAGGAAATTACACTTTTTATGACTAAATTTTTTAAATGAAAATATTTGAAACAAATCTTAATTTTTGATAAACATAAATATACCACACATTTCTCACACCGAGTTTTAGAAGTGCTTTCTTCTGAAATAAGGGATACTCCTGTATCATTAGACGGCAAATGAAACTTCACGGATCATGCAATATCCGGTTGTTCGCTTTCCATTCTTTCTTGCACAATAGAAATTGCAACGCCTTCACGAGATGTCGGATGGCCCCCTTAAATCCCCTGCTTTTTTAGAAAATCTCCCTGTATTTCTTCCGGCAATGCCTGTTGTGTCCAAATGCCTATCCTATACTGATTATATTTAAGGAAGAACCACCATCATTAGGACTGGCGGTATTTTCAGAGGTACATATGTGATCGCTGATCTTAGCGTCAGTTTTGACGGCTTTTGTACCTAGTTTCTTTGTCCGAACTGAATAATTACAAGCACATGTACTGACACCAAATTTTTCGTGCTTCTCGAATAGTAAACTAAGAAGGATGATAGGATTCCAATGATAGAGGGAAATTCATAGGTGGAACTTTCTGTGAGAAGCCTCCTTTGTTACGAAGCTTTCAAAGAGATCCTTCAAAATACTTTGAAAGAGCTTGTCACATTTGAGTGTTGATACGGTAAAATCGACAATGCGATTTGCGGAAGTTTCTCGAATACTGAAGACCGTTGGAGGCGGTGGGACAGATTTCGTGAAACTCTCTTTAAAAAAGGCTAAAAGCTGAAAATATTGTTTATATGTAAAATATTTCCTTTTTAGGTGATATGAAATGAACCATGTATATTTTAAGTTAATTTTTTTCTTAATATAGCACCCATTTCAAGTCTTAAGGCCGTTACATAGTGATACAGTCGAAAGAAAACAATGATGTGTGCATAGGATCACGAGAGAAGACACTACAGAAAGGAAGTCGATTTTCGGAGAGTGAGCTCAAATAAAGCCGAACCCGCACGATCGTGCGGGTAAACAAATATTAAGCCTAAAGAGGAATTATATTAACTCTTAACTAAAATATTTTCCTATTTTTAGTTTATTTCAACATTAAATTAACATTTGGTATTTAAGCAATTAAATATGTATTAATAATTAGCTAATTGCGACAGATAAATAATTCTAATGTTTAGCGCGAATTTTTTGCAAACAGATTTAACGCGATTATAATTGAAATACAGACTGCCTCCGCCGTCTTTTGAGAAAATTAGATACTATTGATACTCTGGAAACCAGAACAGTCGTTACTTTTCGGTATTTAATAAATACAACTCTCCAGAAAGCAGAAATGCTAGCTAATGTCTAACCCGCACGATCGGGCGGGTTCGATCTTAAACGTCTGTTTCAGAGAACGCTGATAACGGGATGTAACTTTCTTCAATGGTTATGTTTGATGTGTATGCTATTTACATACATTTTCGTAAACACAGCAGAAATATTCGGAAAGTTTTATAGGTTGTCTTAAAAAATCCCAAATTTTTCCGCATGTTTTTTGCTTACAATATGCAGAGTATTCCATCAAATTGTACGAACCTTGCAGAATACTTGAAAATATGCAAAAGAAGCATTGCAGTAAAATTTGAATTAAAACATTTGAATATTACAGGAAATATGAGCATTCGTTTGAAATAATTTTTACTACGCATGCGCGAAACGTAGCGTAATTTTTTTCATAAATTCAGAAACAGATATATAGGGCAACTT
Organism: Araneus ventricosus; assembly: GCA_013235015.1. Lineage (NCBI taxonomy): Eukaryota > Metazoa > Arthropoda > Arachnida > Araneae > Araneidae > Araneus > Araneus ventricosus. The sequence goes on from BGPR01000943.1 coordinate 185,614, forward strand.
ATGTAAAAATTCCAGTTTTTCACCATTAGTATTCAGAAAGATATTGGCATTGCAACTTCGTGAATTTATGTACACTTAAAGAGAAGCTAAATTATGAAGGATCTTGCACAAATTGATATTTTTTAAACTTGAATCTTCGAATAGTAATCGTCGACTGTAATTTTAATTTTGTGTTTAAGTTAAAAGCATACATGAGTATTCAGATATTCAACTTTCATAAAATTCAATATTACTTTGCTAAGATTCACGTTTAAAAATTAATTTGTGCAAGATATCTCATCATTTAACTTCTCTTATAGTGTACCGAAATTCACCAAGTTACAGTGCCGATATCTTTCTGAATACTAATGATATAGAACTGGTATATTTATATAAGTTTCCCTATATATCTGGCTCTGAAGCTGGAAAAAAACGCTACGTTTCGCACATGCGAAGTAAAAATTTCTTACTACAAATGCTCATATTTCCTGCAATGTTCAAATGTTTTAATTCAAATTTTAATAGTACAATGCTGCTTTTACATATTGTCAAGTATTATGTACGTTTCGTACAATTTCGTGGATAATTCAGCATGTTATAAGCAAACAACATGCAAAAAAATTTGGGATTTTTGAAGAAAACCTTTATATCTTCTCGAATATTTCTGCTGTTATGAAAATGTTTGTAAATATTATGCACATAAAACATAAACATTGATGAAAGTTACATCTCCTTATCAGCTTTCTATGAAACAGGATGCGTCAAACTCTATTTTCGCCTGCATACCTTTCTGGTGTCCCTCCCCCTAATTGCCCTCGTGACCGAATCCTCACTGTAAGATGTGAGTTCCAACGATAGTATGTCCCACGTTTCTCAGCTACCGATTGCGAACCATAGTATCCATATTAAATCCAGTTTTGTAGTAGCTTCAAAATTGTTCATTATTTTTGACACCAGTGTAATTCTGAAATTGTTTTGAGTTTAAAACGAATTCAAACCGCTTTTTATACGCTGCACTTATGCTCTCTATTGGATATGTCAGAAATAAGGCATCCGTCCTGCCCACGCATCCGGATAAATTTGTCGCTCTTCTGAGAAAAAACTGCTCCAGCATGTAACCAGGTGGTCTTGGTGGAGCTGTCTCCTACAGATACAGCCGACCACAACACAAACACAAGAACTTATAACGCCAAGATCTAACCATCAACCGTCTTTAAAAGGTGTGTTTTAAAGGGAAGATTCCTTCGCTAAGCAGGATTACCTTTTATTGTTTTTTTTATCTAATCACATTATGTAATTTTGAAAACTTTCTTTGTACGCAACACTTATATTTTTTTTATTGACAGGAAAATGTTGTTGGCTAAAAATCTCGTGAAATATCATTTGGAAAAACATCGTGAATCGGAATTCATACTATTTACTTTTAACAACTGCAAAGAAAATAGTTGAGTAGTTAGTTGAAGGCGACACCTGAATTTAAGAATTAAAGAACTGGATGGGAAAAAAAGCAATTTTTCTTTGTCTATTTCACCTGTCTATTACCAATTTTCTAGTCATAATGAATAGTGCCATTTTTTCTTTTCAGAAAAGATTGAAATTTGTCATGAGCCAAAAGTGTCATATGGATTTTTATCTAATTAGGATAATATTCACAAACTGTCTGAAGACGATCTTCTTAAATGTTGCAAAGACTTAAATGCAACTTTGTATTGCGATATTGATTTATTGAATGAAATCGAAATTTGTCAACGAGTTTTAGCATTCAGGGACTCAATAATACAATATTTATTTAAAAAGAATTTATTTAAATTGAATCCAAATTTTGTGACTGTTCTCAAAAATACATTAACCTTCCCAATTACAAATGTTTCTGCAGAAATATCTTTCTCATGATTGAAAATAATAAAAAAAATTACTCTAGTTCTAGAATTTGTTAAGAAAATAGTTGAGTTAGCGATTCAATTTCTTAGCCATGATATCTGTGAAATCCGAATGAGCTATAAAATTAAATTGTGATTATATTATCAACGAATTTTCTATAATGAATGTAAGAAAATGAAACAAAAATAGCCTTATTCTAGTAAGTAATGAATGTTACATTATTCTAGCAAGTCGCAGTCCAAATAGTATTTTATGAATTCATGAAGCAATTATTTTTATTATTTGAATTATGAACAGTTCTAAATGTGATTGAAATGTAAATTTTTAAAAAAAATTTTAGTTATGTATCATTTTCATGTATTCTTTAATAAACCAATTTGTGCAATGTAATAAACAACAAAATGCAATAAATTATTTATTCTGGATATGAAATTTTATCTGGGTTTCTATTTCTATTTCTAAAAAATAGGACTAGAAACCCAGTCAAAACTTATTACATTTTTTTCTACATGGTCTTTTCTTTGCAAAATTGGCAAAATAAAAAATAACAGAAAACTGTTACTTATTTCAAATTATTCATGCTATTTCAGGGATAAACACCTTTTCAAGGTGTTATACGGAATGTTTGCTAAAATAGCTAAAATAATCAATTTAGAGGTTCCTTCAGGGGCATCTCTTCACAAGCATTTTTTTTATAAAAAGAAAAGCTTATAAGCATTTCTACGCCATAATAAGAATCTGAAAAAGATTTTCTTCCACAACTTTCCGAAAAGCTGCATTGAAACTTTCCTACCTTGCTATTCGTTTTAACGATAAGGAATTCAATTGTTGCCGCAAATGTTCTTTCCTACCACCTGCGATTCCGACTATTGTAAAGCTTATCACGAATCTATCACTGTCACCCAAGTCATCAATGGAGGGGAAAGCAGAGGCGAGAAAACACGCATTTGCCGCTTACGACTGCAAAATTCAAACTAGGAAAAAGCCGGTTGTTCCCATCTTCAAAGCGCCCGAAAGAAAAGAAATAACATGGTTCTGCGGAAGTTGGAGTAGATTTGCTTTACGTAGAAAATCGTGTGCGGCGCTCAGAGGGTTAATTTGGAGGGGTAAAAGTGGTGGGGGCATAACATTTTCAGACACCGAAAAGTTCCCAGAATATAGGGAGTAGACAACAAAATTTAAGAATTTAGTTACAAAAATAGCTGGCTCTCCCGGACGCTATTTTTTTTCCTAATCCCTGGCCTATGCCTAGGAATTAATAAAAATACAAGCTATCTAAAACCTATTTCTCTATTCTCGAAGTGTTCTAGATCTTTTTGCAACTATACGTTTTATTAAAGTTGTTTTGTTATAAACTGAGTTCTAAATACCAGATGATTTTGTACTTACAATATTCTATAATGTTGTTATATTGTGAAATCTTAAACATAGCAGATCTTGTCGTATTTCTGCATTTTTTTACACTTGAACTGTTGCATTTTGTGATCTGAAATACCAGATTTTTTTTCAATTTTATTATTTATTAAAGTGAAAATTGCTGACCTTTCTCTAGCTGCAATTAGAGTTCTTGATATGTTCGAAAATTTAGAATTCTTTTGGCAGTGAATTTCAAAATAATTATAGTAATAATAACCTATTATCACGGCAATGTAGAAATATCGCGCTAGTCATTCAAGGAAGTTATATGGACTACTTTACTATGATAGATTTTCCAATAATATCACATTTTTGTAGAGTTATATTATAACTAACTAAGTATAATTTTATATTGTTCCATATAAAAAGCAATTTCCTTATCCAGCTAAAAACAATCAGCAGAAAAAAATTTCTGTAAAATTTCTGAAAAGTTTTCATAAAGATATCTGCAGACTTTTTGAAGACAGAAAAAAATCTGCATTTTTCTTCAATTTAATCCGCAGAAAATTATCTCATTATATTTGTTTCTAAGTATTCTGCAGATTTTTTGAAGTCAGAAAAAATCTGCATTTTTTCTTCAATTTAATCTGCATAAAATCTGCAAAAAAAATAATTTTTATTTTTTTCTTTAAATATCCTGTAGATTTTTTAAGACTTTGCATTTTGTTTTCAATTCAATTTGCAGTTATTTAGCAGATTTTCACAAAATCATTAAACTTGACCAATATCTGTTGATTTTTTGAAGATTTAACTTCAATTTCATAATATCTGCATTTCTCTAAACACATATTTTGAACCATATTCTCTAATAATGCAGCTTTATTTTTCAAAGGATATGAAAAAAATACAATGTAATTATCATTATTGTTTTATTCTACAGCAGACAGGAGTTTCCAAAAAATTCCCAATCAAAAATTGACTTTTTTTACTAAAAAGACTAAAGGCACTAAATTTTTTAAATATGCCACTGAAAAAATGAATTCTAAATTAATCTTTAAAATAAATATTTGAGGTTTTACCATTTTAAACTTCCCCCTATAATTAAATTAATTTCCAATTAGTTTTCCAACTGTCTTTCTGACTAGCTATTTTCCTCCAAAAAAGGAAAAGTGGAGCTTGCGCCCTTTGGAGGGAGAGAAGGCTTACAATTATTTTTTTTTCAACGAATTTATTCAAACAGAGAATCTAAATTATTGAACAAAATTATTACTAATCTCATCTGTTACTCATATCTACGACTTTGAAACACGTATTCTGACCTTGGTTGATTTTTAAACCACTAGATGGCGCCACGAGAGCTGTGGTGACGCTAAAACTCAGATAGATTGATTTATCCTCATCTCGTGTATTCCGGCGCGGCGTCGTAGTTAGCGTTCTTCCCTGCCAACTATAGGAACGCGGTTTCGAATCCCGGACAGGATGAGTTTGAAGTTTTGTCACAATCTGAATCGGCATCGTACAAGTAAGTTGAATCACAAATTAGATTAATGAAATTAATAATTACATTAATTGAAATTAATAATTAAACCTTGACTGTAGAAAAACCTGCGAAAATCTGAAGGTATTTGGAACATGTTTTTTTTCAGATATTCTACATTTTTTTCTACAGAAAATCTGAAGGTATTTGGAACATAGTTTTCTTCAGATATTCTGCATTTTTTTCTGCAGAAAAAATCTGAAGAAAACATATTCCAAATACCTTCAGATTTTCTGCAGATATTTTTAGCTGGGTAGTTGCGAAATTATTTATACAATTTCATAAGCAATTTATCTGAACAGCGATAGAAAATATCTTGATATTGGTGGTTAAAATGTATATAATAAGATTTAAAATTTCGGTTTGTTTCATAGTATTTGAAAGAAATAGCAATCATATTATCTCGTTTTGAACCGTTTTGCTAAGGGGATTTCGTTTAATAGTACTTGCTTTCATATAGAATTCTATTTTTGAGCCATATAAAACTTCAAAAAATAATCCTTTCTATGATACGAATAGAGTTCGCATACAATTTTTTTTCTGAAATTTTAACAACGTTTTCCAATATTTGATATTCCTAATTCTCATCGAAATAGTTTTCATAAAATTACATCTATTAAGATAACAGATGGAGCTAAAACTACAAGATCAGAAAAAATGGAATATCATCGTTCGTTCCGCGTACTTTAAATGATAAGAACATTAACTCTGACTTTCGTTTACCAGCTCGGGCATTAAAATCCCATCTGTAAATTGAAGGCACTTGAGTAGACCCGCAGACGTAAAGTATATTTTCATATATTTTTATATGGAAACATATGACATTAAAATAGTGGTAAAACTTTTATAAACACGTTAATTAACACAATTTAATTGATTAAAAATTAAACAAACTTGATATTCTTCCTTGAAAACTTCGGAATTATTATACCACAAAAATTTACTTTACACCATCTAAAAATTCCAAAAGTATATTTGTTACGATATTTATTCAGATGCCGTACATTTTTTCTGAAATTTTAATATCGTTATTCACAGTTTTCCAATATTTGAAATGCATAATTCTGATCGAATTTTATCGCTGAATAATCAATATCAGAAAAAAAGAGACTTAATTACTTTATATTCGGAAAGATATATAGGTTTCCTTAAAAAATTCCAACATTTTCCACATGTTTTTTAATTATAACATGCAGAGTTTTCCACCAAATTGCACGACACTTACAGAATACTTAACAATATGTAACAGAAGCATTTTAGTAAAATATGAATTAAAACATTTGCATATTACAGGAAACATGAACATTTGTAGTAAATACTTTTTACTACGTATGTGTGAAACGTTACGTAAATTTGTTTTCGTCACTTCAGAGACAGATATAGGGGGGCAATTTATCTAAAAAATTCCAGTATTTTACCATTACTATTCAGAAAGATATAGGCATTGTAACTTGGTGAATTCAGGTATATTTAAAGACAAGCTAAATTATGAGGGATGTTGAACACATTTATATTTTTTAAACTCAAATCTTCGAATAGTAATCTTCGACTGTAATTTATATTTTGTATTTAACTTAAAAGTGTACATGAAAATTGAGGATATTCAACGTTCATAAAATCCAATATCACTCTTCGAGTATTCAAGTTTTAAAAAAAAATAAATTTGTGCAAGATCTCTCATCATTTAACTTCTCTTAGATTGCAAAGAAATTCTCCAGGTTGCAATGCCGATATCTTTCTGAATACTAATGGTGTAGAAATGGAATTTTTTTTATAAGGTGCCCTATATATCTGGCTCTGAAGATGGAAAAAAATATGGTACGTTTCGCTCATACACAGTAAATATTCATTACTACAAATGCTCATATCTCCTGTAATGTTCTAATTCAAATTTTAATACAATGCTTCTTTTACATATCGTCAAGTATTCTGTACGTTTCGTACAATTAGGTGAAAACTCAAAAAATATTTTTTAAGAAAACCTTTATATCTTTTCGAATATTTGTGCTCTGTTCATGAAATTTTATGTAAGTATTATGCACATAAAATTTAACCATTGACAGAAGTTACATCTTTTTATCAGCTTTCTGTGAAACAGGATGTGTCAAACTCCATTTTCGCCTTCATACCTGTCTGGTGATCCCCCCCCCAATTGCCGTCGTGACCGAATCTTCACTGTAAGATGTGAGTTCCGACGATAATATGCCGGACGATTCTCAGCTACCGATTGCGATCCATAGTATCCATATTATTTCCAATTTTGAAGCATCTTCAAAATTGTGCATAATTTTTGACACCAGTGTAATTCTTAAATGTTTTGAGTTTAGAACAAATTGAAATCGCTCCTTGTAATCTACACTTATGTTCTTTATTGAATATGTCAGAAATAATGTATCAGTCCTGCCCAAGAATCCACATGTAATTGTTGCTTTGATGAGAACAACTCTTCCAGCAAGTAACCAGTCGGACATGGTGGAGCTGTCTTCTACAGAAACAGCTGACCACCAACCTAACACATTGACTTACCATGCCAAGCTCTAACCATTAGCCGTCTTTAAAAGGGGTGTTTTAAAGGGGACAATTCTGTCGCTAAGCCATGTATATCTTTTATTATTTTGTATCTAATCGCAGTATGAAATTTTGAAATGTTTAGATTGTAAAACGAATTGTAAACTCTCTGTGTACGCAATACTAATATTTTTTAGTAAATTTAAATTTACACTTTTAAAATTGCAGTAAATACATCAATATACAGTGTGATTACAAAGTCTTGCCCTTACTATTAACCCTCAGATTGCCCAATTATTTTGAACTTTTAGCTAACAGGTTAGAAAACTTAGATCGATTAATTTTCTTTAAAAGCTATTTTGTATTTAATTATGTCTCTGAAATCTTAAGAATATTTTTCCATGATTGTTTAAGAAAATATAAATACGAGCTAACTACTTTTGAACTGAACATGAAAAACGGAAAAAGACGTTTGCGCCGCTCGGAAGGTTAAAAATGCTGCAAAATGGCCGTTGATTGTTATACTCTAATTTTACTATCATTGATTCACTTTTAACTGGTATTTTTTTGTGGAATGGATACCGCACGTTCTACGTCAAAAGTGAATCTGTGTTAAATCTTTAGGGAAGAGTTCATCATTTTCCGAAATGGTATCAATGTCAACAGTAATGAAGCAACCGTTTCGGCATTCCCATCAGTGGAGTCCTCAGAACCATCTCATAATGCATCACGCGAACTGCATATATTATAAACAACTACGGATAAAAATTTTTTAAAAATGCTGAAGATGCATTCTTATAAAGTGCAAATCGTTCAGGCCCTGCAACCAAATAATTGTCCTAAACGAGCTGTGCTCGCAATCGAGACTATGAATTAAATTGATGTCGAAAATGATTACCCAAACTTTCTTCCGAGAAATCAACCTTCCATGTTTGCGGGAACGTAAAAAAACATAATGCCCGTATTTGTGGATCAGAGAATTCATATCTTTCTACAAAGTTACAGGCAGATATCCCTAAATTTAATGTTGGGTGGGCCTCGTGCATAACCAGATTATTGGGCCACTTTTCTTCGCGGGAAAAATTATCGCCACTAACGTTTACTTAGACTTACTGGAACTGTGCATTGCACCTCAGTTAAAGAATTCGAACCATGGATTATTTATCAGAAAGATGGAGCATCTCCTCACTGGGTTTTCTTAGATCGTGACTTTCTAGATGAAAAATTTCTGTGCCGGTGACTTCGAAGAGAAGGAAAAACAACATGGCCTCCACGCTCTCCTGATATTATTCCTCTCGATTTTATTTCTTTTTGGAAGATATGAAGGAAAAAATTCACTATGACTCCGATTGCTGAGGTTGAAGAACTAAAGACTAGGATAAAAGATGCTGAGTTTATCTTTACATCCGATATCTTAAAGAACACTTGACAAGAACTAGAAAACCGCTTTGACTTTCTCCGAGCTACCAAGCGGGCCCACGTTGATATCTACTGAAATATTTGGTATTATTATAAAACTCTTTAAAACTGTATATTTGCAATGAATAGAAAACAACTTAGATCTAATTATAGCAGTTTTTTCACAATAAAATTTTAGAATCAAAAGACTTAGTGCTCTGTCTTTATACTTAATAATAGTTTGTAGCATATCAAGTACTCTTTCTAAAAACTCAGTAATTTTTGTTTGATACACATCCCAATATTATCGAGTAGTAATGTCCCATCTCATATTTTCATTAGAAGCACGAAAGATGGCGTTGACTCACCGCAGTAGTCAATAAATTTTTAAAGCACTCTGGAACACCACACTTATACAGCACTTTCTGCGTTGCTTTAAAGGAAAAAAATATTATTGCATAATAGACAGTAGCTATAGCTGGTGCAACGGTAACTATTACTTTTCCCAATAAAAAAAGCAAGGAATCTAAATACTGTATTATATTATTGAAGAACGTAACAAACTCTTAACTTATGCTTACCTATAGTGTTCTAAAACCATCGTGAGCTTTCAGTCTGTCGTTCATGTCGTCTGCTTCCGTCTCTTCGATGAAGTCAGCATTTGATTGCAATTCAGTTTTTACAATTTCTTGGTCAGGGAATTCTTCAAGAATCATCGGCGACAACCCATTCATCCTCTTAGCACACTTCCTTATCTTCGCATCCGGAGATTCCTTTTTGACATTTCTGCCAGTATGATTCGGCAGTTTAGACATATTTAGACTGGGAAGACGGCTCTAGAGAATCAAATAAGGATCAGGCTCTCACCTCTTCCCTAGCCATAGCCCAACGTGCTCTGGCATTGCGACTATTCCCGTGTAGTACATTAAGTGTTTTTTAAATTTTCGATTTCAAAGGCATCTCGGATAGCCCCAGTTTTGATTAACCCTAGTTCGATTAATCTAGGGTTACCTGGAATTCAAAATTAAACAAAGCACACAGCTTGTTTACCCAGTTGCAGCAAGATGATGACACTGATATAAACTATATGTGAATTAAATGTTTCATAAAGAAATTTGATTTCGCAAAAGAATTGCACTTAGAGAAGGAATCCATCAGGAGTGAAAATCCCCCTCACTGATGCACATTTCCTGTTCCATCCTCCGCTTTCCCATAACAACGCTCGATGAATTCCTTACTTGGAGACCGACAATTTCGATGTTATAACCAAATTATTCTTTGGACTGTTACAATTTACTTGATTTCGTGGGACCATAGACGTGCCAGACGTGTCTACTTATACACAGTAGCTGATTTGACACCTGCGCTGGATTGAGCAGATTTAGTGCCCCATTAAGAAGCGCTACCTATCTGAAAAAAAAAACGTTTTGAACTACTCTCTCATTTAAAATGAAAAAAACGAAATTGCTATTTTTAAATTAATTTTTGAAATGGGTCAAACAATTTATAACCACCCTCTATTTTAAAGTATATTTTACTTAACAATATTTTTCTGTGTTATATTTTCTGTGCTTTCCGACGATTTTATATAGCATTTTTGTGTGCGCATGATTTTCACAATAATTAAGAGTTAATTTTTTTAAAAATATTATAAAAGCAGATGAATCATGTCTAAAATATAATGTTTCTAAGAAAAGGTTCCAGTTTTAAGTTTTTCATTCCTTTTCTATTGCCGATCTTGTCCGTTCATTCACTGCATTCTGCACATTACCGCTATCTGATTTTCGAAATGGATGGGAGATGATAAATAGTAATTTTTTCAAATGAAATTTATTTTTTATGGAATTTAGGAATATACTTTTAGATATCTTTCTTTAATTGGGGGGTGGGGGGTAAAAGTGGTGGAGGGGGCATAACATTTTCAGACACCTAAAAGTTCCCGGAATATAGGGAGTAGACAACAAAATTAAAGAATTTAGTTTCAAAAATAGCTAGCTTTCCCGCGGACGTTATTGTTTTTTTTCTAATTTCTAACCTGTGCCTGGGAATTAATAAAAATATATGCTATCTTAAACCAATTTCTATTCTAGAAGTATTCGAGATCATTTTGTAACTATACATTTTATTAATCTGCATTTTATTAAACTTGTACTGTTATATTGTGATATCTGAAATACCAGATTTTTGTACAATTATATTTTTTATTAAAGTGAAAACTGCTTACCTTACTCTAGCTGCAATTAGAATTCTTGATCTGTTCCAAAATTATGAATTCATTTGACAGTGAATTTCAAAATAATAATAGTGATAACTTATTTTCTCGGCAACGTAAAAATATAGCCCTGGTCATTTAATGTAATTCTGTGGACTACGTTACTATGATACTTTTTTCAATAATATCACACTTTTGTAGAGTTATATTATAATATAATTAACTATAATTTCCTATTGTTCCATATAAAAAGTAGTTCCCTTAGTTGCGAAATTAGTTAGACAATTTCGTAAGCACTGGATCTGAACAGCGATTGAAAATATCTTTATATTGGCGGTTAAAATATATACTAAGATTAAAAATTTCTGTATATGTCACAGTTTTTTTAAAAAAATACCAATCAAATCATCTCGTTTTGAACCGTATTGCCAAGAGAGGATTTTGTTTAATAGTGATTGCTTTCATCTGGAATTCTCCATTAAATATAATTAATGAAAAATTCTAATTATATTATAATCATAAAATATGTTCTTTAATAGTTATTATAATTATCTATAATAATTATTAAAAGACTTATTTTAAAAACCTACTTATCTATAAAGAACTTATATTAAACACCTTACATTTCACAACACCTTAAATTATTTAGACCGTTTCGTAAGCATTGAATCTAAACAGCGATTGGAAATATCTTGATATTGGAGGTTAAAATAGGGACTAAAATTAAAAATTTAGGGGAAAATAAAGGGGAAAAAGCTCGAAAATTTATCCAAACAATTTTTAATACTCAAGAGGGAAATAAAAGGTATTGTGTCCATAATTCTGAATATTTTATGAAATATTAAAAACAATTTATAGAAAATCATTCATCGGTAAACAGCTTCTCTTTAACGATCAAAACTCTAAACTCACATTGCCTTAAAATAATATAGGGAAACAAACGTATCATGAATAATAGATTAAGATTGTTTTACCAATAACTTTATATTATTGGTAAAAGTGGTGCAGGTTTTTATTACGCCCATTTATAAAAGAATATTAAGCAATGATATTAGAAATATTATATACTGATAAAAAAAATTGCAGAAATAATAGACAAAAAGGAAATAATCAGTAATTGTTCCCTCTCTCCATCAGCAAGCTTTTCATCTTAACTTTAAGGTTGATATGACGTCAAAACAGCGAATGATGTATTTTATTTTATTACATACACTTATAAAAGTATTCATGATTTTAAATTTCAGCGCCCTGAGCGTATTGATAATTCAAGTCCAAGTGTTATCTACACAAAATTTACAACGCTCTTGAATCTCACTTCACAAAAGAAAAACAAACTTGTAGAAAAAATTTCAACGCAACAGAGCTTTGTCATACATAAAACAGCAATTTATCGAAACATGTAGCGTTTTTCTTTTAAATGAAAACTCTTCTACCAAAGTCTATACTGATAAAAGAACGATAATTTGAGAATTAATGTATACTCAAATAATATATAAATTATGTATACCGTTACATGAAGAAAGATTGCTACAAAAGATCATAGTAAATTGTATTAGTTATTTTTATTCTTGAGTTTGGGCACAGGAATCTATCGAAAAGGAGGGTTGTAAAAATTCAAAATGCATGATATAGCAAAAAATTTTCACATGATCATAATTTTCAAATATTGTAGCGGTTGTAAGGCAAAGACATTTGTTATAAATTTTTTATACAAGAAATAACGATATTATTATATATATTAGAAAGATAGTTTTTTATTCATTTAAAGCATAATTCATAAGAATATTAAAACATGTATTAAGCTTGCAAGTTGTAATCTAAAAGAACTTAAAAAAATCTGCGGTATCTTGAACTAATATAAGCTTTATTTAATTTTAAAAGATATTATCACTAAAATGAATGGTGTTATTGCTGCGATTTGAAACCGTTAGCTTATTGGCAGTACACTGCCATCCGGCTCCTTCGGCACCGCTTTCATCATTTATGAAGTATAGGCTGGTAAACCTCAACTGTTCCGACAAAAACTCACTGAAAACGTTTCTTCTATATTTATTTTTGCCGCTATTAAAATAGTTTAAAAGCAACAATTAAAAAAAAAAACAACATCATCCGATTCCGGATCAAATGCCCTTCTTCAATTCCCTATTTAAATTTATAAACTCTTTAAGAAAGAGTGGTAAATTTTGTAAACATGTATTCTTAATCGAAATAAAGAAAATTGAGATTTCATAATATTTGATCAAAATGCAATTACTGTTTTAGAATTCCCACAGAGACAAGTATTTCGTCACACAAAGACATTTATTCACACAGAGGCAAGTATTTAAAGTTTTGCATAATTAAAGTTCAGTTATGATTTATTCGTATTTGCAATATGCTGACAATTATGTAAATAATAAAAAAACAGCTAATTTTCTTTATTATCTTCAGGTAGTTATTAGTTGCTACACCATAACTTTAAATATTCTTTTAAAGAGTCACATAAATAAAGAGTATACTATAGACATCTAAACAAAAGTAGAAAGCTTACCTATCAAAACATGGGCACTACCCCTTAACACAAAATGCCGAATATCTGTCGATGTAATATGCCTATAATAATCACAATTTATACCCAAGGAAATTTTAACATGATGAATTTATTTATGCTGTTACAAAACACGCTGTTGTATAACATGGAAATCAAAATCATTCACCGAAATAAAAAAAACTAAGATGAAACTCAGAGAGAATCGAATTAAGCAAACAAGGTATTCATTCTAGTCCTTTTATCAAGGCCTAAGGACCTTATTCGAAATGTATTCAAAATATTTACGAATTGTTTCTGTAAGAAGCTTGCATTACGCCAAATATAGCTTATCTTAGCCCGAAATTTCCCAACAAAGGACAAAGGAGATCAGTAACATCTAAAAGCATTATTTTAAAAGAAAAGGAAAACCAAATACAAACATAAAAACGCTAATAATATTGATTTAAAATATCATTCACCTTCGAGCAGGCTGAAAAGTACCGCCTTCAAAACATTTAACTTATCTCACGCTTAGAATAGAGGAAAAAATGTCCTCACGTTATCACAAATCCACGAGAACTTTGTGCCTTTCAGTAATCATCCTTTCTTCAAAGAAATAACAGAACCGCGGCGCCATCTATATTCGAAAAGACAAAACAGAAGGTGGAAAACAGGAATGTTAGAGAATGAAACTATTTAGACATATTAATAAAAAATAACACGTTGAATTATTGCCATTAGTACTATTTGAAATATGTAGACTATTTCAAATGTAATATTTAGATACACAACATTTTAGTAGAACATTTTTCATTTAAAAATTGTACTTTTAATTTCCGTATGTAATGGAGAACGGCAGAAAAATTATGGATGGTTGATAATTTTTAACGACCGAACAACTGACAACTCTTGGCGTATTGGGAATGGCTTGTTGGTACGAAACATTCAAAGCATTGTTTCAAAGCAGTTTAAGTGAAGGTTTCAGTCACCTATAAGCTCTGTTTGAATAAAGTATAGGCTAATGTTAACGTTTAAAGTGCTACTACGACCGTAGTTGATATGATTTTCTTAGATATAAATAACATTAAGTCTAAACATTTGTTAGGTTACTACTTTAATCAATGATGAAATTACTATTATAGAAATGGAATTCCTTTCGTTATTTCGTAATCAAGCTGAAATAACAATCGTTTATACGCCGGATAATTTTAACATGATGAATTTATTTATGGCATCTAAAGAATATGTTGCCGTTGGGAAAGTTGCATTTAGTGCCAGTTGGAAAATGTAGACTATCTCAAATGTTATATTTAGATATAAAATCTTTTAAAAGATTTTTTTTCATTTAAAATGGCACTTTTAAACTTCATATGCGATGAACGAAGAGAGTAATCCTGGGTGGTTGGTTTTCTTTTCCCAGCGGTGCAACTGACATGCCTTGTTGTAAAGGTACAAAGTTCTGCTTGTATACAGTGTGGTGCTACTGTTAGAATATCAACTGTAGTTGAAATGTTTTTCTTTAGTATAAATAATATTACAAACAAAATTTGTTTAGGTTACTAATCTAATAAATTAAGAAACACACACACACATATATATATTATTTAAAAAGATATAATTTATAGTAGTCAATTTATATATTATATATTTCATAGTTTATGATATACTTTATTAGTTGTTTGTATCAATATATTTATTAGTTTTTTAGAAACTCTGCAAAACCATTGTACTCTCTGGAGGTTTGGGCAAATTCCAGGGGTAAATAGGAAGGAATCTTACAACTCATGTTTGGGAACATTTAGGTTCAAAGGAGTCCTATTGCCTGTTCTCCTATTTGCTAATTTCTAGTCTATTTCTAGACTACTAAACAACAATTACTCAATCTCAGTCTCTCAAAGAAATTCATTAAGAAGCCGATGTGAAAACCTTATAAAAATTAGTGTAAATAATTATAACCAGTTTAAAATTTAGTATTGAAAATCTTTGATCTTAAGCGCTAAAGATGTGTTGAAAGTAGAAAATAAGAAGCACACTAAATAACCAAAAAGCAATTACGTTCAGATGTTTTGGTGATCCAGTCGATATCAAATCAGATAAGAAACAACGTTTTCGTATTTCGAAGTCGTTTTTTCCTTTTTTTCTTAATACAATACTAAATAATCATGTAACTATGAGCGACTCCTTTTTAAATTAATAACAAATTGAAGAACACATGTTTCCATCTCCATTAACATAAAACTTTTCGAGCTATGAAATTTTATTTCATTCATCACACGCTGAAATTAATATTTTTCCTTTCCGATAAATACTGCCTAAATTCTCATCGTATTTTTTCGATAAAAGCTCTGTTTGCTAAGTTAACATCATCAGGAACGAAACTCCAAAACGATTTTTAAGTATGCGATTGAATTATTTTTTTCAATTTTAAAAATAAAGCCTTCAATCAATGTTAACTATAATTTCTTAAATAAATTATTTATAATAAGTGGTCATATTTTAATGTTATGTATTTTTCTAAGAAATAAAATACAAATATTTGAATTCATTTTTCATAATGTAACATAACTTTTGACAGAAGACATTTTGACAGGACAGGTGTGAAGCATAACTTCTGAATGAAAGTTTTAAAGCAGCATACGCCAGCAAATCAATCTCCAAGAGGAGTTTTTATTGCCGGAATAAACTCGTAAGTTTCATTGGGCAGACGGTAGATAAGGCTTAATAGGTTATGAACTGTGTTTTAGAATATTGAAAAATAAAACCACATATAATTCTGTGTTCATTAGGAAAATGATCAATTGAGTGCCGTAATAAACACAACTCCTCAAAAAGAAGCTGAAATAGCTATTTTTAGTTTTCATTTCAGGCATTTTCTATGCAAATTAGACTCCCACTCCAGATCCATTTATCTTTTGATTCTGACAATCCGCGCACTATCTTCCACATGAATTCGCATTCGTCAACACAAAGCCACGTTATGACTACGAAATTGGCTGTACTTATTTTCATTTAAAAGGGGCTGCGAAGCATTTTGACAGTAATAAATGCTGCAAAAAAGAGAACCATCTACTTTGTAGTAAATCATGGAACACGATACTAGAATCCTGAATGATAAATGGTAATTTCCTCCTGGGTATTTGATGGTTATTCTTGCGGATATTTTGTAGATAGACTTGCATATAAGATGAAATAGGGCAAATGGAGCGAAACTTTTATTTATGATTCTTTAAATACATATAATCTAAACCTGTATTCTTATTATCTTATTTAAATACTGGGTCATATGTGGAATAGAATACAACTGAATGAAATCAATGGGTTAGAGGGTAATTTTGTTTAGGACTTACTACGGTTAAGAAGGCAGTCATTAATTATACTCTTTATATTCTGAATTTTTAAAGTGGCGATAATTTTAAATCCCGATTCCACTAAATATCTATCACACATTTAATCCGACACACATTAAAACTGACGCCAAGAGCCACATAATTCTATACACGTGAGGATCGAAGATATACAATAGCTGTATGGGGACAGACATCATAATTTCGAACTGTAGTCACATACCGAGGACGGCACCCGAAGCTGTACATCTCCAATGGCTGGATAAATTCCAGATACTATTATAGTTTTTTCTCTAATTTTACTGAAAAACTTTTCCGGCACCACAGCATCACTCGCTTTACTCATTTTCTGTCCATCCGCTGAAAATCAGTTGAAAGGACGAGTAAACATATAAATTAATTATTTCAGCATTCATTTAGAATAAATTGATCATCATGGATTTCTGAGATTCAGTGTTGGGACAATGCAGCTTGTGTCTGTGATGGAAATAACGAAGATTCGAAGAGGTCATTTGGAAAGGTTTCCTATTTCGTGTAAACTCTAACTTTGATTATTGTGGAAATACGATTAATATTATCTGAATTTCAAAATAATTTAACTTTTTATCTATTTCCATACATTGATTACATTATCCAACCTTAGTAATTAAACATAAAGGGTTAAATCATAAATTAAAATATATATATAAATGTCATATATTCTTTCCTTATGCGAGTGTTGGTAAATTGCAATTTAAAAATTTAATAAATTAAGTTAGATATATAGTTACTGAATGAATTCAATATTATAAATGAGCAGTTAATTAACACAGCCTTTAAAAATTCCGTCGATTTTATGTAAAGTTGTTTACTTCTTTTCGTGCATCTTATAGTGCCAGCTTTGGGCGAAATCGGTCACCAGCTATGTTTCACTACGTAATGTATATTACACATAAATGCATTTTAATCTCGTGTAAAATGTTAAAGCATTTTTTTCCTTCTCATATTATTAACTTCGCTTTTAAACTTTTATTATCGCCTTAACAAATTTGAAACTTTAATAGCAGGGCATTATTTTTATTCTTTGGATCTTAATTCTTAGCGCATAGTGAAAATAAATACTATCGATATGATCCAATTTGAAACAACTATCACAGAAATGTATTTTACCTAATCCTAAGAGAGATAGCTTTCCATTGTGTACATTGTGTACTATGCTAAAAATGTTTTTGAAACTGAGATGGGTTTTTTTGCATGGGGTTTCACTATTCGAGAATTGTATCTGTAAGTTGCATTTTTTTCCCAAAGGAAAGTCTCACAAAAAATGTAATCCGTTTGATAGGAAAGAAACTAATAGAAAATAATGCAGCTTTTCTATCTCACTTTGAAGAAAAATAACAGGAAATACCATCTGTAAACCCTAGCACACATTAACATGAGCTCGGATATTACGATTAGTTTTTTTTTATTTCGTCAGCATTTGTTTTATTTCTTTTTTCATGTCTCATTTGCTCTGCTATATAACCAAAGCAATTATCAAATAGACTCATATATGTTTTCAAATCAAACTTTTTCATTCTATTTGGAATACTAATAACAAGAGTTGTTGCAAATTCTTGTTTCCCAGTTGTATTCTGGTGCACATGTGACTTTTTAAATTTTCACTAATTAATGTGATAGTCTACGATACATAAGGTAATAACATATTTATTTAATACCATGACTTGAATAATTTTAAAAATACATTAAAAAAATTAAACTACGGAATTCTTGTTCTACGCTACTGAATATCTGCCTAATACTTTTTAATGGGAGTGTTTTATTTGGATAAATATTTACATATTTCTCATTACTTATATATCAAGTTTCGCAATACAGGACGTAGGAATTTCAACTGTTACATGGGTTTTATTGGATTTACAAATAGCAGGGAATTTCGAAAAATGAAGTTTTAAAAATATCAATGCATTTCAGAATGGAATAATGTAATATATATTTATTAAAAAAGACTTATTTCCTCCAATTGGTTACAACAATCGCAATTCACAAGGGGGGGGGCAGAATGTCATTAGGGCATGAAACTGCCGCACGGCCCGTCTCCCATCTTGTTTGAAATGGCGTCAGCCAATATGGCCATATACTATCTGCGTTTCTGGGGTTAATGTTGAATAGAGTAGGCGACTTTTACACATCAGAATTTATCTTTCTTTAATGCATTTCAACACATTACATCTTTGCGAATTTGGATTTTCTGGAGTGTTAGTAATACAAAATAAATATAGGACACGGTTGCAACTTAACTCAACTTACGTTTAAATGTAACAAGGGAAGAAGATGTAAATCGTGTTCAGGACGATATAATGAAAGTGTCTCAATGAGGATACCTTTTACATGCATTGGCCTGGGCGTAGTTTGTTAACCGCCGAAATTCACTGACAGCAACTAGCATCCCTGTCTTTTTCATAAATCAGCTTTATTATTAACGCACGTTCAACTAACAAAACTGTTATTGTTACAGCTGGAAATATTGAAATGCAAACTGAATGTTCGTCCTCCTATTTGGTACCGAGGCCTTTTTTGCCACCACTTCCACTTTTTTACACGTAAACATATAACGTAATTTTTTGTTCCGGAAGACATGTTTTCATAGGTTTTAATTACTAATACTTATCAATTTCGTTGATAAATGTTGAAAATGTTGGTTTTTTGTTGGCCATTTAATATGTTGAATTTCTTGTATTGGGCTGCACAACGCTTCCTAGCGGACATTTTCGAACTAATATTTTGTAGAGATTATTCGGACGCATCTGGTGTATAGTCCGCATACCAAATTCGGAATCTGGTTTCAGAAGATTGATACCAATGAGCAGATTCCCCCCCCCCCTATTGCAGGATCCTCTAAATAATGGATGTACAGGAATATCCATGTACTTAACAAAGCCATTTGAAAAAAATCACACCCAAAAGCTGTATATTTAATCCAGTCTCCCAACATATTCTTGATAGCTTAAACAAGATAAAGGGATTTTCCAACCACGACAACTGCTAAACATGCATCTCATATTTAATGCATCATATTACTCCATTTATAGAGTCACCCTGCATCTTTCAATTCTTTTATAATGACTTTAAACAGAATAAACGGGAATAAGAATTTCATAAAATCAATCGACGTTGAATTTTACAAAAATAATTATAAATTTTTTGAAATGCATGTCTCGTTTGTTCGGTTTTTTTTTTGTTCCATGTACAAAAAGCAGATTTGCTGGAATCAAATATTTATTCCTACTCCAAACTTCATTTAATTTCACAGTTCCAGGTCCATGAATTCTCGAAAATAACCTTCTCGTTTCGAGAAAATAACATTCGAAGAATTAAACTATAAAAAGATAAAAAGACACCATACGTTTTCTCCCAACTAGCTTTATACTGAATTAGGTACGAGATATAACACGAATGGAATCGTAATCAAATCCCTTCAAGTTTCATTTCAACAAAGTGATTGTGACAGGACTTACGTATTTTATTATGATTGTGTAACAAACGCTTCTGACGTTTGGCAACTTTAATCTAAATTGAAACCTTTAATATGCTCTCTGCGTATAAAATTTATGTTCGTAAATCTAATTAAATCACTAATTGGGGTGTTCCTGAATAGCAAGCTCTTATATTAAAAGTATGGATCCTTTAAAAGGAGACAAACTCTCCAGCTTATAATCTCGTACTTCCCATTGGAGGCGACTTAATAAGATGAATAATAGGTGGCTCAACAAGGAAGCTTTTTTAAGTACTGTGGCTGAAAGATACATAAACACTTTCATTCTAATATTAAAACTATAATTAAAAATGAAGTTTCATGAGGGTTTTGAGGTTTTTATGCCTGAAAGCTTTTGTTCAGATGGACTATGTATCCAATGCATATAGCAAAATCTCTAGTGCACCTAAAATCAGTTTATTTTAGAGAATTATTAGGAGATGCGGCTCTTTATTAGCATTAGAGGAATCTTACCTGCAACATCAAGTATATGGACTAATATTAATAATTAAAAGGGAATGAAACTATTTCTCACACTTATGAAACAGAAAGGTTACGGAGCTCCTATTTCGATTTGAAATTTATTGTATATATTACAGTAAAATAAACGATTTGATGCCTTAACTTAGCATATGGCAACGTTAATGTTTTTGCAAGTAGAGTTATATTTATCTGGTTACTGCTTTTGTTTCCGTGTTTTTAAGTACGTATTAATAGAAAAATGAGAAATAACAATGTTTATAATGGTTAAAAGGGAACGTCTGAATTGATTACCATGAGAATATTGAAATAAAAACAGATTTCATGTCTATAGAAATTTTCAAACCTTCTTGAAAAATCGGTTACCATTTAGAATCAAATGTCATAAATACTTTTTTCATAAAGCATTCTATTTTAATAAATTAGATTTCCTAAAATGTAATTTTGATACAAATTATAGTTATGTATCATTTATAATGCCGATGAAACGTAATATTTAATACTTAAATAATGATCTTCTTAGTTGATAGATGTTACGAATATGACTTCTATTTATTAAATAAAGTTTAAAATGAAGCACTTTCTTATGTTATTGAATCATAGTATTGAAATAATCAGTATTAACTACTTTTACTTTCATGAATATATTTGAAATTTATCATTATTACCATCTATGAGATATAACACATACTTATTTCTTTAACCCTCCTAAGGGCGGAAACGTCTTTTTTTGTTTTTCAGGTTCAGTTCAAAAGCAGATATTTCGTGTTTTTAAAAATATTTCCTTAAACAACAATGGATAAAGAATTCTTAAGATTTCAGAAATATAATTCAACACAAAAAAAGATCAGTTCATTTAATTTAAAAGCTAATCTGAAAGCTAAAAAATCAAAATAATTGGGCCCTTGGAGGGTTAAATCACTTAGCGTAAATTTTACAGTTTCGTATTAAGGACTTTGTCGTCAAAACTTTATTGTTGTTTCTTAATCTTGAAAATCTAATAGTGTTTTCTTTAAAAATAAAGTATATAAATGGATAAAAAAATTATCTAATAAATGTAAAAGTTATAATGAGATAAGAATAAAACTATGAATTGTTTCGATTGTTTTACAATTTATTTCAGTGAAACGTTGAACGTGGATATATGTACTTCAATCATATAATTAATTACCATATTATGTATATTAGACGTATCGTCTGATAACTGTTTCGAAAACTCAGCATGATACACAATATATTTCTAGTTGCAATCACTGAAAGACTGACTGCAGTGTTTTTTCTATACGATGTTAACAAATCAAATTATCAATCCCTTTTATCAAATACATCCGGACCCAACATTATAGAGTTTTTTTTAACACAGTCTAACATTTTAACCTTATGGGAAGATAATGAATATCTGAATAAATATTTGTTCAGTTAGAAAATTAAGGAATCTCATTTAGCACAGTACAAAACAAATCATTGCTTGAAAAGTATTGTGTGTACTTGAATATAATTAAACACATAATTATATCAAATTAAAGATTCCAATGGTATTTTAAATGATATTATTAACATTTAACCTTCAAATTCCATTTTTAAATTGTAGGGCTTTTGAAAGCAATCTGTTGTAAACGAAAGGTTGAAATCTGTATCAAGAATTATCTTTCTCAGAATAATTAATAAAATAAATTCAATTAAATTAATGTCTATTCTTAGTCCAAAATTATACTGTAAAATGTTTGGTATACTTTTTTGTATAACATCAATGTTTTAAGAAGTAATTCGAATGCTATAATAAAGCAATCAGTAACTATAATGGATATAGAGTACAGCTAAAGATGAAGACTATCTTCATATATTATATTAAAAAAGAGTATTTATTGCATGTGACACACCATTTAGAAGAGTAATAAAATATTATTAATAAAGTTCCTGATAAAGGAAAAAGTCAAATCTAATAATCTTTCATTTCTACTTCTAGTTAAACGAAGAGTAAAAAGCATTCATCTTCGGTATTTCCAAATAAAATGCCTCATGGAAACGAACGACACTATTTGTTCTACTATACACTATTTGTTCCACTAACTCTGCATCTGAATCAATCTCTAAGGTACAGCAAGAATTCCCTCCTTCTTGGCATTTCAATTTAAGATCGCCAATCCATCTCACTGAAGGAACATACAAAAACTTTTCGAAGTCACTAATATCCTTAGGGAAACACTAATATTTATTTCCGCACTGTTTGGCGAAAGAGGAAAAAATTATCAATCCAAAGAACATTGTACAGCATCCCAGAAAATCGGGAAAGTTAACAAAATCAAGTCTTATTTAACGAAAATAAAGATTCTTACCAACAAAAGATAAATGGAATGAAGCTCCTCTTTCCGATAATGAGCCCTCAATTTGATACAATTTCTGGTGGGAAGTGTCAACCGATGATCATTAGTGGATGGAATCCCGGTTAAATAAATTTTAAGAATGGGAAATGCAACTCCTGATGAAACTGTTAAATCGTTTTTATAAGTGATTTAGAGACACTTGATGGACTATTTGCTTTATCAATCTTCATATGAAAGATGATTATTTTTGATACATCTTGATTTTCAGCAATCTCGGATTCTTGGAGAAAAATTCAATCTCTCTTATAATTGGGGCATGTCTCAGGAATTCCGGTTATTTGCTCAAATGGTTTCTCTGAACAAGCAAAGTGTCTGACGAAGAATTAAGTAAACCCTTAATAAATTTCTGTATTATTCTAATTAGCTAGAATTCACATTATATTTGAAGAGATTATAGAAAAATAATACTCATGCTAGGAATAAAATCTGTTGGTTAAACTTCATGAGTTACATTTGTCCATTCTACATTATGGTTATATATTTAGGTATGACAGGAAAATTACCTTACGGTTGCCTGTCTATCCAGAAAGCAATTCTTGTTTTAGATCAGACAAGACAAAGACAGTTCCTTAAAACTGTTTTGCTTGTTTTACCTCGTTTGTTATAAGGTCCATCTTTGTCAAATTCAATGTTGCTTCAAATAGAGCTTCACTGAATCTAATGTGATGTTGTAATGAAGCAATCCTTTCTTTTTTTATAAGATTCAGTTTTATGACATTTTGTCTATATAACCTTAATAAAACTACAAAAAGAATTTTCGTTTTATGAAATCATGGCAGTATTATCCAGGAAAATTTGTAAAAAATCACTTAGTATTTTTGAGCTGATATCCTTTTTCTAATCTCGAAAAGTAGCTGATTACTTCTAGTTCTTCTTATTTAATATATCATACTATAAATTATTTTTATATTCGTAAAGATAATATTTTTGTTCGGTTTTTTAGCGATTGAAATTTCTTGCATACATTCTGATTGTCAGAACTTGTTAACCGTTATGCATTTAAGTGGGAAGTCTTCCATAAAGTAAATAAAACCTTCCTGCTCTATATTTTATCAAGTTGTTTTACAATATTTTGCTTTTTGGATACAGTACTACAAACTACTACCAATTTCAATTACTAAAGGTTCCTTTCAATTTTAAAGAATCAAGTGGAGTAAATAAAATGACAAACTTAAAATTGTTAATTCTTAACCTCAAATAAATGTAATTTCTTTTAATTATAAGTTTCTACTGAAAATATTTCGTATGTTTAATGGGAAAATGCTTTTGACAAAAATTTATCTCCTTCAATATTTCAAACAAGCTTAAAATTAATTTAAAGGCATTCCACGACTCGACTCCATGAATTCTTGAAAGTGACACGATTTGTTTCAGAAAACTGCGTTCGAAGGACTCAGCTTCTTCGAAAGCGAAACAATATGTTTCCACCCAATCAGCTCTGTATTGAATTAGACAAGAAATATATCTCCGAATAAAATCGTAATTAATACCCTTTATGTTTCACTTCGAAGAAGCAATTCTGACAGGAAGGATGCATTTTAATAAGATTATGTAACAAGGGATTCTGCCGTTTCACAGCTTAATCTAAATTGAAACCTTTGATATGCTCTTTGCAATAGATTTTACGTTTGGAGTTTTAATTAAATCACTAATTGGATTGTTCCTGAGTTATAAGCGCAAATATTAAAAGTAACACCTCTTCAAAATGGTGATAACTTTCCTGCCTATAATTTCTTTCCTCTTTTAATCAAATTTCTTATTGGGTCATGAAGTGAAATGAATAACAGAGGTGAAAACAATCAGCCCTATTTAAGTAATGTGATTTTATCAAACATATTATGCTAATGAAAATATTCGTTTTATAATTGAAAATGTTTCATAAAAGATTTTATGTCAAAGCATTTGAAATTTTATTAAACATATTTTATTTAAAGATATGTTTATAAAAGGTTCATTTTGATTAATACTCGAGGAATTTTGATTAATACTCTAGGAATATTACCTGAAAGATCAAATGCAAGAGCTACAATATATTATTAAAAAACAATGAAAATATTTCACATACACGCGATGAATGGGCAGCGGCGCCGCTCATATTAGTTTTGATATTCATCGCATATATCCTGGAAGGATAAACGGCTTTCGGTTATAGATTAGCTTAAATCAATATGTAGTTAGGTGACTTTATATAAAAGTTAAGTTTATTACACTAATAGTGGTAAAAAATACGGGCAAGAAACTGTGTCTCAACGAGAAACTGAAGTCATGCTGCAATGAAACTTTCCAAGGCGAATCATTTGATGCCACATAGAATTCTTTACAATACATTTCTTTCCGTATCATAAACCATCTATTGTCTTCTAGTGAGAAAGGTTAAAGACTTATTCTAATAGGTCGAAAATTCGGATACAAATTTATTCTTTCAATTGCCGGATAATTGAATATCGGATACAAGAGATTTTACCGATAATACAATTGGTCGAAGTGTGCACCAACCCGTTGTAAAGTATTCGCGTCCTATATACAGATTCTCAAATCTGTCTCGGAATAAGGGTTGCTATAGAGTCCTGGTGAAGATGACTATAAACATAATGCGAGCTTAATTCTTATGAAGATCACACTGTTCTGTACAGTATCTATGCTGTAGATAAATTTTAGAAAGCGAATCATAGCAAGCATTATGTGTCTAAATCAGTTTCAGCAGAAATCTACTGCAACCTTCATTATAGGACGGACTTGAAAATTAATTCAGTCAGATGGAGTGTAAGAACACTTACCTTTACCTTTCTCGTATGCTTTCTAAATACGGCACTCTTCATGCTGAGGTTCGTCATGTAGTGTTGGGTATCGAGTATATATTTTGGAAAACTTCCTCTTCCTTTTCACCGATTTCTTTAAAGATTTCTATCATGCCAGTGTATCTACCAGTGAACACTTGCACACATAATGCAGGCAATGACGTCATCTGATTCGCTTTAGAAAGTTACTCTTCAGCATACAGCTGCTGTACTCGACAGTAGACACTTTATTTTTTCAACCTTGCATTATGGACCGATGTACACATATTCAGCAGGATACAACAGAAGCCTTCATTACGAGATATCTCTGAGAATCTGAATGACGTACCCGACACACTTTAAAGCAGTTGGCGCACATTTCGAATAGTCAAATACCTCGTATCTAGCGCTCACTCAACCGGCTAAATCGAAATAACGCCTCTTTTGAAGATGTTAATTTGTATTCGAAATTTAAGCCTATGGAAAAAATATGCAATGGATTAGTTAAAAGGAAGTAAATGCTTGAGTGTATACATACGATTAAGTTTCATTTACACGCTCTTTTGATGACGAAAAGATAATCAACTATGTTCTGGGAAAGGAGAGAGATGAACTAGAGGGTGAAGGGAAGGATGAAAAAGAAGACGATGCTGCAGATCATAAAAACATAAGAAAGTCTCAGTTTGGGTCCTCGCCGTAGATTTTTCGTGAAAACGTCGGGATAAAATCATTCGATATTTACACAGAGTAATATAATGGTTACAGAATAGATAAATCACAAGCTACCACAGACCGTTTCTACATACGATGAATTTGTGTTTTATCTATTCTGTAATCATTACAATATACTGTGTAAATATAGCATTAAAGAGATTGATAATTAAATTACATATTAATACGAAACGCTTGTTTTGTGATTTTATCCCGACGTTTTTACGAAACATTTACGGCACGGACACGAACTTCACCTTTCTTATGTTTTATTTAGAGTATTGATTGCGCCAGCTGTTGACAGTACGGAACTACATTTCGCGTATGCGCACTGAAACATTATTTACTACAAATGCTCATATTTCGCGTAATATGCAAACTTTTGATTTCAATTAATACAATGTTTCTTTTACGTATTGTAAATTATTCTGTAAGTTTCGTAGAATTCGAAACAAAACTCTATATGTTATAATAAAAAAAACATACGGTATTTGAAATTTTCAACTTAATACCGATTTTTACTTACATTCTGATAAATATTTTTATTGTTTCACTTTGGGTTCTAGTAATACTACTCAAGCTCTTTCAGTAATACAATCAACCTCCTATCTAAACGCGTTTCCTTGCTACACTTATTTATAACCTTAGATAAAGCTAATTCATAACAAACACGAGTATGCGCCTACACTGGTACAATGACGTCACAGGCAAACAAATACTATGCGTCATATTCTTACAGATATGATCTATCCGTTGTGGGGTCAACCATTCTTTTCGCATCAATAGTTTCGTAGTTATAAGCGATTCAAATCGGACGGTATTTTATCACAAAAGAAAGTTCGACCGACTGTCACTGTAACGAGCGGAAAGACGCTTTCACGTCAAAAAATTAACATATGCCACCAGAGGATCTAAGAGCGTGCTCAACGAGCTCAAGATAGGAAGCTGTGGCAAATCAGCAGGAATCAAGCGGGCATGTCAATTTCATTGAGCTGGAAATATCAGCCGATTTTTCTTTCTCGAAATCCTCGTACACTTCTAAAATATGGCACTCTTTATGCTTAACTTCTTCGTGTAGTGAAGAGTGTGTGTAGTGAAGTGAGAGAGGTCGATTGTGCTTTCTAAAAAGAGCGTTTTTCCCTTTGACTGATTTTGTCCAAAATTTAATACAAATCTACAATTATGGTGTAAACATCAGAAAAAAAAATCATGACTCAAGATTACTGCCTTCCTAAGTCATCACGTCCAAATATACATGAAAAGACAGAGAGACAGACAGTCGCACATCTACGGATTTCATCCAAAATTTCATACACATGTACAGGTTTGGTGGATAAAAAATGAAAAGCAAAATTCCATGTGTGTCTAGCTCATTACATGTTTGCTATCGTGTTCATTGCTCACTAGACCGAAAAAGACAGATGACAGTAAAATTTTTTATTGGCGTGTATAGTCCAAAAATTCTATAGAAATCACCAATATTGGAGTTAAGACCAAATATTAAATATTATCCACTTAATTGTTTCGCTTGAATTATTTTGTACACACAGAGAGAGAAAGATCAACAGGACAGATGAACATATGTGACTCCAAAAAATGCTTCTTTTAGACTCAGAAGATATTATATGTCTGACACAACGGTGGAGGACAGTGGTATTGAGAGCACTTCTTTCCAGCGTTCATACATACCTAACTGAAAAGGCATTAGATTAGAAGTGGTTAAAATTAGCAGGTGGAGAAATGTGAATATAAAATACAACTAAATAATAAGGGCGCAGCTAAACCTTCAACATACGTTTAATAGATTAACAATAAAGGTTACTAAAAAATTAATATCTGCAAATATCTTACCGCGTGCTGGTAAGATTCAAAAAAGAAAAAAAAAAGAAGAAGAAGAAGGTTGTGTGGAATACATGGCAGATGCCTTTAAATACAAAAAACTACAACTACATAAGCAAACTGCTTTCATCATTGGTTCAAAAAGGACATCACAGAAAAAGGCAAGATGGTCACTCACGCAGAGATTTCACAAAACATATATAAGGGGTCACAGGACGACGTTGAGGAATAAAATTTAAAGATTTATTCAAATTTTAAAATATACTTGAAGATTATAGCACTTTCTTTTCTCATATACGAGAAATTATTAAAAATGAAAACAAGTGATATAATTTTTTTTTTCTGAACTAAGATTGCATGATTTCATTGATTATGTGATCAGATTTTTTTCGATTATAAGGTGACATACGTCCTTAAACCTCTCCGAAGAATGGGAAAAACTGACAAATTCGATACATTGTATCTCTAAAAAACAAAATATTTCAAAAACTAACTTTTCCCTAGAAAAAATATCTGTTCTTCTGTTATTGCACAATTTCAAATCTTAATATTGCTATGTATTTATTTGAGAGTATTAATATGGGTATACATTTGGGAGAAAATGATAGTCACCTGCGCACATGATTACGCATAAAATACTGGTCTAAAACATAATATTTTGGATATCTAAGTAATCCAAACAGTCTGTTTAAGAAATGAGAGCCTCAATTTTTTAACATTTAAATTTAATTTTCATTTTATATACAATTTTAAATAAAAATGTTAAAAAATTGTTAAAATTTCAACATTATAACTACCGCAAAAAAGATTTCCTTTGGTGAAAATATGTACAAAACCGTGTTCAATTCCCCAGGCCAACATAGCACAATACATCTTCTGTACAAATTGTATGTAAAAATATTCAATAGTTATTGAGATATCGTGGGCACAATATCAAAACATATTTGAGATATAGCGCTTTAAAGATATGACCATATTCAATGCTTACGTTGAATAGCTGATATTTTCCTTCATAACTTTATTAATTATGCGAATTTTAACGCGGGTTGTTTTAAATTGTTCAGAAAAAGATAGGAAATAATATATAATTTTTCATAAAAAATCGAAAATTTTCGAGGATTAACAGTCGTAGTCACACTATCAGTTGACACTCTGGATCTGGAGGAGAAAGTGTAATTTAAATAGGCACTAAGTCGTCTCCTCGCCGACCTCCGGGCGGGTTCGCGGCCTTCACATTACCATGCAGCACTGTCCTTTTGCCACTGCCTGGAGGCCCACAGCCACTGCTTTTCAGTTTTAAATATTGCATGAAGATCAGTGAACAGACCATAAAACCATAGTACATTTCATATTCTTTGTAATAAATAGATCTCTTTAAAATTGTAAACTCTTTCAATAAACCCCAATCTAGTTGTAATGTTTTGTATAAAATTTTCACAATTCGGCATAAAAGTCTTCAAATCCATAAATGAAAAATTAAATCGTCTCTAACTAAACAAAGGTTTCTATCACTCCGCAATAGGTATTTTACAATATTTTTGACATCGTCATTAGATGGAACTGTTCGATCTATATATTTTAAATAATGTAGAAACCTCAGACAGTTCTGCCAGCCCCAACCACCAGACCTATTTTGACATTTCGGCTATGACGTCTACATATGATATGAATGGTCGTCTGTCGCCATCCGATCACCTTCCATTTCGAACGAAATAGAAAAAAAACACTAATTTCTAATCTCTTCAATGTCTATGGGCAACGATTGTAGAAATTCCCCCATCCCCAACCACCCAACTGATTTCCGACAATTTCATTTATAGAAAAGTTTGTATCATCTAGATATGACATGAAGGGTCGCCTGCCCTCACTAACACCCCCCCCTATTGAACGAAATCGAAAACCCTTTCCTACTGTACATTCTCTATGGGGAAAACTCTTGGACAAGCCTGCCAATAATTCTTGCTCTCGTAAAACCTCATTTTAAAACAAAATCGAAAAAAAAACATATAGAGAATGCATGGTGAGATTTATTTTTTTCTATTTCGTTCAAAATGGGGTGGGGGGGCATATGACCCTTGCGATATATTTAGACGTCATAAGCTTTCCATATGAAACAAAAATTGTCAAAAAATCATTCGTGGTTCAGGCTGGCAGACTGGGTAGAAACTGTACCAAATTATTTAATTATGTGATGTGACATGATTCTTTTTAAGGTGAAATTTGATAAATGCTAATGCTTTAATAAATGTTCCTTCATGTTAAATTAATTTTATTTTAATCAAAATGCATGAAATTTTGTTCTTCTTATTTGATGTTTTAATTTCAGTCAGCGCCTTCACAAATCAAAGATATTCGATCGCAATAATATTTCCTTTCTCTCAACTTCCATTTTTTTTTTTTTTTGAAAAAAATAGTTAATGATAATTTTGTAAATTCAACATAGCTAACACTGTATTTAAAATGCATTTTACAGAATCCTAAAGGAGAATAAACATTTTAACGATTCAAAGAAATAATTTGTAATCCAGGAGAGTTATCAGGATTTTTCTTTCTTTCCACCTCTTGGGAAATAAGTTTTAAAGGCATTTTTTCAAGCTTCCCGTGGGAGAATAAATACAAGAAAAAAATACAGTTGATAGTAATAAAACCGATAGAAGATGAAATAGATATTGTAACAGATTTCAAATAAACAGACAATGAGTGATTTTTCTATTATAAAGGTGTCGATTTATCCCAATTTTTTCTCCATTCCTCTGTCATTCTTTTTTTATCTTTCATTTTCCCATTACTTTTTTTTAAGGAATTGCCACATAAATCCTAATCTCTTTAAAATTAAAGCAGTTAATTTTTTGCATTTCACAATGGAAACGGTAGTTAAACGTGCATTCTCGTCCAAAAGAAAACCCAAAGATGTTAAGTTTGGGTCGCCTTAAAATTTTAGACATTTGAAAATATTTGAAACGAATCTATCTATTGAATGCTGTATGTGCTAGAATATTTTGCCTCACAGGAAGTGAAGATATTTTAGAAAGATTACCATATACAGTGAAACTTTGTGTATAAAGAACCGCTAATATCAATAAACCCGCTTATATCGATATTTTCTTTGGTGCCGGCGGAATTCAATTTTATGAAATGCATTTTAATCTGGTTCACAGCGTAATAACTTTTAATCTCCCTATATCTACAAAGGTAATTTTACTTAGAATGCTGGTACAGGACAATCCAGATTTTTTTTTGGAAGACGATATCCTAGGTGAAAATTGTGAAATAACCGGAGAAATAGGAGAGAGGAGCCCAAACAGAAGCCTGTGCAGGGAGATCCGGGAATGTTTAGTGATAACAACATGCACAGATATTTGCAGTTTTAAATTGCTGGTGGGAGTTAACCGGTTCATTTGCATCTAATACTTGATTTTCATTTGTTCCTTGGAAATTGCACTTCATGCTTCAAAAAACATTGAATCTAGATGGAGCGGCGTGAAACATCGCAATTTAAAGAAAAGTTATAAATAACTCGTTTGCGAAATTGACAGAAAATTTTGTTTTCAAGTATTATATTATTTGCGTGACTACCGTAAGGAGTCGTATGTCCGGCCTCAACTCCCTTTCATTAAAGATTTAACTTCGTCGGGGATAACAGAACAAAACAACTAAAAAGCGCCAATAACTCTCTAAGTTTACCAAATAATTTTAGAATGACATAAATCATGTTTTCAGTACTGATTTTTTTCTCAAACACGAACACAGTTAGTTTTCTAGAATTGAAATTATTTTCATGCACGGAAAGCCCTGTGCACATTCTTCCAGCTTGATGCCAGGCATATGCTAAAGCAAACATTTTTATTTAGTATTACATATTCGAACCAAATATTTTCATCTTTTTACTTCGTGACAGTTCTGGTAGTAGATTTTCGTGACATTCAATGACTGGAACGTGTGCTTTGGTTACTCAATGCGTGATGAACAAATATTAGAAATATGCTTTATTGAATTAGATTGAAATGACTGAAAGGACATGTTTACAAAGTTGAATAATTCGAAAAACATTTTTTTTACGCGCAAATATTTTTTTTCAATATTTGAAGAATAATAGACTGATATTGTGACGCGAGTTAACCCAATGAGTGGGTTAAATTGTTTTTCATATTATGTGTTTACTCACACATTCAGTTAATGCAAAACTTTTTTCTGCATGAATGAGAATGACTTAATATTCTTCGTTACCATGGAGCATACCGACTGAGAAGAAAAAATAAAATTCTTTCAAAAATGATTTGATGATTTAACTTTTATAACGCCGTAAGGTGTACTTTTCAACAAATTGTGTCTTTTTTAAATGCCCATTGTAAGACATTTCCACATCTCATTTGGATCTGCTATCACTTAATAACTTGAAAACCAAAAAAGTATTAATATTAACTATGACAATAGAATGAGGTTTGAAACACCAAAATATTACATAATCAGTTATGTAATATTATTTTGAATTAGCGTAAACTTCAGGTTAAAAACTGAAAGGAGGTTAATTTCGCCGCTTTTTTTTTTCTAAGTGCAACAAAAGACGAGATATCTCTTTATCTGAAACAATGAGGTCTTGATTTGTTACTTAATTACATTAATTAATTCGTATTAGTCAACAAATTAAATTAATTTTATCTATGCTATCATTCTTTCTTTTCTTTAAATCAATCTCAATCCCAAATATATTTTAATATGCTATTATTAGAAAAAATGGTTGCTAAATAGTCTTTAACCAGTGCATGCTCGGAATTGATTGATTTAGATGTTTTTCAAAATTTTGAAGATAACTAGAATGATAAAAGTAATTCAAAATAAAACCAGCTGTATTTTTGTTCTTTTTTTGCAAGAGAAGTTATATATTTATTTTATAAAATGAAAAATAAAATAAAGTATTTTCAGTAGTGCAGATTAAATAAAAATTCGCTAGATATTAATGGAAGTCAAAAGTTATGCAAACAAACTTATATTTAAAATGAAAGTGTAACCACCGCATAAAAAAATTGAAATTCTCGCTCGAAGCTTAGCAATATTGTTTATTTTCTACTGTACGCGAAAGTTTTATCTATGCAACAAATCAAACAAAACAATCAACATTTTAAGAACCTTTAAAAAATTCATAGAACACTCAATCCAGTTTATTCATAAATATATTTAGATTTTTTCAGAATGTTTTCACCGATTAATTCATAACAGTCACGTAAATCAAATAAAAATTTTCTTTCATAAGAATATACTATGTACGCTTGGGAAAAGAAAAAATATGTTTATAGAAATTAAATGTTAATATTTGATTAGCTAATATGTGGATATCTTGCGAAATTCAATATAATATCGACGATTTTATTGCTCATCATATTTGGATTTCATATTAAGGCAACTTTTCAACTACCCCATAGATATTAATGATCTTCACATTACAACAATATCACCAAACCACATGCTAGAAAATTTCTAGCTTCCATACAGACAATCAAATGTACCTCAGCCTGTTCTAATTTCTTACTTTTATTTGCTTTTCTTACATTTTTTAAATTGTATTATTATTTAAATGAATATTGAAAACGCTTTTGCAATCACTTAAGTAATGAACAAATTATGTCTGTATAAATAATTAATGTATTGTGGTGATAATGAATATGAGTAAGAAGGTTTTATTTGTATCAGGAAAACATCAAGAGTGTGAAATTATCAAAATAGTATGAACTAAAAACTGCGAAATCCTTACCGAAGTATAATAATACGATATATTTTAAGAACTATTTGTAGTTCAAAAAATAAACTGAAAATTCTCCATTTTAAAGTCCTATTTCTTTCCTACGAATATAAGTTTGAATATAAGTTTTTCCTACGAATATTTTCTGAAAACTTTCAAGAGAAAATATTTTTTTCTTGCAACAAAAAAAAGTTTCTGTTGAAAAAAGGAGAAAGAAATGAACATTGTTTTCAGCTGATGACCATGACTTTTTATTTATCTTGGCATTTTAAATAATTATTCTA
Organism: Araneus ventricosus; assembly: GCA_013235015.1. NCBI lineage: Eukaryota > Metazoa > Arthropoda > Arachnida > Araneae > Araneidae > Araneus > Araneus ventricosus. Next base: position 220,064 of record BGPR01000943.1, read on the forward strand.
TAATAAAAAACTTTTCATTGGTATATTACTATTATAGCTTAACAATGTTTCATGTTGGATATTTCATTTAGTGCTGAATAAGAAGTTAAACCTGCCTAAATAAGAGCTGATAATTGAAGAAATCATTTCTAATTTCACAAAAAAAAAAGAGAGAGTAAAATAAATAAAATGATTATTTAAATTAAGAGTTATGAAAATCTTTTAACTGTGTTTTTTCTTTTTTTCATAACTTATCTTTGTTTTGTTTTGCATTGAAAAACTGTATCATTTTGGAACTTGTTTAGAAAAAAGAAGAGTTTAAGGGTAATCATCCATTAGTTTAGTAAACATTCTTTCGATAACATTAAGTGTTTCCTAAAGCTACAAATTTTACATTAATTGCAGTTTTATATGAGGCCAAATATTTATTTAAGATTTCATGAAAACTTTTAGGAGGTTAATTTATTTTTTTAAATAAATATTTTATTTTAAGTGTACAAAAATAATAATATTGCATTCTTGTCAAGCAAATATTTCCATCTTTTTATCCGGTTTTAACTTTATTATTTCACAAAAACGTGTAAATAAAGGATTTGAAAAACATTTACAAGTTTCACTTTTCCCTTAGCAAGACACATCTTGAAATAAAAGAAATATTTTATTTCATTTTGCTTTCTTTAACCGTTTCATTACATTTTCCTCTACACTATCTAATTCCCTTCTTCTCTTTCATAAAATTTAAATTTCACACTTTCCCAAAACACAAATATGTCATGCAATAAAAAAGATTATTCAATTTTACACAATTACTAGCAAATATTTTTAGTTCAAGGGCCGGGGACATGTTAATTTCTTTGGATATCACCTGGATTGCCTTGCCCATTCCATACTATCGCAGCAATATATATTGGCACTGGTCTATGTGTGCTAAGCTTACAAATTTTGTACATTTACTATTCTAAATAACAATACACAACTTTATATTTAAGGAATTAATTATCAGTTAATTGATATGAAGGTACCATCGCTTTCAGAATATAACTTATCATACCGAAATATAAGCAAGAAAAGCTTCTTCATATAAATAAGTAATTAATTACTGCATTGCATTATATATTCTCAATTAATTCATCCAAAAGTTTGTTAGAAATAATTTTTAAATCGCTTATATGTCTGGTAGCATACAATATGAAAAAAAATACTGAAACGTATCATTGCATTAAAACCATTCATTATATTTAAAAATTAGAACTAAACATTACGTTTGTGGAAAAAAAAGCCCCGAATAAAAAATGAGCATACAGAAATTTATCATTGCAAACGATTTTTTTGTGGAGTTTCGTAATTCGAATCAAGCTACTGCTATATCATCTTTAGGACATAAAAGGATTTAAAATCATCTAACCGTGTTAAGCAGTGCAACCAGATGTTCTAATATTTGTTCTGGAAAAAAAGAGCACTTCTGTTTTGCTTTTTCCTTTTCTCCCATCTAATCTTATTTTTAATTAAACTGGTGAAGAACACCTTTCCCAAATACCAGGTAAAAAAAAAAATGCTCGTAAATCAATAATGTTATTTTAAGAACTGAAAATAATTGATTAACTTTTTTTGTTTTCACTTGTAATGAAATACACATCAATTAATTTGAAATAAAAAATAATTGTATTAAGATGAGTCTATCAGAAACAAAATACTTTAGGGAAATCTCAGAAAAAAAAATATTTCAAATGTTTTTCCTGTTTTCTGAAGATATAATCCTCTAATTGTGCAAGAGTCAAATCATAAATACGTTATCATTATGTAAAGATATTCTGTTTTAATCAAGAATGTTTGATTCGAAGCAGAGATATAAGGCAATTAGGCTATGCAATTCATAATACAATATGCAGTATTTATGTTTGTGAATAAAAGTTTTCCATCAAATTCATTAAATTTTCGGGTTATAACAACTATTTTTGTTCAGTTTAATATTGTACTTGAACATGCTAAAAGACAAAAAATAATTGTTTTTCTCCCATATTCAAATTCTGAGGGAAAACAGCATTTGAAATATCTGAGAATATATATTTTTCTAATAGTTACATTAATCTTGGAGTTTATCAGCACCAATGCATTTTAAGTAATGAAAAAATTGATTTCAGTGATTAATATGACATTGATCCTGATCTTAAGATTCTGTTATTGATTAGTACTGTTAACAGTTTTAATTAAACTGTTGTAAATCCTCTTATTCTATTCAAGTTTTTAAAAATGTCCAAAGGATAAATATAATAAAAAAAGAAGAAAATATTGAAGTTTTTAAATGAGATTATTCAGACATCTTTTTAGTCACAGCGTTCTTCAAATTCTTCTTTTCGTTTGTTCGTCTTATCAAATTTATTTCACTACAAATAAAACTTGAATTTCGATAGACAAATATATAGAAAATGCCTAATTATTACCTAATTTTATATACCCAATTTTGAACGTTTAAAATAGAACTATTAGATATATTCATTCATGTTATCTTTTTCAAATAAATATATATTTTCCAATATATGCAATGCATGCAGGCAAATTTCTGAATATTGATGTATTCAAGTTTTTGCAAATTCACCACCCGCTTATCAGTTTTTTATTGCATTTAACTCTTTCTCAGTTAATGAGTGTCAATTTCAGTTCTTGTAATGTAAGTATGTTTGTCAGTGTATGCCTAGTTGGCAAATTTTTTCTCACTTTCGTTTTAAAAAAATCTTAATGTTTATTGTTCATTAAGATTCGATAAGTTAAGATTCGAATATTTTCTACGCCAACAAACACTTTATGTTAGTGTTTATGGTGAAATTAGGAAATTAGATACATTATCAAATAAATTTCAAGTTCGTGAAAATCACGAATCATCAGTTGAAAAAGAACTTTAAATTCCTTTTTCCCTTCAGAAGAAACATTGAATAGCTCTTATGGTATTTATTTCGAGTAACCTTAATCTTTACAATTTTAAAGAAATAATTATGAGAAATTTTGTTTTTCCATAACGGAAATTAAAAAATAATATTAGCAAGACCTGAGATATATAAGTATGTTAAAATATACATCGAAAGAAAATGGGAATATCTCTCAAACTTGTGATAAATAAAGCACCTCTTTTTATGTCGCATATCAAAAACAAATTTTACTTATATTTTATGTCACATATTAAATCGTAATAAAACACTATTTTTCTATTGAGAACTAAAGAACGAAATGAAAATGAATTAAAATCTTCATTTTGATTAGAAATTGCCCATTTTATTGGAAAAAATCCTCTGCATTTTGCGGTTTAGATATTTAAAATCAATGAAGATTGTTTAATTACGGACAGTGAAAATTTGAAATTAAGTTCTGCTATCGAAATTTTTTTGAATTTTTTTTTTTTTTGCAAAAAAATTATTTTCGAAAATGTTTCAAATAGCAGAAATGCAATTGAATTGTGTAAATTTCCCTTTTCTTAATCTTGCTTCTTTTGAATTTTTATTTTAACCAATTGATGATATCCTGAAAGGCCGCGAATTGTAGTTCTTAAGTTAAATTAAGATTTATAATTTAATTACTGAATCTTTATATGTATGTTGATGATTATGTATTATGCTTGGTATATAATCGTATTTTTTGTAGGTAAGGGTATTGTTAAGGAGTAACAAGGTAATTTGTGCTAAGAAATGTGCAGAGTATGACCTGTTATCCTTAGTTTAGTTTAGTAATATTAACTCCCGTTTTGAAGCAACAGGAAGGCTATTTTAATACCCTCGTAATTTTGAACCAGGGTACTTTGTTCCGCTCCACACCAACATGAGTGGACGTTTGGTCCACGATGTCAGATATAAAATAGGACACATTCACTGCGGAATTTTCTAGAAAGTGGAATCAGAATTAATCTATATTGATATCATAGCATTAGATTCTAGTTTGACAAAAATTGCTTTCATCCTAGTCTTAAGTCTCAAAAGTTTCAGCTCTTTGATGGATTTATTTTCATATTTAGATGCTGACTGTCTCTTGCTTCCCAACTTCAAATGTCTTATTTGAGTTTTGTAGTCATATGAGCATCATCATTAGCCTAACACATAAACAAAGTAACGAAGACTCATTGGAGCAATTTCCACGTGTTTGCGTTTGAAACTAATGCTTGAAATAAATTATATATTCTATGAAAAATGAAGTCTTTATGAAAACACTTCATGTAGTAAAAGTTATCTCCTGAAAACGGTTTTTTTTTGAAGCAATCAGTACGCAATGTATCAATTTTTATAATATTACTTTTTTTTTATTTTTGATGATTTGAAATAAAAATATGAAAATTTAATATCAAAATAAACTATCCATGTGAATGATACCTTAAAAGCAGTTTTAAAAGTAAAAATTTTCTCCAAATGTTGATGGTGGGGAGTTTTCCCGGCTACACTAAAAGCATTTAGCTCACACAGTAATTTAAAAAAATCACAATTATAAAATGATTCGATCTAATATCATTCACCTAAGTATTTACTAAAATGATGTTCTTAATGCCATTATATTTCAACATTTTCCAATAAAAGAAGTCGAAAAAATGATTCAATGAAACCGTTTGCGGTCTAACTGAATATCAGCCGTCTCCCAGAAATAACAAAACTGAACTCCGGATATTGCTAATACTTACCTACGCTGATCGATCACGTAAAAGAATCCAATAAGAGCTCTTTCTAAGCCATTAATCTCCCTAAAGATACACTGATGTCTATTTGAACACTGTATAGCAAGAAGGAAAAACGAAAGATCAATCGAAAGAACGACACGCTGCGCGACAAGAGATCATGAAACTCGACAAATCCATTCTAATTTGTAGATAGCAAGTAGCCTTGTAGACAGAAGACACAATAAAAATAGTTCTCTTTCAATTAATGCTTAGTTACTCTGATTCTGAACTCCGTGATATTTCTTCTTACCTACGCTTATCCATCACGTAAAAGAATCCAACAAGAGCTCCTTCTAAGTCCCTATTCTCGCTAAAAAACATTGATGTCTATTTGAACACTGTATAACAAGAAGGAAATACGAAAGATCAATCAAAAGAACGACACGCTGTGCGACAAGAGATCATGGAACTCGACAAATCCATTCTAATTTGTAGATAGCCAGTAGCCGTGTAGACAGAAGACACAATAAAAATAGTTCTCTTTCCGTTAATGCGCAGGTACTTTGATTCAGTCACTGTACGGAAGTACTAATTGATGATCATTAATGGTTGAAGGTAAAGTGATTAGGGAGGAAATTGCCAGCCCTGATGGAACTAGTAAAGCATTTCAATTTAGCTCAACAATGAGAGAAGGGTGATATCCTCTTAATCATCTTATGACAGTGAAATAGTATAAGTATTTCTTCACAGTTTCTGTTTTCCATTTACACCTACACTTTGCGAGGAATTCAGTTACCCTGACAGTTGGAGTTTATTCGAAGAAAGCATTTTTTATGTGTTACTGATCATGTTCAAGAAATATGGACAAAACGATGCAAACGAATGTAGTAACTGCTAATTAATCGCAACTTTAATAATTCTAAGAACATGGTCTGCTTTTTAAAGTGAATCAATATTCCACCAAGGAATAAATGATTGTTTGAGATACATTATACATTAAAATCTCAATCTGTCTTACGATGCCTATGTTTAAAGTTAAAAACAAAATACAATAAAATTGCCTTTCAGTGGTTGTTACTTTTAAATTTTCTGACAACAAATTGAAAAGTATAAAATACGCCGCTTGAAAATATATTATCATCAGCTGAAACCAGAGATTGTTTGCTCTTGGTGTGTGAGCCCATAGACTGTAATATTAGACAAAATAAAATGAACGCAATGTCTTATGATTATTAATTAAATTACAAACATTTAATCTTTTCGATCATATTACTTAAATTTTCTTCAAAATGAATTTCTGCTAAACATTTTTTTGAAATGCACAATTTATTTTCAGATTTTTTTTAGTTTGCCAAGTGTAAAAAGCCATTTGTTACATAATTCTTTTAAAATACATCTTTCTTGTCAAAATAACTTACAATTATAGTCAAGAATGTATCTCACCGTAATTAAGTGTAGTGCGAAATGGGAGAAAACATATTGTTTCTATTCCTTAGAACGTAATCTTCTGAAACTGAACATATTATTTTCGAGAATTCAGGGAAATGAGACGAAGAATTATATGTTCGATTCGAAATAAAAGGCCATTTGGATAATGCAAAGATGCAAACTTTTAGGAAATGGCATTTCTATTGATGGAACGAAAAATGTGTTAAAGAAATTTATATTTCAAATAATTTATTATTCTTTCACTTGAAAATAAACTGATTTTTTTAAATTCACGATTTCTTTTCTTCAAATTAAATCGATTGACAAATAATGTTAAGTTTATTCAATGTATCACCGTAGTAGTACGATGTTAAAAATTTGTAAGGCATATTTAGTTGTTGCCGTTGTTGGAAGTTTAATATCGTGTGTAATCAACAAACAATTTGTAGAATATTTCAGAATGGGCAAGTGAGAATGAAATATTTTAAAATGGGCTAATAAAGTGCGCTGGTATCATTTACTTCAGTTGCCTTTGTAAAGAATATTTAAAAAAATCAGATGTAATAAAAGCCATTAAATAAATATTTTGTTTTGATTTTGGATTAAAAACATCCATATTGAAATAATGATATACTTCGATAAAGATAGACTATATAAGTGTTATACGAGCTACAACAAACAAAAAATTAGAAGGAAATGGGCATTTCTTGCGTCCACAAACGTGAATTATTATTTTACTTTTGATATGTATTACAAAAAAATTTTCCTGCCGTACCTGAAAATATAAATCACAAGAAAAAGTTAACAGAAAATTAGCAATGAAGTTTTATAGATTCGTTTATCCATTACAATCATTGGGATTCATCTATTAGTCTGTCTAATACAACTTTGCAATTCTATTTCATCAGAATAATACAGAAATACCTTGACAGTGATTAATTAGGATATATGGTTTCTGCCGTTAAGCATTTTGTTTATTCACAAAAATTCAATCGGCTATACAAACCGTAACTCTTCAGATGTGCCTTCTTCTTCTTCTTTCTTGCCAAGAATTTGATTTATGCGGAAACCACGGTTGCCCAAGAAGGACAAAACTATTTCTCTTCCATAGGAAGATTATAAGAGTAAAATGACCCATAAAGTATCTCTTAATCACTTATACAAACGCTTAAACAGTTCAATCAGAAGTGCCAGTATCCACAGTTAATATTTATTTAACCGGGATTCTATCAATTAATGATCATTGATTAACACTTTCAAACAAACTAAATGCTCTTTAAAGAACCGAAGAGCATCTTTTAATTCATCCTGTTTTTGGCAAGGCTCTTTATTTTCATTAAATAAGAGTGGATTTGATTTACTTGCATCTTTTGATCTTTGATTTACTGGCATCTTTTGATCTTTGATTTACTGGCATACATTATAGTGTTCCAAGTATTGTTACTTGTTTGTTTGTTTTTTAATTTGCCAAATAGTGTGGAATAACTATTATTGCTTCCCTAGGGATATTAATAAGATTTCTTGTTAGTTATCTCGATGTGATAGATTGATGAAATGAAGATGGAACGCCAAGAAGAGCAATTCGTAAAATACCTATAAGATTGACTTAAAACTAGATTTAGTAGATGAAAAGATGTGCCGTTCCTACAATAGTTGATTTTTATGATGTATTTTATTTGGAAATGTCGAAGAGGAATCCTTTAAGCCCTTCATTTGTGTAGAAAGGCACACGAAAGCTTATATTTTAAACTTTTCGTTCATTAGGTACATAATTGAGACTATTTTTCTACTATTCTAATTTGTATACGGTTAAGGAATAAATACTCATCGTTACCACCAACTTAAAAACGAAAGTATTATCATTAAATATTTGATTTAATATGTATAATTTTCGATTGCTTCAATATGACATTTTAATTCTCTTTATTGATTTCCGTAATTCTATGAATAATTATAACTTTTTTATTCTTTAATTGTTTGCATTTTTGTCAACTTTTTCTTCAATACAAATTTTGTTTTAAACATATGTTAAATATCTCATGTAAAATAAAATTTAAGAAACAAATATTCTTTGGACATTATAGAAATGAAAACAGATTGTTTTTGATTCAAACGTATATTATCTAATCCTTTGAGAGAAGAGAGAACATTCTCAATGATCCAGAAAATTACCTTGAAGTGAAAACAGAAATTATCAGAAAAAAAGTCTTCGTTTCTCAGCTCTAGGGAAATGTATTTCCCGGCTACATTTTTTTCAAATATCCCATTGGGAAATCTATGACAAAAAGTTCTCAAGTCAAAAGAATAAAAAGCGGAAACATTGAAACTTCGTTTGTAAAGGATTTTAAATATAGATAAAATAAAAAAAAATGTTTCCCTTTTTTATGACAAAATCGATCGAACGTATTATATTGGGAAGTGTTTTTTAAATTTTTATAACTTATTATTTTTTCAGCCTTTTTTATATATTCTTTCTGAAATATTCTCCTTTTTCATCATTTAAATTAAAATTATTTCAATATAAACTTGTTTTGTTTCATTTAAATACATTGAATTAAGTATAGCTAAAACCATGTAAATTGGATTAAATGGTTGTGAGAAGAAAATGTACGGATAGCCACTGCGGTTCACTAGGTTTGCAGAGTTAGATATATAATTATAAAATTCTCTTTTTATTGAAATTTTTCATACCAAGTTCAAGTGCAAGCATTGGTTCAAAATTAACTTTAAAATCAGATTCAAGCATAATGAATTATTTTGTGCCGTTACAAAAAAATATTTGTAGATATAATTTTGTTTGAAAACAGCATTTCAAGAAAATAAACAAATACACAGTTTTAAACGCCTTAATATTGATTCATTAAAATTGTAAACATCAGAGATAATACAAAATAACTATTAATAAAATTTTGAGATTTCTGGAGATTTCGGAGTCAAATGCAGTTCTAAGTAACCAGAATCGTGATAGAACGGCAATTTTACTGGCTTTTCTTACTGAATTAGGATTCAGAAACTGTTCTTCCGAAAACCTTTTTAAAAATCATTTTAAAAATTTTCTCAAAGAAAATCAGTTTTATTTACAAGCAATAATCTACTATAACTATTGACAGAATTTTAAAAATTCTAAAATTCCGAAATCTAATGCAGTTCCAAGTAATTAGTAATAAGTGATAAAACTGCAGCTCTACACGCTTTTTTTACAGAATTTAGATTAAGAAATTATTTCTTTAAAAAAAATTAAGTTTCCTTAAAAAAAATCAGTTTTTTATTAACAAGCAGGTTTATTAACAAAATTCAAAGCAAAAACAAACGCCTATAGCCAACCTTAGAAAAATACATTAAAATATCACACAAGGTTATTAAAGTAAAAAATTTGCACAGTGCTGCCACAATCTTGAAAACTGTTTATAATAACTTAAAGAAAAAATGATTAAATTAAAAAGCAGAAAATTTTGATCTACTTACATTTAATTCTGTTATTTCTGTAATGGTAGGAGAAACTGGACAAGTTTTTACCTTAAATATTATAAGATAAATAAGAAAAAAATAGCCTAATCTGTTGAAATTGATTGAGTCAAAGGTCTTAATGGAAGCTATTAAAAATATAAATTGTTCAATACATTTAGAATTAATAGAAAATCTTCAAAATGAAGCTTATGAAAAATTGATTACATTGATTAGTTCAAAATCCATTTTTCTAGACAGAGTAGAGACACGTGAGTTATTGGAAACACAACATTTTCGTGATATTATTCTACAATGATAGTAATATTCTAAGAAGTTATATTTGTAGTTCTGTGAAGAATAGGCCTCACGCAAAAAAATGCTCCAGGATCTGCTTCTCATAAAATTCTTTAAATGTTTAGCCATATTATTCAAATCGAATTATTTCAAATGTCTCTGCTCTTATCTGTATTTATAAAATTACAATTAAATGTCTGCTTTTATCAGTATTAACAAATTTTTTAAGACATATGATTTGATCAATATTCACAAATTTATAATTAAATGTTTCGCCATTATTAAAAAGATTCAGAAACTTTAAAACCAATAAAAGGGTCTCCATCTTGAAACTTAATAAAAGAATCTTAACAATTAAAATATCAAGGAAACAAGGTATGTATCTATCTATTTCCGGCTATATTCTCACGAACCACTGAATCCTGAAAAGAGCAGAAAATACCAAAATATGGGAAATAATCCAAGGAATCCATTTCGACCATTTAAATTCAGAAATTGCAATTTGTTAGAAAGATATTAATTAAAAAGTGACGAAATGTATAACTGTATGTCACATCGGTTATTCTCTCATCTGGTTTGTATAAAAGGTTTTGTTTTTTAGGGAACTTCCGCTATATGAAGTTTTGATTTTTAAACATCGGGAAAAATTGTTTTCTCTCACTTTTTTTTTATTTCATTTCGCAACATTTACGTTTCTTGGGGAAAATATTAATTAATTTTTTATCCGGGTTTTTTCCATTATTATTTAAATACGGGCAAGACGAAGATATATATATCTCTGGTGTTTAATTTATCAAGTTTGGTGCGCTATGAAATCGTTTATCGTTTCTGTTTTTTATTTCGTATTTCTTTCTTTTGCAAAACAAAATATTATTCTAACCTGTTTTAATTTATAAACATTGGAATTCTCGCGTTTTCATTCAAGCCATACCGTTTGAACCTTCCAGCAGATGCGCCTGCGCAAATTTTACGACAAACGGGATTTTTCATACCCTGTTCTCTTATTCCGAGTCAAACTGTCTGAAAGCCATTGCTATTCCTTCACGTGACCGCTCTCTTCAGGATTAAATGGGTTTATCCGAGTTTCAAGGTGATTTTATACTGCTTTATGCTTCTGTCGTAAAGTTTATGCAGTGCGCCCGCTCGTGTAACTTGATAATTTTTTTCACGTCTTAACGTTTCAGTTTGATAATTATATATATAGTGCGGATAAGCGCAATTTAATATTTCAATTTACATTATCAAAGATATTTAATATGTAATAAGCCTAGCAATAATCCACCAAGCCGAAGAATTTTTCTTGAAAAACTTAACGTTCAATCTTATGAAAAAACACATCATTACTCGAGCCCAAAAAATCTGATCTTCGCCATATGACAATACCATGCCTTTAAGTCTAGAATATACATCACAACCTGAAAAAGCAAGTGAACAGCAACCAGAATTGAGAAGAAGAGCTTGTGGTTTTTGTTTGAAGGAAAGAAAACTATCATCAAAATACATAAAATGCAGTAGGTGCAATATATAGTGTACTTGTAAGCGTCACTCTCTAGCAAAAGTTCAGAGTTTCATATACAAAGACAAAGATTAGAAACTAAGAAGAAAGACTTTGTTGTAAATCTTAGTTTGTATTATAATTATTTTATTATATATTGCTTAATACCTTTTTTTATAAGATAATATTAGTAACTCTCATTACTTTCTCTGATTTAAGTATAATTTTAGATTTTGCAAATAATATTAAAATTTTCACTCTTGATGAAAAGATTTTCTTTTCTGACGTGTCTTATTAGTATTATGAAATAATTTGCAGCTGCCATAGTAAAAATGAAGAAAATTATTGTGTCTTAAAAAATACGACACGCGCCCGCTCGTGCGAAATATTTTAGCGCGCCCGCTGGAAGATTAAAGATACTGAATTGTTAAAAACACAGTAAGTGAAAAGTAGAAAAACACATCTTCGGCAGATATTGAACTTTTTACTATGTTCTTCTAAGCATGAAAGTTTCACCACCATATTCTGGTATACGTCTTTATTAACATACTCATAATGTAAAAGTGATATAATAAATAGTATAAGTAAATATATAATAAATTTAATAATATAAGTATGTACTGAATGTATTGCGGTCTCAAAAAGCCCCTGTAAACTTAAAATTAGACTTACTGTAATAATGCTAAATAACTGTTTGTTTATATTCTCGTATTTTAAAAAAAAGTTTTTATTATATACTTAACATATTACCGAGCATCTTCTAGACTATCATATCAGAATTTAGCTTTAATTTAAAAACATTAGGCAAGATAGTAAAATTGCTCATCCCTATTAAGTTAATTTTCAATACACAACATACAATACATAAGTTACATTTAAATACACATAATAGCAATGATGATTGTCTCAAAAGAAATAGAAAACACAATTAATGAATATTTCAATATTTAACTGTAATTACCACTACTTATAAAATTTCTTATCTATATATATAAAAACGTTATTGCTTTCATACAGGCATAAGTTCTAATCATGTTTTTTCTATATATAAATACTTCTCTAAACGTCAAACTTTAAGAGTAGTATAAGTGAAATAAAAGAATAGAAGAGAGAGCCCTATAAGTTGAAAAGTATAAGAGTAATGATATTTTGAACAAATATGATTAAAATCTAGTTTAGGTATCTTTTATAGTTATGCAAGGACATATATTAGAATTTAATAAAAAAAGACGTTGTTGTCTTTGTTGTAAAAGCTTAGTTTGTATCATATTTTTTTTATTAAATATTACTCAATACCTTTCTTATAAAATAATATTATTAACTCTCATTACTTTCTCTGATTTCAGTATAATTTCAGATTTTGTAATTAAAATTAGTTTTTACTCTTTATGACACATATTTGCTTCTCTGATGTGTCTCTTATTAGAATTATGAAATAATTTGCAGCTGCCATAGTGAAAATGAAGACAATTACTATGTCGTAAAAATTACGACACGTGCCCGCTCGTGTAAAATATTTTATCGCGCCCGTTGGAAGGTTAAGTTAGTAAAAAAAACTAGAATTGAAAGCTTTAATCCAACAAGAGAGGAATCAGAACAGATTTAAGTTTATTGGGATGCTTAGTGACAATATTTGCAGGGAAAAAAATCAGAGGCGGGCACATGAAAAAATGTGGATCCCGAGAAACGCTGGATTATTAGCTATAAGATAATTAAACAAGGAGATTTATGTTTTTGTAGAAAGTTAATGACAATATTTGTAGAAAAAATAAACCGAGGTAGGCGTATGAAAATAAAATAATAAAAAGACTAGATTTGAAACAATATTTACGTTTGTTGGGGGAAAAAGTAAGTGACAAAATTTGTTAAAAAAACCGTAGACGGGCAGCATATTCCTATTTCCTACCCGATTTCGAGTATGGAGGAAAAATCGAACAATTTCATTGGATGGCTCCTTCGAGACGTCATACGCGTTCTTTTTAGCATATGGAAGACGTACTGCTCAATAGTAAACGTCAAGAAGCAACTGTCAATTGATTCGTTTTATTAACATGTCACATAAACTGAATTAGTTAGATTTAATCTTTTATTTTCAGTATTATTTTAACATATGCAAAAGTTTCACATGTACTTTGTGTTCCTTACCCTATTTCGAAAAGATTTGAAGTTCAATTTCAATCTTTTATATTCAGTAATAATCTTTTATATTTAGTAGTAATCTTTTATAATCAGTAGTAATCTTTTATACTCAGTAGTAATATAATTCGGTATGTATTTTGTCCTCTACCGTATTTCGAGGAGAGTTGAAGTTCGATTTTTACCTTCTGTAATATATTAACATGAACCGCAGTGTGACATATATATTTCTTCGCCGTCTAAGTTATTTCTCATTGTAATTTTCTGTTTAAAAATGTTTTGGATTATGAAGAATGTTCCAGTTTCCTGTACCTAAACACAGAAAGCGTTTTACTGTACAGTAAATTTACAAAACATTTTACTGAAACAATTGTAACAAATGAAATGATTTTATAATTAAAAATGCAATTAGTTAAAAGAATAAAATACGTGCATCGTAGCAAGTTGTTTATAGGACACATTAATACTACAACTATCTATATCTTTTTGTTAGGATAAATTTGTAATACAACTATCACGTTTCATAGTGCGTTGAAATTCGAACTTTCTCTTTAAAGGAAATGGATCGGCAGGATAGGCAAGTATTTTGGAGGATTTAAGTCAAGACAAATTTCAGGTTCTTCAAACATATATCTACAAGTCATTTTAAATTTATATGAACATTTGTGAAATTAATAAGTATGATTAATAAGTGAAGAATAAGAAAATGAAATTAATAAGTTCTTGTACTTCAATGTCTCATTCATTTAATGCTGTTTTTATTAACCTCCGTGCATTTCTTGCTCCATTTAGGGATATAAAGTCACCACTCATGGAATGCCATCAATTTTAATCCTACACCGCACGGAGGATTAAATTGATCCTACATTACAGTTGCTTGAAACTCTGGAAGTGTTTTAATAAATATGCCTGAGTACAAGGAATAGTGGAAAGTCAATTTTAAAAACATTGATTGAATCCGTTTACCACTAAACTTTTCTTTTTTCAAATAAAAAACTTTCAAATTAAATTCAAAAAATTAATTGAAAAATTGTAGTGATGCGAATATAAGCCGCTACACAGTGTAATGTTGAAATTGAACCTTAACCCAATCCCTTTCCTCACCACCATGAATATTTACACATTATCAATATTCAAATCATCAAGATGCATTTATATTATTTAACTGTTTTTAACGAGATCTTCAATTATCACTGTCGTAACTAAATAGTATCATTATTTCAAAATTAAAAATAATGAATTGAATATGAAGGAACAAAAATTATGGGAAATTCAACAAAATTTAAAGAATCGAAATCTAAAACAAAAGCAGAAATTTTATTATCTGCTAGAGCTATCAATATCCAAGAATTTATTTGCTTCTAACTCATCTCATGTTTAATTGGCCATTAAACATGAGATGACCAATTCGCAGATGTAGGGTAGCAATAATCTTTAACTCCTGATTTTAATTTCTACACAAATATTACTTTACTTTTCTTTAAAATATTCATGACAGTCCCCTCCCTCGCTTTTGTAAATGCTTAATTTCATCATAATTGTCTAGAACTCTCACAAGAAAAATTTTAGAGCCGTTCCCAGACATAAAATTCAATATTTCAAAAAATATTACGAAATTAAACGAATAATGTAATTTAATATCAGTAACCTTTTATTTGTTTACTTTCAGTTGAATGATGCAGAAAATTACATTTCGGTACACATTTTCAGTTAGAAAATTCTGTAGTCAATAGAAAATTGCTATATCTAATGGAAACTTCATCATTGCTCTCCAAAATTTTGTTTTAAAAATTTGAAGGAAAATTCTCCGCTGTAATACTCATGCGAATATGCTCAGTTAAATCCATGTTTATTGTGAGTTAGAAAGAAGAAAAAGAAGAGTGTGACTGAATTCAACAACAGTGCAAGAACAGTGAAAAGCAACTTAATTCGACGTTCGAGTTCAATGACGTCCCTCCTTCTCCGCGGAGACAACCAATGAAAATGTTCGATTTTCCTCGATACTCGAGAACGGGTAGGGAATGGGAATATGCAGCCTGGCATATGAAAAAATATGGATCTCGAGGCCTCACGTGACCACACTTCTTCTCTCCACCAGGGAATGGCGCATTATTCCAGATAGCCCGTACAACGCCGGGCCACACATCTACTTCCCTCATATACGTTGTTTTTAATGACTTTAAGGAACATTCATGCCAAATTCAACGAAAATCAGAGAACGTGTTTGTCGTTATAGGGAAACAAACTTAATTAACAAACAGACGCAATACCGGGCATTCGAAATGAAAAAGGGTTTTGCCTTGCTCTGTAAATAATTATATCTTAACAATGTAAAATTAATAATACAAAATTACTTGTTAGATATCAAAGATATTTCAATATACGAAATATATGTAGAGTAAATCAAATGTATAGTTGTTGCATTTGCACTGTTAATCATTTATTTTTATTCTACGACAAGCATTTTTCAAGAAACGAGTAATATATTTTTTCAACGAAATTGTCTTACATGAATATTTATCGTATTAATTAATCGCAGAGCTGAGTGAGTATGAAGAAATGTCGATTTCCTTAGAAGAAGTAAACCTGAATATGTATTTCCTCAGGAACAGAGTGATACAAAGGGTGATTATTGAACTTTTCTTATGAAAGTATGCATCGTTCAATATATATAAATGTGATAAGATATTTTTCTTTAGACGAAAAACACCGACAGAGAGCTTTTCCAAAAATACAAGAAACGAAAAATGCTAGATTCCTTACCAAAGTAGACTTTTGCAGTTCAAGAAATATCTTAAGATTTTTCTCCTATTCTCAGTCCTATTTCACCCCCACGAGAAAAAGTTTTGAATATGTTTTATTTTTTTTAAAATTTAGAAAAATCCCTGCTTTTTCACATAAATAAGAAGTTTTATGTGGAAAAGGAATCTGAAATAAAAACCTGTTTTTAAGCTAGGTAACTGCAATTTTTTATGTCCATCTTGTGCATTTTAAATAGTTTTGATACATGCGATTTTTTCTTTCAGAGTCTTACTTTTATAGTTTAATATTTTTCCTCTACTAGATATTTCAGCTGCTAATATTTTCAGCTACTAAGCGTGTAAGTGAACATAATTATGAATAAATTTAATGAACAATTTTTAACACACAATTTTTAGTGTTCCAAAAATTAGAATTTTTTATTTAATAATTTTCTCCTTATTAATCGTTATATTAAAATTCTTTATTATAAATCTTACGAAATTTTCAAAACAAATTTTTCGTAAATTCACTACTAGATGGCATCACCTGAATGGAACAAAAATTAAATTTTAATTGACTTAGTTCATTGAGTGCTACTGCAAATTCAGTCTCAAAGCCACTTCTACTCAGTCTCAGAATTATAAGGAAAAAATTAATGATAAAAAGCCTTAAACTGTGCTAAACAGCGATTTAGATTTCGCTAATGGGCCAGATGAGTTTAAGTTTGGCCGTAGTTGATGAATTCAAGTTAGTTCGTTATGGTCTGGACTTCGTTGAATTGAATTATGGGGATTAAATTTAAATTTTAGTCATCATACATCAGTTTTAACTTCTTCAGTCCTGGCACCACTTCTGAAAGACATTAAACAAAGCTTTGCAAAATTTCCCCGAATTAATTGAAATGCTTCTAGATTTTAAAATAACACTAAATAGACAAAATAAACTTCAACTTATTATTTAATACAACCTACTTTAATATGTAGCCTATATGAATTACTATTTTTTTCAAGAAGTATAAATAGTTAATTATATTAAGCATTTTTCTAATATATCAAAGTTGGTCTCAGAACTGAGACTTAAAAATTGACTGCGCATAAAATAAAGCTTCATAAAATTATTTGCTGATATGGATGACCATAGCGTGGAAACTTTCATGAAAGACTGCAGTCCAAAAATGTCCTCCATACCAGCACATTATGTACATAAACCCATCACATTTTTTTATTCTTTATCTCATAGAATTAAATTTCGGAAAAAAATTATACATTAAAAAGTGCCGTTATTTTGATAATACTGGTTAATTGGGTACCGGATACGTGAAATTTTACTGTAAATAATGATTTTTTAATATTCATTTCTGGTGGGATAGTGTAAAATCCTAATATTTCTAAATAATTTAATATGTACAACAACAAGAAATACAAAAATATAAATAGAAAAAATAGAAATTTGCACCCGTCATACCATGACCGGTGCAAATTGTCTCTTCATTCGAGAGATTTTCCTAAAATTTGACGTGTTTAAATAGATATATATGCGAGAAAAATGTTTAACATCGATTGAAAAAAAAATGGATATATGCTTTATGACAGGAAATATTTTTTTATTTACATATTTCTTTATTCAAAAAATTTCTTCGTAAACAACATTCCGTGTAAAGTATTTTTCGTTGTTTAATAATTTTATTATAATTCAATAACCATGAAATTCTCAGCTTGTCAAACGTAAGTCAAAAGTTAGAATTTCAAAAGAA
This sequence comes from Araneus ventricosus, assembly GCA_013235015.1. Taxonomy (NCBI): domain Eukaryota; kingdom Metazoa; phylum Arthropoda; class Arachnida; order Araneae; family Araneidae; genus Araneus; species Araneus ventricosus. Next base: position 237,968 of record BGPR01000943.1, read on the forward strand.
TTCCTTTTCGAAATTTTAATCAAAACAAAGCCTTCTCTGCTTGCCGAACGTTGCCAAAAAATATTATCAAATTATATCATCACGATTGCAATAAATAATGAGATGCATCATGGTGTCCAAACTATATCACGCGCATGATATACCACCGACGTAATTTACTATTTTCTATTTTGAAAAAACGGAGATTAGTTTAAAAAATGATTAATATAATTTTAAACTTCTCAGGAACTATTGGTCATAGCGAGATAAATTTTATATCAATAGAAAGAAAATTGTATTTCACTATTTTAAAGCTATTAAATTTGAAATTGGAACGACAATTACTCTTTTAAATTACTGAAATTTAGGTTCTCTAACAATGAAATAATGTTGTTCAACGTCACTCAGTGCTATGGCGTGAGATTTATTGTTGGTGACGTCAGAGAGCTACCGAGAGAAAGATATGGGTTTTTTATATTAGAAATATTTTCCGTATAATTTACTTGAATCTTATAAATATCCTTCTTGCCTAAAGTTACATATTTCTTAATAGAAATTGTAAACGAACTTTACATATCTGATAAAACACTCTGTATATTGTGAGAGCTGTCGAGCAAGACAGAGTTCGAAGGGTGTAGAATTGTTTATATCCACGCAAACCTGCACCACCTATTCATTAAGCTATCATATTTTTTTTTTATCTCCCAGGCTTAAATTTCCAAAATAATCAAGAGAAGCATCAGAATTGTTTATATTTAGGAAAGTCTGCACCTGTTCATTAACATGTCAGTACTTTTTTTTTTATCTCCAAGGCTAACATTTTGGGGGAAAAATATACATTAGAAAGCGCCGTTATTTTGATATTTCTGGTGAATTGTGTACCGTAGAAATAGATTTTACTGTAAATGATAATTTAAAATAATATCATTTTTCATAGGATGTCTCAAAATTTTATATTAAGTTAAACAATAATTATTTACTTTTATTACAGTATAATTTACTTTAATGTTATAAATATCCTTTAGTATGCCTAAAGTTACATATTTTTCACTAGACATTGTAAACGAAATTTTATATATCTGACAAAATACTCTGCATATTGTAAAAAAAAATTATGCCAATATGCCTTTTTGGAATTTGTTTCCAGGAACAATAGTTAGCCTTAACGAAATATTAAAACTTTCATTTTTCTCCGCATGGAAACTTTCTCAGATTTTTTTGTTATGCTTCAAAAAGCTTTCAGACATTTTGAATATTCTCTTTCGGAACACCGCCTTGGAAATTACATTATCATACTTTCCAACATAATCCGCTTTTTTCGTTAATATCGGAAAACCTGTTACATAATCTAGTTCTCGTTCCAGTCTATTTTTAATACTGTTCTGTCTGTTTTTACTTTTTGAACATGAAGTTTGCAATAGGAAAGTATGGTAGTGCGGAGCCAATTCGACCCCCAATATTGGTAGACTTATGAAGAGAATGCTTTACTTTTAAGATTTCTCTTCTGCCTAAAAATATTTTTTGGAATTATGTCTGTATTTCTGTCACTCGATTATACAGTAATTAAAAAACTGAATGAGATAGTTGTATAAAATTTGCACATTGCTTAATCTGGGAAATTGCATATCAGTAAGTCATTTTCGAATAAATCTGTCAACCGATACACTGCCTGCCTAATGTTTATCTTTGTATATGGATTTATAGTACCTGAAACACGCTACACGCTTGTAAGATCAAAATTGAATCTTTCAGTTACAGTTGTATCTTTCCACAGTAATATGTGATTTTCGAAAATACATGTCCAAATCTCTACACTGCTTGATGACAGAGATACCGTATTTTTAAATATATAGTAAAACTGAGAGGAGAAAACTGGCATTGATTAAATATCTATCCGTTTCTTTAGAGAATTTTCATTTCTATAGTTATCTTTTATTTATATATAATTTTTAATAAGTTATTCTTAAAAATCATTCTTAGGAAAAAATTGCGTTCTAATCGAAGTTTCAATTTATCTCGTATTATGGTAATACCTATAAAGGAAGAGGAAGATCAAGTACGGACACCTGCTGTGTTAACTACTTTTTCCGTCCAGAACATGCCCTATTTTTACAAATCAAAATTTTATGAAAATCAATTAAACAAGTGATGGAATAAAAATGTAAAGATTGGAGTTTTTCGGCAAAGTATTTAAATACCACGACAGATTAGAAACATGAGGAGAGTGGATCTCTGTTTAATTAGGACCTAACTATCTTGTTATACGACTTAACTGAAAAGAGTCTGGAAATAAAAGATCTAACTAAATTTCGATAAATGAATAAGAAAGGCATTCTCTTAATTTTAATTGAATGGAAGACGAGCTTTTTCATCATATATGAACGCCCGTTGGGTACATATTTTTATTTTTCATAACCAACAATAAATCCAATGATCAAACATGTGACAGAGCAAAAACGGAAAGAAATTAATTTCTCTAAAGGGTATTTAGAGACCTCAACTATTAAGAAACACGAAGAGAACGGTTTTCTACTTAATTAGAACACAACAATGTTACTACCAGGAGCAACTGAAAAAGATCTGATTGTACAGTATTTGTTCGGCCCTTGAAGAAAATGTTTATATATGTGTCCATCTGTTATATGCATTATAGTAAAGTGGTAATTTAAAAATTAAAAGCACAGGAAGTTTTCTGAATCTATAATTGATGGAGAATTATTATAGACAATACAATAACACTCTCATTTATTAATATTTGCATACTTTTACACTACGACACTCCGCTGACACCATAGCTAAAATTATCCGGTTTGCAGTTTGGATGAGTGTGCATAGAAACTTTATTAAACAAAAAATGTTTACATACAGTGTTTTAACATCAACGAAAAAAAGTGAAAATCATAAAAACGATGAAAAATGTGTATTTACTTATGAAAAGAAAAACTCGTAAAGCAAAATGAATTTTAAGACAGGTCCCAAAAGTTAGCTGCATCTATACAAATGTAGGAGGACTGATTAGGGATCTAGGTATTGAACCTCTAGAGGGTCTTAGTCCATAAGTCTGAGGTCTTGGCGAAGGAAAGAAATCTGGGTCGCAGTCAGATAAATTGGTTGCGTCCTGTGGCTGTTTTATGAGGTTCTCATTTTCAGTGCCGAAAGATATGAGTTTAGCTATATTTATTCTTGATATATTTTTTTTTTTTTGAAAGTACGCTTTTCCACCAAAGTTGAGTATTTTCTGCACTTGGTTTTGTAGAATGATAAGATAACGTCATGTGACAAGAAGTTGCGTAGTGGATTTTTGAATAAATGTTTTAAAATCTGTCTATGACACTAGATAACTCTTTTAAAATAATTAAATTAATATCAAGCATTCTCATAACGCAAACACAGAGCACTTATAAGAAAATAAGTAAAAAAATGGATTTGCATTACACGTAACTATTTCGATGAAACGATGACCATTTGGAGAAATTCGCCGTCATAAATACATTCATTGCTCTGCCAATTCTTGCTTTATCAATCGAAATCATATGCTTTACTCGGACATTTTCACGCAGTATTCCCATATTTTTGTGATTTTCTCCAGCAGGACTCATACCTTAAGATATTTGTTCTTACGAAAATAACAATAGATTTATTTTCTGATCGACAGTGTTCCTGCTGTAAAAAGAAATGCCGTTCAGTAGGCCGTGAACATCAAGAAGAGGATCAATGTAACGTGATCTGGGCAGTAAGCATGATATGTGTGCCAAAACTCACCCTGAAAAAGAAATCACGTGGAAATGGGGCTATTTTTTGCTTCCTAACGATATCTTAACGACTATTACTGCACAAAAATATAAAATAACTTCCAGACGCATTACTCATTTTGAAGCGAAGTAATAACAAATCCATTTAGAAAAATTGCTTTGTTCTGGTACTCTGTATGGAATACTTTCGATATTGACACTAAATGGTCGATATTGAGAGTGTTGGAGAAAAACTTTTTAGGTTAATACAAATACGCATTTGATCATTGTTTACATATTTCCTTTTAGTCTAGTGAGAAAAGTGCATTTATTATAAAATAAAATAAACGCGATATATTCCTCGAAACGCTAAACGATTTCGCACTAAAACACTGTATGCAGCTGATTTATCGTTTTGTTGATGATTACTATAAATCAAATAGCCAATTGCTGCTGCTTTAAAACGAACAAATGTTACTCGGAGTAGAAATCGAATTTCCTACTGGTCTTACTGACAGGAAGCAACCTTTCGTCTGCACTCGACAAATTTCTAAGGTAGCAATTTTAAATCAATAGAGCGTTCATGTATTTATATAATAGCTACTTCCTGGAATCAATTAAATTTAGAGGTTAATATAGCTTAGTTAGTTAAAAGCTCAATTTAAGAGCTACGAGAGGACTATTTTGGGATGGATCTCGCAATTTTGAAATGTGGGCAACTTCCACTGAAGACGCCTGATCCGGCACATAATCTCCAAATTTCCACACCACAACCATGGGTGAATGACTGACGCTCGACAGATGTAGTATGCACCAGGCCCATATACATGCCGAATCTTCCGTGGAATACGGTCTCGAATCTGAGACCCGAAGCGACATTCTGCAAGGAGGCCACTGCGACCCGTGAGAGATTTGCTAGTTGGTGAAAATATGACAGAAATGAAAAAGTGTTATAGAATTGCAATATGAAAAATGTATTTTATTCAATTCTTTGTAATGGACCGTAAGTAAAGTTACTTGCTTTAACATTCAAAAGTTTCATTTTCGTTGCTCATTACTAAAAAAATTTTTGAAAGAAAAATTACAGAAATATTCTAATCAAGTTCTTTCATTTTTTAAATTCAAAAGTTAATTCCAACATTTATATTCCCTTCACTGTTTCCAACAGAAAGAAACCGTTAAAGTACAATAAACTTTCACTTAAATATTAACGAAAACATTTATTTGCGAATCCAATCAGTTATCCCCAACGGGACTCAACTTCTGCAAGACACGCAACTATGAAAACATCATCAATATTCTCGACAAGGATACGACAGAATTCTTGTCACAACATTTAAACACTTAGAGCCTTTCATGTCGCCTTCTCTTGATGGATGGTTTCATCATACCCCGCCCCTTCGATGATTGATGAAAATTCCGAAACTCTAGGTCCACTATCTCTCTGGTCAGTTGACCACGTTCTTGTCGCTGATGTTCCTGATCGTCCATTGATGGATTGCTAATGACTGCAGTTTTTTGAGAAAAATTACGCTTGACCACTTTAACGATCTACCATGGGACACTGTCTAATCATTGCAGAGAAAGGTTGGAAACTAGTTTTTGTGCGTTTTTTCAGCATAAAAAATACTGTGTCACTGATTATACTTCAGGGAGATAATTAACGTGTTTGAGGCAAGATAGGGATACCTTAGTCTGTAGTGTAGACTTGCGAAACTTAAACTATTATTTAAGCTGAAACACACACACACATTAGAAAGAGATTGATTTGATGCATTTTATTTCATTTTTTATCATTGCCACTCCCAAAAGTATTTACTAATTATAGAAAAGTTTAGAACTACTTCTGTCTCTTTGTAAAATTTGCATTTAGAATTTTACAACAGGTTCAACATTAATTTCACATTTATAAGTTTTACAACTTTACTATTTATCAAGTTATAATCAAGGTACAATCAATTATTTATGAAACAGCAAAATTCTTTCTGGTTTTACAAAGTTATTTCCATCAAGTTTTCTGCAGCAAATTCTATATTATTTCACCATGCAAGAATTGTATTGATTGAATAATAATAACGGAATATCAGTCACATATTTAAAATGAATTTTGAATTAGGTTAGATGGACTATATTATTCGATTAGTATTTTCATTTGCATAAATATAAGGAATTTAATATTTGCCACGAAGCACAAATTATCTGATTCGAATATTTTATAATTGTTTATATTTCAGACTAATGAGTTAAACTTTCAAATAACATTTCATCATCCATAATTTTTTACGTATACGTGAGATCTAAATATCATACGAGATTATATAATAATATATATACTTACAGTTAATTATTTGAATGTATTTAGTATCATAGAAGATTTTGCATATTAAATTTATGTTTTTTAAATTATTTATTTGTATATTTATTACTTCTCTTACGGAAAATGAAATTCCAAATTTGGTCTCTCTTTCCATCATAGAGATTTTGTGATTTATATTTTATTAGATAAAATAGGTCCTTTTCATTCTGAATAGATTTGAATTCATTTCGATCTTTCTAACATATTTTAGCATTTTTTTTCTTTTTCAACGTTTATATATTATTTTGTCTGTTTTAGGTTTGCGTATATTCCACGTTATACTAAACATGATACCGAAAACTATAATTCTATTCCTTTAAAATTGTTTTGTCCTTTTCCATTTCTTACATAAAATTATTAGACTATTGTATTGTACCATTTGTATAACACCATAGCTGTTTCAAAGACAATATAAATTTATTAGTAACTCTCTACAGTCATTTTTAATTAGTTGTAGATTTCTAAATTACATTAACTAATATACGTTACTAAAATAATTCAATAAAACGGCAGTTTTTGAGGAGAAAAATATTACGTAACGCTTTCAAAATCCTACTAATTTTTATTTAAAACTAGCTGTTACCCCCTGGCTCTCCCCTACTTATTAATATACTAGCTGTTACCCGCGACTTCGTGCGCGAAGAATTTCAATTATTATTTTTTTTAATTCACGAATGTAAATGTTTTGTTGCATTTTGAAAGGGGAAAGTAAAAGTTCTGACAGTTGATAATACTCAATTGGACGGCTGACAGGGGTGAACTGTACATGTATGCTGATATAGTTATGTAAATTGTTTATCTATGCTAATTCACTTTTGTATACCACGTTATTTGCACGGATGTAGAGGTTGTGTGGACTGGACACACGTGAACACGCCACATATAGTGAACATGCCCATACGAAAAATATGGTTTTTCCAAATGTACGCCTGCCACTTTCAGTGTCTGGACCTGAGCATGGCAAATGCTATTTTTAAAGGGATTTGTTAGCTTTTGAACTGAGATGATAAATCCTTCGGTATTATTGGAAGGCGTGGAATTAAAACACTCTCTCTTCTCCCTATATCAGTAATAACAGTAACTTTCATGACGTTCGGACCTAGGTGTGTAATTTGTAACCGTGTGCCATTGCGCAGTCTCGGTATATCGTCGTTACGTATTAGTAGTACTGGCACATCGATTTTCAATCTCGGCTTGTCGGAAGATGCCCCTGACAATTCCAAGATGTTAAAGAGCTCTACAGATATGATGTTCCTTGTTAATGTCCATTACCGTAACTACAATGGAAATTCTGCTGACTGTGAAAATTAAACAAAACATCGAGAGAGTAATTCACTAACGTCATTGGATCACTGTGTAACCGTATTAAAAGCTGAAAATGCTACAACAATAGGAAAACGGAAGTGTCAAGTCTCCTTTGTTGTTTATGGTCAAAGAAAGCAATATTTTCTTATATTAACTTTAACACTGGCAAAAGCCCGCGTGCGAAACAGTAATTTCGCTTGAATTTATTTCTATAAGAATAAAAAGTATTGTTAGAAATCCCGTTAAAAATATATTTTTAAACCTTAATAACAATCAGAGAAAACATTTCATCGCAAATGAATCATTTTCTGGTCTTTAAAATGGCATAAAAATAATTGTTGTCTAATAAAAATTGCAGAAGTTATTGGCACAAAACGTCTAAGCATTAGGCTTAAAAGCGGCTAATTTTCGTTATTTAATTAAATATCTTAAGAACTAATTAACTTTGAAAGTTGAAAATAGCGCCTTTGACCTGAAATATGCTCTAGAACGTCGTATGTAAATTTCATGTCGCTACCGTTTAGAAGGAGTTCTTGTGACCGACGGACAGACAGACAGATACATGTAATTTCTGCCTTATTTTATAGATATTTATAAACATAAGCAAAATTTTCAGAAATAAAGGTATATTAGTTCTAAGTCTAACCGTTTTTCATCAACGGAGTAGCTATAAATGTACGTTATTTCAAAATCGTCTACACGTAATTAGAAATTATTAAACTTTAAAAAATAAATAAAATTCGAAGGAAAATGCCACAGAAATAAAATTTATATAATTGAAAATGTAAACTTTTGAACCTTAAGATGATATAAAAATAATTTTTATCGGACGATTTGTTCCAAAGTTACAGCGGAAAAAAGATCACTTGATAGTTGATTTTAAAAATTACTTATTCCACATTTTTTCGCATTCTTGAAGGATCACGTGACAGTTGATTGATAAATAAAATAATCTTCATCGCGAATCGCGGAGTCAATGGGCTTTCTTTGTTAATTATTTGATTTTAATCTGTAGTCAAAAATAATTAATTTAACGTCATTTCATCTACCTTATGTCCGTTACTGGGTTTCAATCTACAACTCTGCCAATTTTTATCCCAATCGGTTTGGTAATTTTGCCATGAAAGAATAACAAACAGATAGACAGACAGACACACTTTCACATTTATTATATTATTAAGGATTCCGAAAACACAAACAAAATGCTGCCAATTACAAAATGTACATTTCAATAATTATGTACAGTTCTATATATAAAAGATACAAATACAGTGGAACTACGGGAATCCAAACCACAGGAATTCGAAATTTTAAATAATCCAAACATTTTTTAAAAATTTTTTTAAAAAATTGTTATTAAAAAAGGAAGGAAAAGTAACAATCACGTATCAGGAACAAAGCTAATGTTTATTCCTTACATTGATTTGAAGAATGAGATTTTTTTCAGGAAACATTTGATTTGAAGAATGAATACCGCATCTTAATTAGTTGAAACAAAATCAAGTTATCTCCTTTTGACACAAGGCACTAAACCCGCTTGGCGATGCGTATCGTGAAGCAGGTACTCTTTCTGCACTCTTTCGTAGAGTACGCAAAGTCAACACTCTACTGCATTTGGTATATCAAAAGTACAAGATATTTCATATTGAATGGACCAAAAAGAATAGCACAGTAGGAATTACGTAATTGTTTAATTTTGCCGAAATTAATTTATTCGGAAACTACAATCAAACAAGTTTTATCTGGCAACAGCGAAAATTCTTCCACTTACGAAATTGCGAATAGAGGCGCTGTTAGCAGCGGATAATAACATGTTGAACGCATTAACAGGGGATCTCCTATCACCAGTGTGGCAGGAACTTGACTACCGCATAGACATTTGCCGTGTCACCGGAGTAGCACATATCGAACATCTCTAGAAATTTGGACAATTGCAGTCTCAAGGTAAATTGGAATTATCTAAATAAATTAATTACCGTGTTCACAAGAATGTTTTATTTCTGACCCATTCAATATGAAACATCTTGTATTTTAACACGCCACACCAATGGGAGGACGTTTGCCCCCGAAACCGGTACCTTTCCACTAGGCCACCGCGCCCCTAAAATATCGGTAGTAAGAGGTCTTGAGTTTCCCTGTATCCCGTAAGCCAAATGTTACTGAATAACTGAGACAGCTAATATATCTTACCATTAGCAGAATCTTTATTTTACAGATGCATTACCGTTTCTGCCAAATTGTGCTTAACCAACGAAATCACCTACATTACTAGAACATATCCAAACTGACATTCGGCCACTGTACGATTACCTTCGTTCCTTTTACCTTGTGAATTTCGTCCTTTCAATAACAAAGACGGATTGATTTGCTTGATCGGTAATAACTCTACTGAAAGGAGAAATGTCGTTCATTAAGCCGTAACCGTCAAGAGAAGGATCAATGGCACGTGACCTGGTTAGTGAACGTAATAAATATGCCGAAACACATCCAGGAAAGGGATCATGGTAAATGGCAGTGTTTTGTTTCCTACCTAATGATCTCTTATCGGCCATTACTCTGGTGAAATATAAAGTACCTTCTAGATATATAACTCATTTAGTGAAGGAAAACCTCGAGTCTATTGGTAGAAGAAGTGTGTTTATTCGGTGATTTGTATTGAATACTTGTAAAAGAAACATTTAATGATAAACTTTGAATGAGGATTATTAACACCGATCAGAAATGTAAGTACCTAAATTGATTAATAGAAACGCAACCAGTATAAACATAAAATACTGGGGAAAGAGCTCTTGCTTGTATTTTTTAGTAAATTCACAAATCAATAGCATTTACTTTGCCATCACATGTAACTTGTATGTGAAAGACTAACTAACCAATTGCTAATTTTTAAATTTAAATAAAGATGTGTTTAAATAAAGATGTGATGAGGATTATTAACACCGATCAGAAATGTAAGTACCTAAATTGATTAATAGAAACGCAGCCAGTATAAACATAAAATCCTGGGGAAAGAGCTCTTGCTTGTATTTTTTAGTAAATTCACAAATCAATAGCATTTACTTTGCCATCACATGTAACTTGTATGTGAAAGACTAACTAATCAATTGTTAATTTTTAAATTTAAATAAAGATGTGTTTAAACAAAAGAATTTTATTTGTGTAGAAAATGCCTGGAGGTCAAAGCAGAAATAGTAAAATTATGAGGTGATTTTATAAATTCTAATTTTAATTCCATTCTTAATATATTTTAATTTTTAATAAATACTTATGAATTTTATTTTTTTATATTGATTGTGGCCTAATCGCCTTATCCTATTTCTTTCAGCATGTCACCATTTTATGATTTTTCCTTTGATCTCCAGAATTTTGATGAAAAATTATTTCATAAACTAACAAAAGCTTACGTGATAAAGAACATTTTCTTTTTATCTTTTCCTACATTTTAGTCTCTCATTTGCTGCATGATTCATTATTAAAATTCCTATGGAATCTTATAATCAAATTTTTCCATTTTCACTACCGGATGGCGCCACTTGGATTGTAACAAAACGATTTAGAATTTGGTGATAAATTGATAATTAAGTTTTAAAAATATTAAAATAAAGCACTGCCACCAACAAACATAAATGAAAAGAATTTTAAAACTCTGACATCTCACGAAATGTGAATGGAAAATTGATTACAAAACTATATCATTACTAACAAGTAAAATTATATAAAAGTTTGTGAATACACAAGTTATTCAGCACTGAGGTTATCATACCCAAGCAAATATCAATGTATTGACAATAAAATTAACCGCCAAGATGTCTGACATTATTTAAACTGAAAAATATGAGTAAGATTCAATTAGAAAAGGAAAAAGGCGAAGGCCTTTTACCCAAATGTATTTAGATTTCTCTAAAACACTTTGAAATGTTGGGTATAAAGTTCTTTGATAAATGAAGTCCGAGAACATACACTGAAGAGCCAAAACATTATGACCACCTACTCAATAACGCGTTGCGCCTCCTTTGGCCTTCAAAACAGCTGCAACTTGCCTGGGCATAGATGCCACAAGTTTTTGTTACATGACTGGAGACAGGTTCTACCAAATGTCTAAGCAGCGGTCACGCAAAGTCGAGATATTCGGACATGGTGGTGTTTGAGCCCTGAGCTGCCGCTCCATGACATCCCAAATGTGCTCCATCGGATTAAGATCCGGGGAGTTAGGTGGCCAGGACATTAAGTGGAATTCAACAGTATGCTTCTTCGAACCACTCCAACACAATCCGAACCTTGTGACATGGGGCGCTGTCCTGCTGGAAGATTCCATTTCCAGTTGGGAAGACAAACGCCATGTAAGAGTGCAACTGATCCGCAATGATGTTCAGAAAGTTCGTAGCTTTCATGGTCTGTTCTACCACAACTACGGGTCCCAGAGCCGCCCATGAGAACGTCCCCGAAAGCATAATACCGCCACCACCAGCCTGTGTATGACCTGCTGTACAAGAGGGGAGACACTGTTCACCTGGCAGACGGTGTACCTTGACACGACCATCGACGTGATGAATGAGAAATCGGGATTCATCCGACCAGGCAACTCTTCCACTCATCCATAGTCCAATCCCGATGATCCCGGGCCCACCGTAGGCGTAGTTAACGATGGCGCTTGGTCGACAAAGGCGCACGAGTGGGGCGTCTGCTGCACAGTCTCATATCCAACAGCGTCCGCAACACTTGCGCTTGGACCTGCATTGTATTGAGCTGTCAGCTGAGCCAAACTTGAAAGTGTCTCTCATCCTTACGAAACGTACAATGTAACAAACAAGTTTTACTTCTTTTAAACCCTAGCATCGTATATATAAATGTATATTTTATCCAAATTATTACTATAACAATGTAACCTAAACATACTCTAAACTGTTTCCGAATAGTGTCTCATCTATCATAAATTGTTCCTTGTTATTTTACTTCATATTTTGACACACTGCCATTATGTAATGAATTCCTGTAAATAGTTAAATATCCTGCCTATCTTGAATATTTGAATCTAGGTGAACTTGTCTTCTGCCTCGAAGCATCTAGGGTGTTCTTTTTAAAAAATCTTATTGTGTCCGAATAGTGTTTTACTTTTAAACTGTTTTTCGTATCTATCATTCTATTATTCTGATATAACATCTCTACAATGAAATTACTGTATATTTTTAATGTCAAACATCTTAGAAAAAATACCCACTGTCTGAAGCATCCTAGGTTCTCATATAGACATTTTAAATCCATTTCATTATTTCATTGACTCTGTATTATCTCGTATTCTATAAATACTTGAATGTGTCTCTCATCCTTATAAAATGTACAATGTAACAAACAAATTAAGAATGTACTGGAATTACATCTCTCATTTTTCAAATAAAATTAATCGCAACTATCTCCCAATATCTGCTATTAACAATTTTGTAATGCAAATACTATGTACTATCCAACTCACTTCCAGTACTTGCTGTGACACACCAAGTACCCCCTTGTAATATTAATGCAGTACTCTACAAAATTTATTGCAATTTATTCACGCACCGCCACTCACCTCTTCAACCATAGCTGTAGTTTTCAACCATTTAATGTATCAACATTTGTATATATCACAACCAATCTAGAACGGCCCTCAACTTTGTAGAGGGAGGCCCGCAACTTAAACCAGCACTGTAAAACGTCTGTAAGCCCTACTTGTTGCAACTAAGAATTTTTATTGTTCGCTTATTTGTAAAACTTTCTTGAATTGCCAATAAAGTTGTTCGGGGGTGGCGTCTGGTGCGGGGCTTTGTGGGCTCTGTGGGGGGTTTGATTGATCTCTTTTCCTACGGGTAGCCATTCAAACTGCGACAAGAAACCGCAAGGTTTCAAAAGCGGGACTGCCCTGTAGTGTTAATGCCAGCTGAGCCACTGTCTGGAGCCGATTTTGCTTAACCAAGCGGGACAGTCTCCGACGCCCTTTTCATTTGATGACGCGTGGAAGACCAACACCTTGGCGTCTACTGCTGGTGTAACCGTCATTTATCCACTTTGCATGAATACTAACAACTGCAGATCGTGAACAACCTACCAGTCGTGCATTTTCGGTGATACTCGTTCAGAGTCTTCGGGCCATTACGATCTGCCCTCTATCAAATTCGCTTAGATCAGCAGGCTTTCCCATCACTCGCAAAAGTAAGTGCAAGAATGATTACTTACCTTCTCCAGCAACAGATAAATACCATTCTCACTTAACCACGTGCCCTCCACGTCATCCAGACGAGTTCATTGAAAAATGTGGGGGCGATCATAATATTTTGGCGCGTCAGTGTATGTTGTCATTGAAAAAGCACAACTGAATAAAATTTTAAAACTGTAGCTGACTAGGAATGAGTAAATAGTCGATACGGAAATCGATATTTGTAAACATAAAATGTATTCATATTTGAAAACATGAAAGGGATTAGTTAAAAGTGTGTAGAAACAGAAGTAATTGAGCATTGAGATTCCCTTGAACAAGAATCTAATGAAGTATTTGATAATAAAACTCGGTAAAAAATGCTCATCATTTAGTTTGAAATAAGTAAGTAAGGAGCAGCTCCCAAGGGAAAACAAAACTAGAAGTACGGCAAACTATATTCAAGTATATTCTTCCTTCTAAGAAACTTTTCGAAATTCTGAGGGAGTCCAAAGATTTTTCCATTTTGCTACTCCCTACGAGGAAAAGTTTGAAATATTTTTGCCTAAAATTTCGAAAGGAAAGAAAGAAAAGGAAACTACTTTTCTACATACATGAGAACTTTTAGATGAAAAAGGAATGTGAAATAAAACTTTGCCTTTCCGGTGGTTGAATGACGCTTTCCATCAGTCTTGGACATCTCAAACACTTCTTTTACTAAAGGAGACTTATTTTCTTTTGGAGGTTTGGAATTATAGTTCTGTTTCTTATTTGGATAATTTGATTTTCCGACAAACGATCAGCATTTACATGTTGCGTAATATTGAATTGAAAGAAATATATTTCTCACATAATGTAGATTTTATATTGTATTTCAACCATAAAGAAGATCAATATTTATTATTATCAATATCAAAAATTATCCAAAAATTTGAATTAATATTATTTCATTGTTTCCATTCCATTGTTTTGTACAATTTTAAGAGTCTCAAAAATAGTTTTTTTATTATTTAGTAAAAAGTATAAACAGAATCATTTATGGTTCAGATGAGGTTTTAGAACTACTCGAAGAAAGTTAATAATTATAATAATTCCTTGGATTATAATCTTATGCACAAACACAAATTTCTGCATTTATTTAATTTCTGTATTTTCGAAATTTCAATTATTTAAGAATGTTTGCACGAAGCATTTTACGCTATAGTTTTATATAAATAATTTCTCTAAATTTTATTATTTTCTTTTAGTGTTGAGTAAACAGTTACTTTTAGAACAATATTATATTATAAGCACTATTATGGTATCCATCTACGGAGAAACTCCATTTTCGTTTGAAAAACTTTTTTTATTCGAATTCTCTGAAAGTCTATTCTTTTCTCAAAACTACATTTGATTCAACTTCAATGATTATCACAAGTGATATTAGACACAATTTAGCAGAACTTAGCAGCTGAAAATGGAATAATAAAACATTACAATAATGAAGTGTTTTTCATTGTTTTTGTTTCAGTTATTTAATATTTAAAGGGTATTTTATGTTTCACCTCATTTGCCATACACTAGATATTATTTTGATATGCATTCAGTATGAATTCTTCAATAGAGTTGCCGGAAGTTCAGATAATTTTAAAGCATAGATGTATCTTGATTCTCTATTGATGTTGCAATTTTTGACAATAAACGCATGGAGAGAATATAAATGGTACTATGGCAAATATAAATCGCTAAAAGTGTCTTTCGATAGCTAGCATGCATTTTTAAGGAAGTTGACTGGAAAATTATTTAATTCTACCGACACCGTTTGAATGGTAGTTCATAATAGTCACTCTTTAGAAGCAAGAAAGCAACAACGAAAAAAATTCCCAATATCTGAAATTTCAATAAAAAATGAATTAAGCAATGGAAAAAGAAGAAATATCGTTCAAAACAAATAGTGAAGAAAATCATTTTTACTTCTCAGCATAATTTAAAAACATAAAAGTCAGCTGATTTTTCTCGAAAGTTCTTTTGTTTTCACTTTTCAATCACGATAACTAAAATTTTGTTAATTATTTCAAAATATCTGACTGAAAATTTGCACAGGTTTTATTTATAATATTATCAAGCGAATGAACCAAAATGTTTGTGTAATAATGACCCGTTGAAAGGTTATACGGCTTTTGATATTTAAATGGAGAATGTAATTAAAAATAAAAAAAAATATTACCTCACGCTAAAACTCACATACTTTGCAAATACTATGAGATATTGATGAACTTTTGGTTCAGTCCCTAAACGAGACTTGAAATATTATATACACTAAAGGATCTACTATTCTGCTAGTGTCTTTTTGACTGAGAATGTTTGAAAAAAGGTAAATTTTATTGCAAAAAAAAAAAAATAGAAATTTTCCCAAATATATAAAAAATTTTTAATTCATAAAGCGTATGAGTAGGATTCATTAAATTTTTGCATAAAATGCAAAATATTCCTTTAAATATCATTCTTTAAAAAAGTACACCGGACGTAATCGGAGACCTTAATAAAGGTAACAAAAATGATGGCATTTCCTTTTTTTAAAAGTACAACATATTCTAGCTTACAAAAATATTGACTGGGCCTAATTTTATTATCCAGAATAATATATGAGTTTAGAAAGCAAGAAAAATGATAAATGTTTTTTATTCAATAAATATATAATAGACCGTTTCGTTTCCAAATTCTTCATCTGTTACAATAAAACATTTCAGTTTTTTTATCAAATATTAGCTCCTTTTTGCATATTACTGCTTGTACTTCTGCTACCTCAAAAATTTCTCTATTATTTTCAAAAGCATTTTCTATTACCTTTAATGACAAAGTAGTGGGATTAATACTAAAAAAACCCATAAAATATAGTTTAATCCGATTAAAATATTCCAGAAATTTCAATATCTTTTTTGGCTTGTCACTTATAAAACAATTAATCTCTCTTGTTTTAATTAAACAAGATATAAATAATTAAGTCGAGAGCACAATTGCATTGAATTAAAACGAATAAGTTAATCCGGACCAATTTGAGACTTATTTTTCAAAATTTATGACAATAGTATTTTCATAAATAGAAAAGCGAAAAAAAAGCACTGGCAAAAACATAATACAATCTCTCTAGTGAACCAATTGTGTTTGCAAAATAATTTGGAATAAATTAGTATTTAAATTAGTCTATCAAATCATTTTATTTATAAAACTTTTTCTGGAAAAACATATCCAATTTTGATTTTTTTTTTCCTTATTAGTTAATTAAAACTGTTATTAGGATAATTTTTCTCGAAATTACTTTAAAAATATCCTTGAAATTCAATAGAGTTGTTTTTACGTCTAAAAATATTTTATTAATCCTTTTGTTTTCATACTTTTGATGAAATCCATATCTGCTAAATTGATATAGGTAAATATAATGATCAAAGTAGTTTTTGAATGCGTTAAAAAAGTCTTCTGGGTAAAAAAAATGGTACATTTTCATATTTTTTCTGAGATTTTTTCCGCTGGTAAAAATTATAATGACTTGCAAAGGAAAAACAAAATTTAATGCATATCCTCTTCAATACGGGGCTTGATATTTCTCTTTTGCAATAAATAAGTTTGATTATAAACATATTAATCATAGAATTTTAATAAATATGATGTTTTAGTATTGAATTATAAACTACGGAAGATTTTTTGTAGTTTTTTAACTTAATGCAAAGAGAAATGTACCTACTATTATAATGCTGAATGTTTTGCCGTAAATGAAATACTTTTTGTACTTTAAAACTCAGATATTAATCTAAAAACAAATTCGTTTTAAATACCTGATTAAAACAATCACACTATGACAAGAATAAAAAACTAAAGTATAATTGCCTAAATTTTGTGCTATCTTAAAAAGTTTTGTTTTTTATTCCGAAAACGAATACTGCTTCATAATTGTTTTTTAGTGAAATACTGAAAATGTTTCTTACATTCAGGGAAAAAACATTAAAGCATAGTGACATTAGTTTGAAAATAATGTATATCATCTTTTATATATGAAGTATTTTTAAACACAAGTCTAATTTGTCTTTCCTTAACACTCTTTTTAAAAAGCTACAAAAATAAGTTGTTTTTTTCTAATAGATTAAACTAAGTTGATTGTGAAACAATCAGGAATTTTTTAAATTGGTAATTATTGCAATATTATGGCTTACAAAATATTTAAATTTTGTATTCTAATTCAGTGTCCATATTCTTATAAACGAATATAGACACTTTTGGAAGAAATATAATGAAAATATTAAATTTTATAAATAACAGTTTTTAAAAACATTCTTTATTATACTAGCAAGTAGAATGTCTTTTTCAAATTATTTTATGCTTTTTAATTTTTAAGTTATAATTCATCAGTATAAATATTATGGAATGTTGTATTTAATTTTTCTCAAATTCAATACCAAGTGGCGCCACTATTATGGGATAAAAATTTGATAAAAACCAATTCTAGGAGCAAATAATTAAATTTTAAAAGTATTAAAATATGGCAATATTATCTGAAAATTCAGTTGTCCAAATTTCAAAGCTCTACATCAGGAAGTGAAATAAATTTCGATTGCAAGGATTCCAGGCTCGATAACCGATTCCATTGAAGAACCACAGCGCATAGCACTCGCTCTACTCGAAATCATAAGCAGCTGCCAAACGTCCTACCGCTGGTGTGGCACAGAAATTTGCAGATGAGTGCGCCGGTTCAGATGTAACTCTCGTCATCTGACCTCGCCTCAAAATTTTGAGGTCCGATCCAAAAACGCTCTAGTGTTGCTTCGAAACGGGGCGTTAATACAACGAAACTCAGTATAAACTTTGATTGCCTAAAATATTGATTATGATTTTTTAATCAATTTTTAATATATTCATGTGAATTTTGAATACTTTCAATTAAGAGAAATTATGAAAATTGTGATTCATATTAAAACGTTATAAATCAAATTTGTCACATTAACTTTTTTCGCTACCAACTGATATAAAATATTATCATGAAGCCGCATTCTAAATAATTTTTATCTGCGTCCTTTTTGAAAGTTGTAACAAAGCATTATTGTAATTGGTAAAAGATAAAAAATTCAACATTTTGATATTTTTATTCTTTATTTATTTTGTTATTTTACAACAAAGTGTTGTTTGAATAATTATGAAAACAAATTCCTATCACAAAAATTTCAGTTTTTTGAAAATTATAAATTTAGACTTAAAAATATGTACATTACTTTTTCAATGAAAATATCGAGTGCTCCATGACTCTAGCCCCAGGAGAAAATGAAACTTGAAAGAGAATTCATTTCATATGTGCACTGATTTCACAATATAATTTCATATTTTTTATTATTACAGTAAAATTAAAAAGTTTGTGTAAGACAACTTAAAAGTTAGTCATAAAAGCAAGCTTATAAAATTTATCTTCTAATGTTTTACCACTTTTGTCTCAAATAAATTAGGAGGCCACCGAAATCTTCCAAATAAAAAACTTAATTACTCATAAAATGATAAAATATATGTCTCAGTAATATTTCTTCCTTTTAATACAAATTAAATCTTATAAACAATTAGCAATTGGAGAATTATTCTTCGCATATCCCAAATAAAACATTTTATGAATGCAGTTGTCTCATGAAAAATTACATCATTTTATCAAGTACCTGCATTTTTTAATTTGTCCAAGTCTCCAGTGGAGGAAATAAAACACAAATTGCAATTCTTGAAATTTTAATTTATCCTCGCCAAATCCTGGTTCGAAGAAATCTTTAAGAACATTTTAAGATTTAGTAAACATCCTGGAGAAACACTAATATCTATTTCCAAACAATTTGGAGAATTAAGGAAAAAAAGATAGGCTAATTCAATCGACTAATATTGTTTGGTAATAATTCTTACAACTGAATAAATGCATTCCTATATGCGAGATAAAAGATGATAGTAGATAAAGGAAAAGAAAACTATCGTTCTATTTTATGCATTTTCCTTGATTCAATTTCTAGCAGGAATTGTTAATTGATTATTATCGTTATTGATTAGAGTCCTAGCTAAATAAGCGACGAGGAGACAAAACTCACTACTTATTGGACCGTTTAATGATTTACAAAGGGATTAGTGACGCCTTATGTGTGATTTGTCTGCTTAATCTTCTTATGGAAGATGAATTATTTGTTTCCATGTCTTCCACCCAAATCCGATTCTTAGCGATAAATTCATTTCCTCTTGCACCCGAGGTTGATCTAGTTATGTATCTTATTGATTATGTTGAAGAAATAAAGTGGTGCTATTTTTCGGAAAATTTCGTAAATCCCTGTGAATCGCCTTGAAAATAACTTTTTCTCATGATTTTGACAAACTGAAAGCGGTATTATAGCTGAATTTTTTAAATAAGAATTACTGATGTTCTAAATAATACGAAAAATGGGCCAAAATATATCATGTATCATCGGCATTTTTTCTAAGAAAGGAAGAAATAATAGTAACAAATATTTAAAATTTGGATTGACAATCTCAAAGTATTCTAAAACGAATCAATAAATAAGAGAGGAAATATTTATTGTAGAATTTCCTCATACAGAATAAATATTCGATACAACAGCGAATATAAAATTGATCCTACCTGAAGGCGACGTTAATTTTAGGAAGGTGTCGGCATGTAAAATGCCAAGACCTTGGAACATTAGACGAGAATTATTCAATAATCTTCAACTCATATGTTGACATTAGTTTATAAATATGTAGAACAAAGAATAGAATATCAAAGAGAAAGAGTAAAATATATATAGAAAAATGAAATTAAAAAGCAGGATAATTAATGAAAAATTCTATCCCATCGAGTTCAAAAGTCTTTTGCAGGAAACAAGAGGACAGGGGAGAAGGAAAAAATATAGGCAGAAAAGAAATGATAACTTATTTAATTTTTTTGAAAAATCAATGCAGTAGAACTGATAAATAAAAGAAGCACTCTTCCGGTTGACAGATGATACTGAAATAGTCCTTAAGATCTTGAAAAATGTAACAAAGGCAGTTTCCAAAATATTTTTAAGAAACTTGGTTGATGAGTGAAATCAGTGAAACGCGGCATCCAATTTTTTTGTTGAAAGAGTCGATAAGTTTATTGGTGATTGCTTCCTTTAATTTTGCTAGCGTTTTTTCTTAATTTAAGCTTGTTGGAGAAATGTGCCATCTTTGAGAGAGAGAACAGTTCTCTCTGAATTTATCAGCATTCGATTTCTGATTGAGTTGAGATTTGATGGATATTGGTGTTGTTGCAGTTAAATTACAATGCGTTTCCGTGAGTACCTTGAGTTCACAATTTGCCCCAGATTCCAGTGCTGGGTGACCGAGTTCCAAATAGATCTTGGAATTGTCTCATTCAATAAATGACGAACAAACTTTAAGATAAAATATGTATTCATAACTATATGCAATTAACAACAGTTAAACAGAATTAAGCATTAATTAAAACTGCAAGTTGCAGCAAAGGTATAGCAAGTTGCAGACATTGACAAACAAAGAATTAAAATACAAGCGCACCAACAGCAAGGAAATGGCGGCTAGAAGCAAGTGCGATTGCCAAATACATTGTGAACTTAAATACCACAAAAACAGGAACAAGTAGCGCCGCCTAGTGGAGAAGCCAAACCAAGCATGGAGACAAATAGGAAAATACATTAACACTAAAACACATGAAATAAGGCAATATGATGCGGGAACAGGTGCATAAAACTTTTTTTCCTTTATAAACACTTTTATCTAACTTGCCTTCTTTCATGTTTGTAAAAATGGAATTTTGTAATCGGCTTTTCAGTCACTCCTTGATGTGCTAAGGTTGGACATTTTGTAAACTTATATATTCTGGACGCTAGTAGAATATTTTAAATATTTTTAGACCTTAATTATCATTAATTTGTTTGATTTATTTCAATTTTATACCTACCAGTCGTGTGTCCTGATAGTGAATTTGGAGAAAAAAATAAAAATTGCATCATATTTATAATAATTAATTTGTAAATTAAAGTAGAAAATAATTAACATAAAAAAGCTGCATTTAGCGCAATAATATTAGTGCGCATTTAAAAGCGTTTTTTATAAATTTATTCTTTGTAGGAGGTATTGTAAGAAAACTAGTTAAGTTGTTTTATCCAGATTTCCTATTATTTAAAGATCAATAGAATGAATTACCTAATTCATTGGCCAGAGAGATGGTGAATTAAAAGGCCTTTTTCAATTTAAAAAGGAATATAGTTTTTCAAAATATGATTTTTTACCGCTTTATTTAGTTTCCAAGTGTCATATTTGCCATGCGGTAGTCTAATGGTAACACTTTGGAGTATGTAACCAAGTATTACCGGCACGAGATCAGTTCCAAGAAATATTCGCCATGATGTCGTATACAGTACATAACCATCTGTTAATGAGACAACCTCTTGTTCATGGGGCATAGAAAGCTTGGAGAGTGGGGTGATTGGTGAGCGGATGACAGTGATTCACATGTCATCGTAGGTTTCCTACAAAGGCTCTAAATTACAAGATGTCTTTTGTTCAGTTCTACGACTCGATGATAAAGAATTAAATGTAACAAACATCCTGAATTTCATCTGAATTCTTTTTAAATTTTTAATTTGTGCTTTGCGTACGAAAATTTAGAACATGTCAGAATAAAACTTCCAAGATTATTTTAATTTGTTTTTAAAGAGCCTTTCTTAAAGTAAAAATGTTAATAGAACATAGAATAAAAATAGCTATTAATTAAAGAAAGTGCGTATATAATAATTAAAAACATAAATGATGGTCATTCCTTGAAGTGTGAATTTGAAAGGAAAATTTCATAGAAAAGGGAAAAAATATTCGCATTAATATATTCTAAATTAACACATTGCTGCTAATAAGGCGATCTTCTTTGAATCATATCTTAAGAAACACAAATAAAATCTCCTTTTTAGTCTGTGAAATTAAAAGAAATCTACATTAATTCGATTGCACTGGAGCGAATTATTTCCAAAGTTTGCAACAACAATACACGGTATCTAGAATTCTTTTTCTCACGTTTGGAAATAAAAAGAAGTGTTTGTATAAAGTGAGGCTTTGTCTCCTTTGATTCCAAATGATCCCAAAGGTCCATATGTCGTAAATGTGACGTCATGTTGCCATGGTAACTGCAGTGACGTATTTCAAAGTATAAAAGTTCACGTTCGCATAGTTCTAGAATCTCATTTTGTATGCACATATAGCAAAGCATTTTTGGTTATTTACTTTTTACGTTTATTTTAGAATTGCTTACTGTTGGACATAAAGTTAACGATACGTTAACTAACGATTGGGTTAATGTGTACGTGCATGTCTTATTTCTCTCTTCAAATGGAAATGTTAACTTTTTTTCCATTTGAATTCCTGTTAGAACGTAGTGGGAAGAATAATTTATTTTGGTGTCTTTTTAAATGTCTGAGTTTTGGCATTAAGACAGTTTTAAAGGAACGGTGAAGAATGTATTTGCTAAAGAAATTGCAAATAGTGTAATAATATAACACGAAAAAAATAATGTAAAATTAAATTACTCATCTCAATTTAACAGGGAAGATATCTTTTGACGAAATGTCGACTTTTAATTTTCATCTTAAAATAAAGTAGAAATCAAGATAATGTTTCTGTTATAAAAAAGATTTTTGTAAAATGTTTCTTTTTTTATGTTAAATGAAAATGTTTTAGTTTACATTTGAAATGAGGTTGAAAATGGGTAATAAATTAATATGTTGTTTTTCAAATGTGTCGGTTCATGATTTTGAGGTAATTTTCTTGAAATTAAAAAGAGAGTTTTGGAAGGAGGGCAACATTGTGAGAATTGAATTATAAGACACGGTATAGAAACGGTGAGAAACTAAATAATTTATTTTTAAGAAACCAGGAAAAGAACAGTTTAGCTTCCAAAATTCTGATATTTTTAAATTTCAATAAAATAGAAAGAAAGACTATTTTAGCAATCTATAACATTTTATATCTCTTAGAAAAATTTCTATAAAAATTTCAAATATCAACTTTTTCCTGATTGAAGTGCATTGACCAAGTAAAAATTGCATTTTTGCCTTTTCTCGTGATTAACTGTTTAAAAATGGAGGTGAAATATGTCTTAAGAATCTGCAAGTAATACAGTCGGGAATTTCAATCGTATACGTCGAAAATAATATTTTTTATTTCGTTAGTATCGCTGGTGGATTATGTTTGTTTCATTTGCTAATTAAAATTTGTGAGAATTTAGAATAATGGAACGAAGCAGTTGTTATTTTATCACTATTTTTTTAATTGCTATTCTAACGTATATATTGTTTGCTAATAAAAGCTTAATTTTTTAATAATAATTTTAAACACGGGAGCTCCAATTTTTGCGCTTAAAGGCAAAATTCAAAAGTTTTAAAAAATTTAATTTCGATTTTTGATGTATTTGTTTAGAAGCTGCTTTTCAAAGTGCTTTAGAAGAATAAATAAAGCATATTATTAATATCTTTGTTGGATCAGTTTTATTATGCTATTGAAAATTCATAATACATTTTAATAGTTTTCATTAAGTACCCCGTTGAAGAATTAATGTTGTTTTTAAGAGAAACTTTTGCAATAGAAGAGAGTGTGTTTAAACAAAACTTCTACAGATTTTTTCCTTTCTTAAATGCTTTCAAAATGAAATATATAATAAAAATGACGGGAGGCTGTCTTTTTCATGCAGCCTCTGATGTTAAAGGCGTAGGACTACTTTACTCTCGTGACTCTTTTGTTTCTCGAAGTTTCTCGGTTTCTCCTTGTTACTCGCGATTCTATTTTGTTTTTCGAAGCTTCTTTGATTCTCTTTGTCACTCGCTATACTCTTTTGTTCCTCGAAGTTACTCGCGATACTCTTGTTCCTCAAAGTTACTCTGAATTCTCTTTTGTTGAAATACTAATTTATGGAAAATTGGTGAAATAAAATGAAACTAAGTTTACAATGAGAATTGTTTTATTTCTTAATAAAATATATTACAATGTCAATTCTTTTGTTTTGAATTCTTCAATCGCTGAACTACAATTCCGATTTTGATCTTTTTTGCAACTTCTGTTCTTACCCTTTATCTCTAAAAAAAGAAATTAGTTATGTTTTTAACATATGTAGTTACCGAGATATAGAGGATCTCCCACACAACGTTTTGTGACGTTTTGGAGTGTGAATCAAATACCTTTCCAATGGAAGGAACGTAGTCCTACGTTAATAATCGTAAATTCATTATAATAAAAGCCACACATTTAAAAAATAATAAGTTTTGTAACTGTAACTAGCAGATCAAGCAAATCTATATTAATTTATAAAAAATTGTGAATTCTTAGTTATTGGTAGTTCCAGTTCTCTTAGTGCCTAACATCTTCAACGGAAAATTTATTATATAATTTTATAGCCATTTTAATTCATTTCTAATAGAAAAAAATAGCCGCACAGGTTTAACGGCAGGAACTTTCTTCAGGAGTTTGGTGACATCGGATGTCAGCTAAAAATATCTTCGTATATGAGTGACCCCTTTAAGGTGTTACATATATGTGTTTTTCCAGAATAAGAAACTATAACAACTCTTCTGTACGCCAACAGATGGCATCACTTAAACTCCGGTCTGAACTCTGAACTCATACCTCTACTTGAACTTCCTTGTAACTCTGCTTAATTGTATTCTGTATTCTGTTCCTTTCGTGTGTATGTGCCGTGATGTGCTTCGCTTAATAAATTTCATTATCTCTCAAAAGGCAGTGCTCTGATTCCCACTCTGTGGTCAAAAATGGATTAAATAATATGCCTTTTATTTAGATGACTTGAATCTGCTATGCAGATGCACTTCGCATTCTACCGAGAAATGAGGTAAGTGAAATTGTTTCACTTACACTTTTTAATTAGAATATAATTAATTTTCCAACATAAGGGACAATCAATCGCTGTCAAGTCTCCTAAGACTGATGTGGTATGGAAGTTTGAAACGATGAATACCAGCAGCGGAGTCATCTTGATTATTTCAAAGCGTCTCAAAATTATGATTATTAATCTTATTACGATGTTATTTGCCTATGATTATGAATCTTTGGATAAATAATCACAACGAAGATTAGGACACAAATTCAAACAATCCTGAAAAAAATATTCGGATTTATAAATTTTGTAAATATGTGAAACCTCCAAATACACGTTAGGATACCTGATTTGCTTAAAATCTCTTTAATTTTACACAGCGGTTTTCAATGAGATAATTTGACAGCAATTGTGAAAAAAATGGAAATGCATTTTATTTTTTTATTTTTACGATTTTTATGAAGTGCTTCTGAAACTGTGTAAATAGAAGTGCTACTAAACTATTTATATATATATATGCAGTTTAGTCGGCTGTTATTGCTAATGTTTTGACTTTCAAATTACTTAGTAACGTGTAGGCCTTGTGGCTACAACTTCGTCCTGCGTGCGCTGTCTACCTTGCTCATGCCTATTGGAGAGCTGAGGCTCAAGCATCATCTGCCATATCACTCTTACTCGATGTCCCTGTTGTTGGCATGTTCAATTAATTATCATTTAGCTTACTTTTATCTTGTTAAGTTTATTAAAGTTATAAGTGTTATCATGATTTAGTTCCTTCAAAATTGCTTGAAGTTTCCTCACACCTGCACGAGCCAGTTCACACATGCATACTTCTAAACGTTGGTTTGTACCTTCCAAGTTACCTTACTAATGAGATGCGGCATCTACTTTCTTTGTTGCAGTAACTAGAATAACTTAAAGTAAATTCTGGACCTAGTGCTATAGACATAATGATAACCAAGTTAGCCTATTGACCACCACATCGATCCAAAGTGGCAACCTTTACATTTGGTTTGTTAAAACCTAGATAATCTACACATTATCTTCTAGGTGCTAGTTAAAGTGAAGATAAGTCTTTGTTTGAAAAAAGCAAAGTTTTTCACGCTAAAGGGGACATACGAAAAAAAGGGGGACTGTCAAATTCGATTCATCATTTTTCTGAAATAATGCAATTCACAAACTAACTTTTACAGATGGTTATGAGCTTTAACCGAACAAATCAGGTAATCAGCAGATTACCAAGGTAGAGAGCACATCAACGGCTTTCCAGATTAAACGGTAACGTAATACACCACTTTCGATAAAACATAATTGAAAGCTAAATTGAAAAGTATCCGTTATCGATATGTAAACTGTTCATGATTTTTTTATAATAGAAATAATAACTTTTAATTTAGTAAACTAGCAATGAATTATAAATTTAGGAATCTTCATGTACTTATATATATATAATTATATATATCTTATGAAAATATTATATTTGAAATAGACATTCATAAATATTTAATGCATGGTTGGAAAGAATCCTATTGATTTAATTAAAAATGTTCTGAGAATCCGAATGATCAGGGTAATAGAAGCATTCTCCATGAAGTCCTGTAGAATGCGCCTTTTACTGTCCGTCTCAGACAGCAAGACCATCCACCCTTGACGGTATGATACGAAATTGGTGGCCTACTAGGAATGAATAGCTAATTCAGCCACTTCTCATCAGTGAGATATATATAATATGATAAAGAAGTGTAATACAATATTATGTAAATTGATTATCATATATACAGGGTGTTGCCGAATTCGATAGACAAATTCAGAGGATGAAAAATTACCATAGAACATAGGGTCCCAACCGACGTTTATTCGGTGAAAATCGCAAAAATAGACGAATTCTGCAACACCCTCTGCAAACAGCGGTAGCAACACCGTTATGCCACCGATCAGCAGAAAAAAATCCGTGCTTTCTGGTGCCCTTTTCAGTTTTTCTTGAATATCTCAAAAGCTCTTCAATTTTCACACTACATGTTTATAACAAATTAAAGAGTGTAAAATTTCCTACAATGGGGAACTTCAGCATTTTTTAAAAACACGTGAAAGCCATCCGCATTTGTAGAAAATATCATTCTAATTTCAAATATGCAAGTGAAATTTTACATAAAAATTTATTTATTTAAATACTGAGAGCGAAAGATGCACTGAAAAAGCAGGAATCCTGATGCAATCCGAAACGCACTCTCATTGACAGAGTAGATTTTCACGTCAAAGTTGCCTTCCTTCGCATACTTCCCTTTCGCTACTTTTGTGCCCTGCTTTGAATCAAGGCGTTTGTACCAGCTAACATTTTAAAAGTGAATTTCTTGGCTTTTCTACTATTCATCGTTCAATTTCACAATGGATATTGGTTTTGTACAAGGTAAATCGGATAATTTGCCAAGGATTTATTATACAATGATGGCAATGTATTTCAAGAAAAATTCCGATTTTATGGTGGCTGAGATACAAAGAATAAAAGCACAACGGTAAAATTTCTCCTTTTTTCGTCTTATAATCCTCCTCAATGAAACAACATAAAACAAAAAATAAAATAAAATGCTGAACTTAGCCAAAAAAAAAATCCTGTCATAGCTCAGAATCGAAACAGTATCCCATGGTGTGTATACTAATTTGTAGACAGACAAAGTGCTTAAAAAATAATAAAAAGATGGAAAACCGAACCGATGAAACAAAATTAATTCTATCTTAACTAATTCTTAATGTTAACCGAATTCGGCATGAAAAAAGAAAGGAAATCTTTAAACTCCCATAAAAAAAAACCTCTAAAAATGAAGAAATAAATTAATTCTGGTAATGCTATTAAATTATCACTATCCCCGTGTGGATGAATCATCATAAATAAAAAAAGCAGGAAACCGCTAAAGGCCAGCTATGTTTTCATGTATGTGCCCGCGCTTAACTTTTCATGTGAAAAAATAAAAATAATCTTTTAAAAAATTAAACAAAACCATGGTTTTAAAAGCATAAAACAATTTTCTTTTTAAAATCGGTGCCAAAATAGAAACGATATTAAATTTATTTATAAACCTTAATCAACAATAGAACCTTAAAACTACACGTGGCTACCACGTAATCTTTCAATACGAGCTCATACAGGTACTTATGCGTTTAACCTCATCTTATACTTATATCAAAAACAGAACAAATATGAAATTCAAGGCTCTTCTCTACAATACTTCCTGACATTGTTATGGGGTATCAATGGTTTCTTAAAATGTAAATTCCATGTAATAAAAAAAGGGGATAGTAGAGGGAAAAACAAATTAAATTTAACTATTTGCTTTAAAATATCTATTTTTTTTCCTGCTAACCTCACCTTATGCTACTTTAACTAACTTTTTGAAGACAAAATTTGATTTTAATACATTCATTGAATATAAAGGATTTATTTTACATCAAAAATTAATTCTGCGAATTATTTTGTTGAACTACGAATGAAAACGAATTTCATTATAAAAAAAGTCGTGAATTTAAACTAATTTTTAAGATATTCTTATTAATTTTCAATAGTACTTTAATATTAAAAAATATATAAGAAAAATTCGAATATCCATTGAAAAAATTTATGCAATAAAATAACATGAGCAAGTTTTTTTTTAAAAAAAAGATCAAAGATTCCGGATTAAGCTCGGATATCTCTTCATCACTTTACAACACTTTTTGCGAATAGCATAATTTTTTACACATTATAAATAATTTGTCGGGTGCCGTTACAGTTGTATTACTACATTTAGGAACAATACAATACTTGTATCTTGCCGACAATATTTTATCTGATGCGATAGTCAGAAAATATAGGAAAAAAGAGAATCTCTATAGAGGGCGAACGGGAAGGAAACGTGTGTCTCCCTTGTCAGGCAACTATGACGTCAGATCCGGTTCGTGCCAAAATGGATAGTTTTTCCCGCGTTTTCAGAGAGGCGAACTTTGATTGCAAATTTTTAAAAAAAAAAAACTGTCTAGAATTTTTTTAATGTTATTGTTCGTTTCGAAGCATTTTAAATTGATTTAAAAAATAAAAAAACAATGCTGAAGTTCCCCATTTCATGCTTTTATTTTTCTTCCAGTTTTAATATTTTTTGCAGATAATGGCTCTAAACTATTTTTTCGTTTTCAGTAATTTACGACCCCTTGGATCTCCAAACCGGCGTGTTAACTGCTTTAAAAAAACTTTTAAAATGCGCTTTCATTTAAAAAAATTCGTAGTTGAAACATTATTAGTTTTTTTAATTAATTTTTAACAGTTCCCAACAATTCTCGGACACTCTGTATTTTTGCGATTATCACCGAATAAACGTCGTTTGGGACCTCATGTTCTACGGTGATTTTTCATACTCTTGATGCTTACTATCACCCCCTGAATTCTGCACCGCCCTGTTATGCTCCACCACGGAAGATAACTCAACTTTAAAAGTCCGTAATCAAAAAAATAGGAATGATATTCAGAACAAAAAATATTGAATACCAGACAATTCGGCGACCGGCTGATTCTCCATACTTATTACTTATAATGATTCAGTTATGTCAATAATATTAAAATAGGCAAATTGTTTAAATGAGTAGCTATATTTAAAATTTTTAATATTGATAATTGAGAACTAAATCGATCCGATGAGTTAATTTCCCGTTGAAGTTTCTAACCTAATCTAATAATCAATTATTTTTGTTATAATAAGTAGCCTAATAATCTGTTATTTTTGATAAATGATAGATGAAACTGAAATTCCAACAAATGACAAATATATACCAATGGAAATGTTTGAAATCTGATATTTTTAGAACATTTTTAGATGAGGCAATTAATTCCAAAATCAAAAATGAAATTTTGATGCACCCAGATTCAAACAGTAAAGATAAACAATTTTCGGTAACACAACTCAACCTTGAAACTCAACTTTGACAGAGGATAAATTCAGTCTAATGTTGACAGAATACTAGTGAATGCAGTTATTCCCTGCCACTTCTCAAAAATTGATTTGAACTTCTTGTTACACCATAGAAACAATTTCACACGTATTTTTATTTTATGTTATGCAATTTTTATTTATAATAAGAAAATGCAATAATTCCTATATTTCGCACTGATATTAGAGAGTATTGAGACGATAATTAACTGCCACGAGAAGATTTTCATGTGGGCAAAAATATATTTGAGAGATTTTTTAATTTAATGTACCATTATCTGTTTCTTTAATTGTCGTATTCTAATTGAGTTTATTAAAAGATTGTTTCCGCATATAAGTAGAATAAAGAATTAGATAAAACCTCACAAAAAGCAGTGTATTTTTGTGTAATATCATTAGAAAGATTAATCTCTGCATTTTAAAATGCGTATAAAGTGTTTTACGCGCAATTAGCGTTTGGAATGTTTGAAAATATTTGTAAACATTTTCATAAAGACAACATATTTCAATACATAACTCATTAAAATCTTTTACAAGTTTCGAAAAAACACGTTTCTTTTGGTGGGGAGAAACGAAATTCTCCCTCTCCGAACCGCCCAACTATCGATCTGTATAACCTGTTGGTTTCTCTTAAGACCCGAGTAAAAACTGATATTTGTGCATTTAGGCCATTTTCCATTGAAAAAGTGTTCAAATCACGATAGCGTGGTGCCATCTCTCGGAGAACAATTTAAACAGCCTTTCCCAAATGGGTACTTCGGGTCTGGATGTTAGTAAACCCTATGTTTTAATTTAACATGCATTTTGCAAAAGTACCCAATTGGGTACCTGGGTCTTAAGAGAGGTCGGAGAAACATGACACAGTCCTCTCAGCGACCTTGACCACAGATCGCGATAATAAAAAAATGTAAAAAAGGGACTAAAAATTGTAGAAAGCTTTAAATAATATTACTTTCAACATAATTGCTTGTATTTTAAAATGGTACGAAAATTATTTCCCGGCAATTATTCTTTCGGATTTCATTGGAGAAAAATTGATCAAAAACTTTTAAATATGGCCTAATTTTTAAATAATTTAGATTTGAATAAAAATTGAAAAAAGAATGGCTACGAGGGGCACATCTCCAGCATGCAAAGTATACTACTTATAAATAAGGTAACTGTAGGTTTTACAGTCAATTTTGCAGATCGCCAACAGACAGACCTTCATCTTCATAATGTAGCTAGCCACCTTCGTCGACCAACTTGTTCGCCGAAAATTCACGCAAATTGAATTTCTTATACATAATTCGATATTCGTGGTTCTGTTAAAAAAGTAATTTTAAACTTTAAATTGAGATAGACATTTAACCCTTGTTCTTTCAGTAGCTTTGCATATGTTCTGTTTATTATCTACATGAAAGTCCTAATAGAATCAATAAACTATTCATGTCATGCAACATCTAATTGTAAGTTTTTGGCGTCAACTTCACATTCTTATTCCTCGTGCAAAATAACTTTTTTGATTTCAAGATTAAAAAAGCGAAGCACATGCGCTGATGAAAAAATCAAAACATATCAAGTTTAAATAATATCATAATCATTCGTCTTACTAACCATATTTCCTAATTTATTAACTATGTTCGAGTACTTTGTTTGTAGATTTCACAGAAAATTGAGAAAATAAAAAAGGAAGCAAAATTCATTAGGATATTACCTTAACTTTTTAACACTGACGGAGAACAGGTTAATATTTGTTTAAACAATGGAAACGGTTTGAATCTCACTGCAACAATGAAATGTACACTGTGCCTTAAAATATATTTAAAAAAATATTTTTATTAAAATTAGAGGAAAAAATTGTACGGCAATTTAATTAATATCACTAAAATGTGAAGCCAGAAGTTCGCTTAATTTTTATTAATTAAAATTTCAGAAGAACGGCTCTGAATTGCACATTCCCACCCATCAATTTTTTTGTGTGCTAAATTTTGTAGCTCTAAGGCCAGAGATCTTCCTATTAGAGCCCCCAACACACATAGGTACACATTCACCTTTATTATTAGTAGATATATTTTGCCTATACGAATTTCATTCCCATTTAAACGATACTTCTTTTATTGGCTTTGGTTTTGTGTTTTTATTATTGATTTTTTATCCTACTTTTTGAAAAATTCATAATCCATTGACTTCAACAACAATTAAATCGTTTATTAATTCTCATATTAGCCAGTAGGTTGGCAAAAATCATATCGAAATTGAGCTTTTTGAAGAAACAAAACTCTACAGGGTGTTCCTGAACTCCTAGGCCAAACTTTAAGGGACAGTAAAATTCACATAAACAAGTATTATTTTGTTTAGCAATATGGAGTCCGAAATGAAAAAAAACAAGAAATAGTGGTACCATATTAGCGCAAGATATTGTACGATAGATCCACGATAATCTTCGATATTCTGCATGCTGTACAAGATCGTGAAGATATCGAAGCAATATTGTAGATTTGTAGATCATCTTGTGCTAATAGGGTAGATACAGACCTTGCAGCATCCAGAAAGGGACTGCCTTACTCTTTTAAGATGCCAGGTATTTCATGAATATTTGCAGCAGCGACTGAAGGTCTTGCAATGAGGTCATCATTAGAGTCAATTGGAAACTCCTACATGAGTGGCTTGAGGTGTCCCCATAAGAAAAAGATCGATATTTGATTAATTGGGTGAACTTGGTAGTCAAGCGACTAGTCCACCTCATCCAATTCATTGAGGGTGAAACGTGACATTGAGTTTATTA
The DNA here is from genome assembly GCA_013235015.1 of Araneus ventricosus. Classification (NCBI taxonomy): domain Eukaryota; kingdom Metazoa; phylum Arthropoda; class Arachnida; order Araneae; family Araneidae; genus Araneus; species Araneus ventricosus. Next base: position 271,087 of record BGPR01000943.1, read on the forward strand.
CACACACTAATACGGAATTCGACTGGAGACCCGCCATGCTGATACCATACGGCATTTCGAACTGCAACTGGAACATTATAATTGTATATTTACTTCCAGGACATTATCACTGTTAATAGTCAGACATTTAATTGTACCAAACTATTGTTAACGAGACTTATGTATAATGATGGAAATAAAACGTTTATTTTCATTTATTCAACATTTTTTTTCCACCTACACTTTTCCTTTCCGACCTCACATTGCTATAAAAATGCTTCTTTATGTGCATTTTACCTTTCCTAAAGTTTTGGCTCGTGAGTTCAGGGTCATCCTGTAGATTTAATTGTTTTTACTGATTAGCTGCTCTTTAGATGAAATATTTTGCTCCGTGTTTTCATCAAATGTAGACAAAACATTATTAATATTCATTCAAATATAATTTCTGAAGTACCACTAATTTTAATTAAAGTAATTTTATATATAATTATATATATCGTCATATGAACAATCCTTTCTTTTCACCAGATATTTATTTTGAAAACAGCTGCTTTAAATATAAGAATGGCGCATTATAGCGAAATGAAATACTATGTGAATTTCTGAGTAGAAGAAAGATGTTACAAATTTCTTCCAATCATTTTTAAGTTAATGCAGCGCCACTCTACGGCAATTGCAGAAGCTCACTGCAGGCGTAATCGTGATTTAAAGATGAACACAGAATCAAATCTAACTCCATTACTGTTCACGTAAGTGTGCTGTATACTAATGGAGCAAATGTTATTAGGCCTAGTGTTCCTAAAACGCCGATAGTTTTTACAAACTATAGTTCCAAAACAATCGATAGTTTTCACTCGAGCAATACTTTCAACTGTTCAAGGTATTGCAAAGACTTGCATATTTATATGTAGCGATATAAGAATATTAGGGCGGGAAGAAAAGAAAAAACATTTTTTTCTTTTTAAAATATTTAATAGAGCAGCAATGTTGCCTTTTGATGCAAAAAAGACGAAAATAAAATTTTTAGGAAACCAGAATATGTCTTGAGATGCCGCAAGAAAGATCAAGTTTCATAAATTTCAAATGTTTTGCTCTATTTTAACATTTATCTCTAATTTCTAATTTACAGCATAAAAGACCCAGATCAAACATTTTGTACTTATTCTTCTTCTTTATTAATAGAACAAACGTTTTTTATGGTTTAAAACCTATGGTGAGAATATAAAATATTAATTATAACCCTAAAATATGCAAGAAATCGACTATGAAAAAAGAAAATATCCTGTTTTTCGATCTAGAATTATTGCTCTGTTTTATTTTTAAGTGACGAAAAAAGCGAACAGTTACTTTATGTATCCTTGATATTAGAATTGTGTAAAAATGTGTTTTGCCAATGAACGATAAGGAATGAAGTTAGTTTTATTGTTCCTTATTCTAGTATTTAGTTTTCGTGTTTTCCTTGTAGTTGTTTGCGTTAAGTTGTAATCAGATTTATAATTGCATGTAAATGTGTGTATACATATGAATATTTCTTGGTCTTGAAATATTATAGTTCAACCGGGAAGAGAGAATAGTGTGAGTGAGAAGTACTGTGAGATGACATTCGTTTGTAGTGCGAGCTCTTACCAACTCAATGAATTTAATCTTTATTTTTGTACAGATCATGTTCCTTTTCTTGTGCCATCACCATTAAAAAGATAGCAATATATGTATATATTTTCCTTAGATGTGAGTGAAAATGCGTATGTTAAAATATCTTAGTATATATAGGTCGTGTTTTTTTAGTTTTATCATTAAGCACAGAAAATCGAGCATTCCCCTTGACGAATTAGATCCAAGATTTGATACTATTTTGTTGTGAACAGCTGTTGATCCGAAGTCAAAAGCGATTCGGGTCCTGTAGAGTTTCCCTGCAAAAGTGAAGAAACAGGTCTGCAAATTTTCAGTGAACAAATATTTTTTGTTAAGTAGCAATTGACTTTTATGTTCTTTGGTATGCTAATTTCAAATATGTCATTCGTTTTTGTCCATCACGTAACAGTTTTTTGAAAATTTAGAAAAATAATGCTTTATATACCATGCAAATACATTTCTAGGAAGTAACACAAAGTAAAAAGTTATGTGTGAAAAATTACTTTAATACTCACATATATATTTAGAATTCACATTACTGAGTCGTTTACTGTCATTAGTACAAAAGCATATGATTCTGGATTTTCAGCAATGGCGTATAAAGTCAAGTTTCTAAGGCTATGTAATACCTTTTTCTTTTGTGTTGAATACTCCATGTGGAAGCAGATCTTCTGTGTGTAACTTGTGGCTGTTCTCTATGTAGCGACCAGCAATAATCTGCTATCATGTTTTTGTTCCATCTACCTTGGTATGTTCATTCCATCTGCTTAATGTCTTGGTGAAATTTTTCACCGTGTTCCTCATTGACGGTACCACGATTTTCTGGAAAATAGTCCAGATGACACATCAGGAAATGAACTTTTAAGCTGCAAGAACATCCTAATTTTTTGAAATTTTCAAGCATACCTTATAATTTCCCAGAAAATTATTAACAACTTCTTTAAAGGTGCTCCAAGCTTCCTTTTCAACCTTCGTCATACATGCTTCAAATGTTTTGTCCTTCATAAGTTTTCGAATGTCTGTACCCACAAAGACACCTTTCTTTACTTCGGCTGCAGATAATCCAGGAAAGCAACTGCTTGAAATACCGACCTTCTTTGTCTAGAGCTTTCACGAATTGTTTTTATCAAACCAAGTTTTATATGAAGTGGAGGCAGAAGAATCTTTTCTCGGTCAACCAAAGCTTCCTCAATAATAGTTTTGCTGTCAATTTCCAACTTCTCTCTTACTGGTCACTCTCTCTTAGTCCAATGTTGACTCCTTTCCCTACTGTCCCACTTACACAGGAAGCATGGCTATTTTATATTTCCCCCTTAAGTCCAAGAAGCATGGCAATTACTTTTAAATCCCCACATATGGTCTACATGTGATCTTTGTATTTAAGTTTGTTCAAAATTATGGCTAAATTTTCGTAGCATTCTTTGTAGTGCACGGAATGTCCCACTGGTATTGAAGTATATTTGTTTCCGTTATGGAGTAGCACAGCTTTGAGGGTTCTTCTACATGAACCAATGAAGAGCCTCCGTTCCTGTGCGCCATATTCAATTTGAAACTGTGCCATCAAGACAGGAATATTTTTGCAATAAACTAAGTCAACATCTTCAGAAAAATAAGGAAAGAAATCCTTTTCCTGTCTTCTAAACCATGAAAAAGAGACACCAGGTGCCGATATTTTTTTTTTCATTTAGCCTAGAACCTAGTAGTTCTGCGAAATATTTAGGAAGGCGCAAGTCGCTCACTAAATCATTTAATTCACTTTGTGAGAAGAGTTGAGGATCGTTACTTCCTGCTGCATTGGAATCATCAACAGAGCCATCGTCTTCTTCTTCGGAGTCAGAAGATATACCTTTAAGTTTTTCTGGTGGTTTAGGTATGGGTATTCCAGGACCATGAGGTACGGGACGCATAGCCGATGGAATGTTTGGGTAAATAATTCCTTTCCTATTTTTGGCGTTGAATACATGCACATTTAAGGAACAAAAGTAGAATTCATCACTTTGGTTACTTGTCTCCCTCCAGATCATCGGGATTCCGAAGCGAAGAGATTTTTGTTTTTCACTCAACCACTGTTTCAATTCTTCCAGACAAATACAACAGATGATGTGTGGGAAACAAGATTTATCCTGGTCTCCCAGCTTGACACCAAAGTAATCAAAGTACAATTTCTTCACAAAATCTGTAATATTTCTTTGCTCTTTCTTAATTGTAAGCTCACCGCAGATGTAGAAAAATTTCTTAGGCCCCCTTGTAGCCACTTTACAAAACTGTCCACAATCACAAAACTGAATTTCAATCACTAAATAAATGGTATGATGGTTCAATTGAAAAAAACGAAAATTTAAATCGGAAAAGAAAATTCTCATAAAAACATGCATTCTAGACGTTAAATGAACATAAAAATCAGCAAAAATTTAAACGTCTTCATTTTCAAAACTCTTAACTAAGAATGACAGTACAAAACGGATCAGTGGGGATGTACCGACTGCAATCTCCCTGGAGCCAGTAATGTCTGTGTTTAGAGTTGGTACCATATGTCTGTCTTAAGAGGAAGTGACAGAATGAATGAAGAATGAATGAACTTCACCTCATTGTCTACATTATTTGATTAATTTCTTTCCTTTTTTTTATTTATGTGTATCGAACATTTTTTGATTTTATTAATTGTTTATTATAAAATAACAAAAAATATGTTATATATATATATATTAATGAATTTTAGCGAGCGAACAAAAATAAATTACATGTTAATTGTATATTCATAAAAACACAAAGACTGAAAACCGAAAAATTCATACTGTGAAAAAACTGCACGTGATGGAATTTTTTGGTAATTTTTTCTGAAATTAGCGTCGAAAAATACAATAGAAACAATGCTTAGTTTTGAGGAAATATTTTCATTGCAGACCTGTATCCGAAGGCGATTTCCAAGCTTCGAGAGAGATTCGGACGTGTGGGTTTATTAGTGTAAATTTACGTAAGAGAACTGTAGTACATCGTTATAAAGAATGCGGCTACCGTACGCTCGAAGACAGGTCATCCAATTTAAAAGCAACGATAAGAACTCTTGAGGGTCTAGGACGAAACCAAGAAGAATATTGTGAATTGTCATATCCATTAGTGGAGTCCTGTTTCTCAGGAGATATAATGTTAGCTTGGGTAATTTCATTTAATAAATTATCTAAAACAAGAAGTGAAAGATAAAGAAATGGTCGATTTGGCACCAACTGGTTTCGCATTTTCTTCCAATTTAAAGAAAAGAGAAGCAGTTAGCAAATTCTAGCGGTAGGAATAGCAAATTTTTACACCTGCGACATTGGTAAGCACTCACAATAGCAGTAACACAGGTAAGCGAAATTTACTATTCGTCTTTTGTGGTAAGAACATCCTTTCAAGGACTGTTTACGAGCCATAAATATGTCTTTAGATGAAAAGAGTTTTTAATGAAAAATAAGTCTGTTTTTCATCTTTCTCTGTCACGCGCTTTTCGAAGATCCGTAAAATAAAAAAAAGCATGTTTATACTGTGTTAAACCGATGTATTACTTAACTTTTCAGTAGGCCCGCGAATGTGAGAGAGATTCCTATAGAGGAATTTCTTTTTAAATCTTTTTACCAGAGGGCGCTATGAAAGCAAGACCTAATCTATTCTTCCAGAGCCTTCCGAAGAATTGCTAGTCATCGTTTGGAATTCGAAGCTTTAATAGGAATCTGCGAATTTGTTATTTGTATTTCATACATACGCTCCACCGTTGCAATGAAATGATTATGAAATTGACTTCTTGTTTTTTATATTTAAATTTCATTTTTTAAAAACTTTAATGTTGTCTTTACAGTTTTATATTACAAATGTAAATGTTTGAGTTGAAATATAGACAATATCATTTTTTTTTATTTTTATGCCATTCAAATTATGCTTCGGTCATTTATATTGTTTTTGGGTTTTATGTTTACATGGTTTCCATTTTTTTTAAATAAAAATTACTTTAAATAATTTTAGTTATTACCCCATACCAAATTGCAACAAAATTTTAACAATTACTCTCTAATAAATTATTTTACAGTCAATTATCTAAGAAATACGCACGGCCTTTCATGTTGGTATAGACAGCGCTCCTGCTGGAAGGTTAATCTATCTATTATAGCATTAACTGTTAAATTCTGAACTTTTTAAAAGTAATAAATTTTATTTCATGAAAATCGGCCTATACCTTCTTGTACAGATTTCTGTCAGGGTTGTCAAAATTATGTGAAATTACTACAGCAATGGAAGAGAAAGATGGAAATAAATACTTGTTTTAACAATGAAAACAGTTTTAAATTTCAATGCAACAGAGAAAATAATTGTTGTAAATTATGCTTTCTCCTCCGTTAGTCTCATTAGTTCCCAAAACGCTGCACATTAAATTTCATTGATTGTTTAAATGCCAAATTATCAGTACCTGTCTTTGAAATACTCGGGAATATTATCGCAAAGTCATTCAAGTTCAAATTGCAAGTGGACAGGTGATAAGATAATACAAAGATATATGCGGAACAGATGTACCCCACACGCCTAATCGTCTAACAGGAATTTCCAGTAGGTTATTTTTCTTCTTTCGCTGTTTCTTTATATCGGCCTCTTTTGCTTCCTATGTGAAATTCTGCATTGTTTAATTTTTGTTTGTTAAATATTTCAAATAATTTCAGTGAATTTCATGCTAAAAAACTAGTATAAGTATTATAAAAGCGGATAACTTGATTTATTTGGTAAAATAAAAAAAAAATTTAAAAGGCAAAATTCTTTTAAAATTCAAATAAATAGAAAGAAATTACTTAATGATTTTTTTGCAAATAAAAAGCATGAAGTAAAGTAATGAAAATTTGGCTTCCAATCGCAAGCTATGGTTGTATCATGATTATTTACTATGCACTTTCAGCTTCAATTAACGAAGCGACAGGTAATAATAAAAAATATCTGAAATTGTTACGTTTTATAACCTGACAAAGGGGGTTGATGGTGCAGATAAACTATGCCGGAAAAATGATGTCTCAAGAAATAAGTGTCATTGGACAATGATTTTTTTCTACAATTTTTAAAATACTTCTACAATTTACGGTTTTGTAATATTCAAACACCATAATATCGATAAGGATATAAAACGACTTGCTACGAACGAAAATTTCAGTTGGATACTTATTAAACTTCAAATTTTTTGCAGAGCTGCTCAATGCTGATCCTTCCAATGGAATTAAAAAGAAGAGTAAATCTTATGTTAGGAAACAATTGTTCAGGACCAAAATTCTTCAAAGTCAATGAGTTATGAAGATAATTGCAAATATTGTAGAAGAAACAGGCACAGAATTACTAAAAAAATATTGTAAAAAATTCATTAAATGGGCCGGTGGTAAGCATTTAAAAGAAGTATAAATAAAATGCTTTGAATTTTGAAAACGTTTTTGTAGTCTCTCTGAAAATATTAAAATAGTCACATGAAATTATATTTGCTGTTTTCGTATTAATTAGATGTTTACACTTTAAGGGAACTGGGGCGTTCTAGACGTCGAAATCTCAGTTGCTAACAAAGGGCATTTTCCCAATTAAAAATTATATCTTATTTAAAATATAGAGCATACAGAAAGAATGTGATGTTATTAAATAAAACAGCTTAATAATACTTTAACTTAAAGTAATTGTTTTTTTGATAGCAAGTCCAAAATGTCTTCCGATAGAAAATATAGAAATACATAGTTCATATTGGAAATCTCAGGAAAAACAATTCTATCTAAAATCACGCCAAAATTAGCATAATATGTGAATAAAAGCTTAATAATTACCGTTAACTTATTTTCATTATAATAAATTTGAAATAAAAAATTCAAAAAAATATTGAATATCATATAACTAGAAAATCTTAAAAAAACGTGATATTTTTTACTAAAATTTTCACCTTAAATTTAAATTACTGCTCAGAAATGTAGAAAAGAAGGTTTAACAGGTGCTTAAAGGTTACAAGAAATTTAATATAAGATATCGTACATGTACTATATGAAAAGAATTCTTTCTAATTTTACCTAAATTTGTTAAAAACATGCTTTGAAAAAACTGCAAAAAACACAAGGTTCAGACAAACCTTTGTTTATATTTGTTTGCATTTTTAAATTTTAATTTAATGTATTTCAGCTTTTCAAACACACACACACACACATATATATATAAATTGTACATTGCCGGAATCAGCGAAAAATTCTCTGTTTTTGAGTTTAAAGTTCAAAAATCGTTTTTTTTAAGGTACGAAACGATCCAGTTTCCTTAATTTGAATCTGATATATTTTTTCTCAGAAAAAAATATTTGTAGAATGAAGAGGGAAAGAAAATGTTGGATATATGTACCCCAAGTGCCTAACCGTGTAACAAACTTTGACACGCCTAACGGAGTGCAAAATTAGTAAAATTCGAGAGAAAATTGTAAAATTTAATTGATAGCATTGATAAGGTAATTTTTACACCTTCAGTTGGTGTAAAAATGACTTTTGTGCTGTAATATTTTGCGAAGTTTTTAAGGAAAGAAGCCAATAGTTCTCTTCATATATAATTAGTTAAAATTCTCATAAAAACAACAATGAGTTCAGAGTGCTCATTCCCACTCTACAATGCTTGTTTGTACCAAGTTCTGCAGCTCTATGTCCAGCGGCCTGCCCTGTAGAGCGCCAACGAACACACACAAACACATTCTCCTTTAATATTAGTAAGATAGAGATTATATATACTGTGAAAGTATTTTTGTCTTGAAATTGTTGTTTTGACTTTTTTCTTATTTGAAAATAAAAATAATTTATTTCCAAAGAAATAATTTTTCCCTCTTAGTGTAGAAAGTTTTTCTTCTGCAGAACCGTAAAAGGGTTTTAGATACCTTCAATTGTCTTTTTCAGACTACCTATGAATAAATTATATTATCGTATGCTCTACTTTAATTCTTTTGTTTTTTAATATCACTACTTTCTGGTAGATATACAATTTTTGTAAGGTGTTTTGCAAAACATAATACGATGTTTCATAAAAGTATTTAGTATGAGCAAAGTTCTGTAATCACAGCAATGGTCTAACATTTGTTATATTTCGGTCCTCCATTTAAATTATTTTTTAATATCTGTTGATTTTCATTAGAATAATGAAAGAAAATGTGCAAAATATATATATTATTATTTTTTACTAGGAGTTTATTATTTATTCTTCTTTATTTATTATTATTTATTAGGAGACTATTTTTAGGCCATTTATTGTTGTTATAGGAAGATAATTAGTGGCCTCTTTGAAAATGCAATGGCATCAAAAAGGAAAAGGACTATAAACGACTTCATGCTAGTGGTTCATAGAAGTCCTTTAGGTGCATTTTACCTTCCCTTAAAGTTTAGTTCATGAGTTCAGGGACATCTTCCAGATTTAATTGATTTTCACTGTTTAGCGACTCTTTTAGATGAAACATTTTGTTGTGTGGTTTCAACAAACGTCATAAAAACATGATTAAACGCATTCAAATGTAATTTATGAAATACCACTATTTCCAAAGAAAACAATATTATATAAAAATACTTACATCTTTCGCTTCATACAAGGTGTTCACATCATATAATTAAAAAATCGCTGAAAGTGATGTAATAGTGGTGCATTATAACAAAATGAAATATAGTGTGATTGCCTCCGTTTAAAGAAAGATGTTATTATTTCAATTCTATTTTTGTTAAGTGGTGCAGCGCCACTCCACGGCATTTAGAGAAGCTCAGGTACTCGTGATTTAAATATGAACACAGGGTCAAATCTACGTGTATTACTGTTCGCATAATTGTGTTGTATGCTTATGAAGCGAAGATTATTTGTCCTAATGTTCGTTCCCTAAACGCCGCTAATTTTCAATCGAGAAATTTTTTCAATTGTCCATAGTATTACAACGCCTCGCATATTTATATGTATTGATGTAAGTATATTGTGGTGTAAGAAAAAAACTATTTTTAGTCCATTTATAAGGTTATAGATAGATAATTAGTGACCTCTTTAAAAATACAATGGCTTAAAAAAAGAAAAAAACTATAAAGATTTCATCCTAGATGCTCGTAGGAGTCCTTGTCAAGCGGAGGATTGGAGAAAATCGATGTAAAATTTTGCTTAAAAGTGGTATGGCCTCTTAATATGCTATTTGTTAAATTAATAAAATATAGAGTTAGTAGAAAGTAGTACACCGAAACGCGATATGTGTGTTTCTACTTTTGTGTATATTCCTAAACTAAATGTTTTGCTATACTCAGCTCACTTCTCAAGCAGGAAGAAGAGAATTGTAAAAATTGGCAATATTCTTGATAATTTTTGTCACTGCATTGCAGATGTTAACTTGCATAGGCAAATTTCAATTAGATGATCACCACTCAAATAAAGATTAAATTTTATGGTGGAACTTACGGATTATTCAGATTGGTTTGCTGGAAACTATAGCCGTGAATATCAAACACCAATAGAGGATCCACTAAAATTCTTGTTGGTACATGTTGGTGACTTTGAAATAAAATCGTATTCTTTATAACAATTTTATATAATTTTTATACCACATAATAAGAGCAGAAAAAAGTGGTGATTTTTTTTCTATTGAGTAAATTGCACTTTACTTGGCCTATCTAATTATTGTTTCGAACGAATTTTAAATTATGATTCTAGTCGTAGCGGGTAATCTTCAATGACAAACTCATATTTATGCTCCATTTCAGATAGTTTTTAATAAGGACGCCTAATTTTATTTTAAAAAAGCAACTGAAACTTGTCGCCTTCTAAACGTTAATACTTTTTCACAATATTTGTATTTTGTCGAAAGTTCTGTACTATCAGAATGACAAAGGTAAAATTAAACAGTTAATGTATTTGTCCTTTAAGTGATTTAGTATAGATCCTTCTGACCTACTTACTTACCTTCTTACTATTACTTACCTTCCCTTTAACCCCACTACCCTCTAACCAAAAACGAAAATTAATAGTTAATAGAGAATAACAATATAAGAAATAATGCGAGAAACCAACATTTGAAATCACTATTTTATGGTTTACAAGACATTCTAATCTAATAATAGCTTCATAAATATTTTTTTTGTCTCTGGCACTTATAAAACACTTCATCAATCTGGATATATATAGAAAAAAAATGAATAGTCGAACTGTATACTTTTATACTTAAGTAAATAAATTCATTAATTTGATGATTTATCGAATTTTTTTCACAATTTGTGAAAGGACAACCTTCTATGAATAATGAAAAAACAAAATATATAATAGCAAGTATATAAATATAAAAAGCAAGTGATTATTTCAATCAAAAATTGTTAACGATGGACTTTTTCTAAGAAATAATTATTTAAATTCATCAAAATGCTTCACATTTATCAACAGATGGTCTAACAAGATTTTCCTCGGAGATTAGAGAAGAAACGTTCATTTCTTTCTTCTATTTTTATTTAAAAATGCATTACGGACAAAATGTTTTACGAAAATCTTCTTCGAAATCAAAAGTTATATTTAAATAGTGTGAAATATTTTGATCCTTTTGTTTGTGTAATTATAAAGAAATACATTTAAAACTTAACTGAGATTCGGATGTTTAAAATGAATAAGAGGTTCTTTGAACTAATTAAAAAGATAACTCTCCAATGGAAACAAAATGGTGATTATAATGTTCTTCATTATTTAAAATATATTCATACCTAATTACAAAAATAATCCTCAATTTGCAAATAAATGTCTTAATCTAAAGCATTTCTTTTATCATGTAATTATCGCTTTTGGAACAATAAGTTAAATTCAAAACGCAAGTTAGTTGTATTCTTTATTGGAATTAAATATATTTTTATATAAATTACCTTTTTTTGTTGGAATTGCGACAAGAAAATTAGTTTTTTAAAACTCTCCTTCAAAATCAATGAAAGTTCTTTGAATAGCCTAAAATGTTTGATCCTTCAGTTCCTGTACATTGCAAAAATTACGCGCAAGAGTAAATTGGATTATTTTTTATGAAAAATCGATTTAAGATTTTAAATTTAATTAAAGGAGAACTTTATGAAAAAAATGTTATTGTGTCTGCCATTCGAAAAAATACACATTCTTAACATCTTCCTCAAATCCTATGAATAAAAGGCTTAATTGTAAATACTAACTCTCTTAGCTCATAATTTTTAATCACGTTTATCTACATAAAGTCACTGAACTCTTAAACTTAAGTAAGAACATTCAATTAAAGAAGAAGATTCGCTTAAATTGAGTATAAGCAACAACTTTTATATTATCTATATCAAATTAAATCAATGTTCCCAAATATATGGAAAATGCTATGCCTTTTATTTCGAAACCGCTTCGGTTAAGAAGCGGCTTGATAATTGCTTTGGGTATCAGAAAAGCGTAGAGCATGAGAATCTACACACAGATAACAAGAAACACGCTTCGTTAAGGTTTAAAAGTAACATACGATTTCGAAAATGAGTGGTGGAAAATCTGTTTAAGAAATGCATATTTTGAATCATTTGAATATCTTGTAATTTTCTAAATGTTGACTTCTTCAGGAACAAAGGACGATGCTTATAAAGGATAATTAAAATGATGACCCGATACACGCACCAGAGAAAGGGTATTACACAGAAAACTACACGAGTTCCTTGACATTTTGGCAGGTTGGAGATTAATACTGGTTGAAGGAAGCATAATGTTGAACATGATGAGGAGAGCAAAAACACTAACAGAAATAACAGAGAAGTTATAAATGCACATTTAATATATCATTTATTACAATATGTGCTCATAGACCAGACCGCCAGCCTTAATATCCGTCTCGCAATGTTGGTGGAATGTTTCCCGAACTCAAAAAAATACAAGATTTCTCGAGTAGGTTGAGAAGAGTCTTCAGTTGTTAAGTGACGTTTATATCGTGTTGATATATAAAATTAGAAAACTTTTTTCAAATTAAAAGTGCTAACCAGATTGACTATTGTTACGTTTCTGAAACGTGGAAGACCAACACTCGAGCCGAATCCTCACCTCGACAATGCAAATCCGATAATTGCAAACAAATATATATGTCCAGTTAGTCATCATCGGTCATACCAAAGTTCAAATTGTGGTTTCAATAATGACTTTTGTCAGAGGTGTGCCCAATACATGCTTTGTAGCGGGTCATATAAGAATTATGCCCAAGAAAATCATATTAAAAACATACCCAATTCATCGATTGGCCTTTGAGATTACTATAAATAAATCTCAGGGAGAAACATGCAACAATGTTAGAATTCACCTTAAGCGCCCTGCGTTTATTCATGGAAAGTTACATGCAGTATATTTTATAGAGACACCAAGTGTTAGAATCCAAATGTCACAATGTTCTTGGATTCAATTCAAGGAGTACACTTACAAGGAATTTGATGAACAGAGAAAAAGGAAATTTTCTCTGAAGTCTTTGCGAAAAAAAAATTATTTATCGAAATATTTTCATTACTTCGCAAACAATTAATTTTCGCTTAGCGAACGTCGTATAAATCTGATATATTAAGATGAGACAAAATGTGCTTTTAGCTGCGTTATCGTACGAAAATCAATTATCATGGTGAGTAAGTGCTAACTGATCATTAATGGCGGCAACTTGATCAAATTATTGATTAGTGGGGGGAATTCCTCTCCTTATGGACAGGTTAAGAGCTTCTTCAAGGATGATTTGTTCTGTTAATCTTCTCATGAAAGAAGAATATTCAGCATGTTTGTTTAGTGTCCGCTTCTTCTGAGTAAATCTGTGTCTTAGAGGAAAATTTATTTGCTCATGCAGCTGGTATTATCTGAAGAGTTTGGGCTATGCCCAGCATTGATTGTGGCGGATAATCAAGAATAAAACGCTTTACGGTGAATTAAGTAAATCCTAATTAATCACTTCGAGAATCATTCATTAAGAATCCGATAAATTGAAACTGATAACATAATATTCAGTGTGTTTAAAGAGAAAATCTGTTCCATGATGAGGCAGAAATATTTACCATTCTCTCACTCTGTAAAATACGTCTACATTTTGATCTGAACATTAAATATATTAGAAATTTCTTATAATTCTTCGTGCTATTGCACTCCTCTGCATGAAGTGGCAAAGGATATTTTTTGTTTCTTATGGTTAGTTTTATTTTTGTTGAACGGCCCAGTTGGTAAAGCAGTTTAACATATAATTATTCATGAAGCGAATAGCCTTTTTTCAATTCTAAATATCTTTTCTTTCCAACTTCAATAACATATTTAAGTTTGGGAAACGAAATCAGGTGATCCATCTTTTGCTACAGATGTTGCCAAATTCTGTAGCCAAACATCGGGTTTTTTGAGAGGTGTATAAGAGAAATATCTATATAGATGTTTGTCTGTATGTGTATCACAAGACTCAAAAATTGAACGAGCAAGGCAAATGAAATTTATCATAAGATGTTTACTGAATACTTGTAGATATCGAGTCATATCTTGAACGAAATCTGTCAAGAAACAGTTAATGTCTCTGTCTGTATTTCTACTTGGTAACACGATAGCTAAAATATGCAAGGACTCTGTTTATGACGGCGTGTTGCAATTTATTTTTATCTTAAGCGTTGCAATTTATTTTTATCTCAAGTGTGTATTTTCGTCTTTAAATTTTTAAACTCCTGATGTGTTTTTAGAGGATTTGGTGCTTGTGTGTTTTGACTTTTTAACCCTTGTCTTTTGGAAATGGTCTTTTAATATTTTTAAAAAATACTACTTTTAGAATCATAGTGTGTTTTAATGTTTGTGTGATTATGTGTTTTCACTTTTAATTATATATGCGTTTGCAAAATTTTTATGATTTTGTGTATTCTCTGTGTTCAACTCTTTATTTCCTAGCGCATTTTATATTTACTCTTTGTGGCTTTTGTTCTTTGTGTGTTTGTTGTTTATAGCATTCTGTAAATGGAGTTTCTCTGTAGTGTACTTTTCTTTCAATAAATAAACAAACAAATAATTGGATCTTGCTGTTTACAAATTCAAACGTCTTCTTTCTGAATGAATAATCGAACCGTAACATTTTCTGCTGCTTCATAATAGGGAAAAACTTTTCAATTTTGAATTGCAATTATAAAGTCATTGTACGGGCAGCAAGAACAGGTCGAAGTTTTATATTTCGGACATTCGCCAATATTTCCTACCGAATAAAATTTGAAACCCCCTGTTTGTGCTGTACATAAGCGTAAATATTTCTTTCTTTTTTGGTTTGTTTTGTTTTTCTTTTATTCTTAAAAATAAAATTCCCGTATCTTGCCCATCAAACCGTTCAGGGACCAGTCTGATCATGGGTACGAGGAGAGAGAGGCGTTCTGTTCTGTTTCTAAAGATGTATTACTATTTTCCCCAATATTCACTGTACTTATCCTTCGAAATCATGTGCTATACTTCAACATTATACTCAATAATCATATATCTGAACTATCATTCTCAATTCTTTTAATTTAAGACCTTTATACTTATATAAAAAAAGTAGAGTGGTTTTCTTAATATATGGTATTTCGAGTGAAAGGGCAAATGTCGTGCATTAAGCACTAACCATCAGGAGGGCATCAATGGCACGTGATCTGGGTAGTGAACATAAAAACTATTTCGACACTCATCCCGAAAATTATTCAAGAGAAATGTAGTTCTTGTTCTTGCTTCCTAACGATTTCTTAGCGGCCATTTCTCTGAAAATATATTAGTTGTTTTCCAAGTGCATTACTCATTTAGTGGAAGTCGATGGTAAATTCTTTCGATGAACAATTGTGTGAATTGTACTGAATATGTTCGATGCATTTACTAAATGTTCGATACTGAATGCGGTGTGATGACGCTTTTCTGAACTATTTTGAAGCATACAACAAGAAAATGATGTCAAAGATACGCACGACATTTTTCAATTGATCAATGTGTGAATAAGAATTCTATTATAAAATCAAAGAAGAACATGTGAAATAAAGAATTTGCTCATGCTAATATCAGTCATTGCGACGTTAGTTAATTGAGATATATTAGCGTCCTGTTTTGAAGCATATTAAGGGATATTTTGGGACGGCCATTTTAATTTTCAATTTTGTTTACATGTTAAGTACTACGTCTGATCCGTCACTCCTCAACAATATTCCATATTACGCCAACGGGAGGATGTTTAAACCTCGACGTCAGATTTAATGAGCACCAGTCCAGCATACACGGCGAATATTCAAAATAAATGTTAAACCTGGTACCATCGATGATAAAGTCTAGATATTACCACCTGGCCACTGCTTCCAGAAGTCAATTAATTACATTTCTACCATAAATGGCATTTTCGAGCATTGAAAGTTAATCAGAATTGAAAAGTTATCTTTGTTTTCTGAAGAATCCGAATGGTTATTCTAAGAAAATGAAATAATATGAAGACATTTATTAACCTAATACATCATGATCTAATAATGGCAAAATCTAAGCAGATATTTAAATTCCAGGATGCAAAAATTTTAAACAGCTCCTATAACTTCTTAATCTAATCTAATTAGATATATATTCTATACTAAAGTTTAATAAAATTACTTGAACAGTTTAAGTAAAATAAAACATGTAAATATCTTTATTAATGAAAGCATATACTTTCCTTAAGACAGATTTTAATAAATTATTTAACTTTTAATTAATTTATTTTTTTAAAATTCTAATAATTAAATTTAATTAAAGTATAATTATCAAATGAAAGTATTCAAAATTGCATTCAAATATCCTTTGCTCTTACAATACTGATGCACTAAAAGATTTCTACATGGGAAAGAACGCATTCTTTATTGTTTGATATCTGTTTCGAAATCCACTTTTCTTTATTATTTCTGCAAGTATTATAATTTAGAAAATGTTTTGCATTCAAATTGTGCTATTTTTATGCTCCTAGATTTCCAGAATATGAAGCCTTTTAACCTACATTAATTGTAATGAATTTTAAGGCATCTTTATCAAATCAGTCATCATATCCAATATCTGAAGTCGGATAATTGAAGTATTTTAAAGGAAATGCAAAACACAAATACTGAATTGAAAATGCAACTATATAAAAAAATGAAAGTATAAAAAATACTTCTGAATTTCTCAAAGAATAGAAAGAGATGTATGATTACGTAATTGCAACAGGCGTAGGACTTTGAACTTAGAAAAAGAACACACCTTAGTAAAAAGTTATGAATATAATTTAAAGAATAATTTCTTTAGTTCTGAGCAATAATTTATTACATGCATTTTGAAACTTTCTAAATCACGTGGACAAAGTATTGCTATGTACTTCAGCTTTCCAACACACAAATGCCCTTAAGAAGAATAAAATATCAAATCGGACGGAGCATTAATTTAAGAGAATAAAAATGTCATTCTTTTCTCAGGACTAAAAATAGTCTATTTCCTGACAGCCGGTTTATATGATGTACAACTAAGACGTTACACTTGAAATCTTCTGAATGTTTTATTCTGATGGGTATCTAATCATCCTGGATCTATAGTACCCCGACATACATGATAAGTAAGTTTACTGTTAAATAGGAAAGAAATGAATAGGTAATTCCCAAAGCGGTCTAAAGGGACGAAAAATAATATATTCTCATAATTAAAAGTGTTGAACAGACCTTAAGACAATTGATCTGAAACCTCCACCTTAAAGTGAGGTTACGTTTCGATTAACCAAACTCTAAAGATTAATTTATCTTAAGGCAGCTCTCACAAATTGAGAAAAGTTTTGTATCTACCATGTTTCTACTCCTCCCTCACTAATAAGCCATTCTTTGCATCATGCGACAAGTTGTTAATTCGGATTCTTTTCACATTTGCGTGACATTATTATAGAATTCTTTCAAGAAATCTGAGAAATAATTATTTGCGATATTATCATTTTTTGAATAAAAAATGTGAATAGCGTTATGTTCTTTTACACATACACACACAAAAATAGAACTACTTACTATGAAGGAAAATTTTAATTGAAAAAAATGATTACAGCCAACTTTAATCAGAATTCTTCAGTATAATGTTTAGATAGAAATATCAATATGCCATTTATACTTCCGCTTCTTGTCTTAAAGTAAAGCATACAATCTAAGAGAAAATGCATGCTACTTTTATATTAATGAAAGCATCTATTTGTGAAAAATTAATTATCCACCTCGAATTCACTTTCTGACAGACACGAAACAATGAAAACGTCATCAATATTCTTTAAAAGAACAGGAATCTTCTCACAACATTTAAATATTTAGAACCTTTTCAAGTCACCTTCGAATGATGGAACGTTTCATCATTCAACACCAATTTCATGATTGATGAAAATACTAAAAGTTGAAGTCCTCTATCTCTCTGGTCAGTTGTCTATTTTAATGTACTACAGGCCTGATTTCATATCTGTTATCTTCTGTTGATGGAGTGTTAATGACTTCTTCTTCTTGATTACGGGACACCTCGCCCCTGGTCCCGGAGACGAGTCCAGTGTCAGGGTAGTGCTGAGGGCCCGTGAGATGTTCTCGTACTATATTTTCTTTATATATATACATGTACACACTTTCTCGTACGTCGATGCTTCCATCCGGAGGGTCACCAAAATGTGCAAGACAGTTTAGATGACGTAGTTTCATGCTGCCGCAGACTTGGTCGGCTCTAAATTCTAACAGAAATTGACAAGCAGAAAAAAAAGAGAAAATAAAACAGGACTAAACCTGTGGAACGAGGTTTTTAACCTCCTGATAAATAGAATGAAGGAGACCTAAATTTTCCTCTCTGTTTAAAATTGTGGACAGATTGTCTTTATCATAAATTAGTTTTTTTGGATACTTTTCCGTGAATGGGCAATTCACTACGTAGTGTAAAGTATCTCCCACGGCTCCACAAGGGCATTTGATGTTCAAGCTCCTCCCAAACCGTACAAAGTGCGCTAAGAATCTACCGTGTCCACTCAAAAATTGTACAATAAAATGACTAAATTTTTTCGTATGAATTGAAACCGCCAGTATTAGTTTTTCCGTATGTCAGCCGTTTTTTGTTGTGGACGAAGCCCAACGCTCTTGCCAAATCTGTATTTGCACATTGGAAATTGCATTTTTTTAATTGTTTAAAGGATTTCTTTGGAATGGAGTGTTAATGACTGTAGTTTTTTCTGGTTTCCTTAGAAAATGTTACGCTTGACCAGTGTGAAACTTTGAATTATCTGTCCTAGACTGTAATTGTTCCGGAACATGTTGAAATTCCAGTATTTTTAGGTCTCCTGCACATGATGGAAAACTCCTATTCCATCATTGATTATAGTTCAGGGAGATAATGTTTTCTTGCAGTGTGATAAGTGCCTATTGTGGGGCTACGAATAAGAATTGTTATTTAAGGGGCATAAAAAGTAAAAAGAAACATTAGTTTCGCTTAATTTTTTTAACTAAACGTGTCATTTACTTTGGTGTCCATAAAGAAAATGAATTTCACTACTTAAGCGTGCCTATCATTTTCAAATGCAGAGCTAATTTATTTCGATATTACAATATCGTAAGGTTTTTTTGACGAAGTTAAATATAAAACATCAAAAGAAAAGAACAGATGATGCACAGTAGGCATTTACGTGTGGATAAATTTATTTAATGTCACAAAAAGTACCTTTCTTAGTAAAACACAGACTTATATATTAAAATTAATAAATCTGATCTTTTAAAGATTAGATTTATTTTCTCATGGAATATACTAAGACGTTTATTATCAATTCGTGTTTGACCCATTGTAATGAATTTTTTTACGTTATTGAAACAAGGATATGCATCGAAAATTTCGTAATTTATTTTAAGACAGATTTGGATCATCAAAAATATAAGAATAAGATTAACCAAATATGTATAAAATTTATTTTAATTCACTATATTCAAATGGAGACAATATCAGATAAGTCTCAGTTACAAGGGGAATATTATTTCTCACCAATATTTGGTTTTATGTAGTAGATATGGACGTTCCGGAAGGACCTGAACTATTATCCTATTAAAAACAGATAAAGAAAATACACTAGCTGTAAAATGCTTTACATTTATAAATGCTCTAACATTTCTATTAGGAGTCGCATATCTGCCAGTAATCTTTTATTTGACCAGGAGTGTAGACATTCATAATCATCAATTGAAACGTCAGTGCAGTGATGGAATCAAAGTAAATGGACATTAACGAAAAGAGAACCATCTTTTCTTTTCTCTCTAATTTACAAGTGTCCTTATTCTCACGAAATAGGAATGAATTTGTCAAGTTTATTTATTGGCGCGCAATGTTCAGTTCTTTGAATGATTCCTTCTTATTTTTTTGTCGCCAAACTGTATGGAAGTAAATATTATTGTTTCTCCAGTGAGATTAGTGACTTAGAAAGAGTCCTTTCTGGTTACTTCGAGGTGATTGATGGATTGGTGAAAGTAAATTGAAATACCAGGAAATGCAGCTCCTTTTGTCCGTTCTATCACCTAACGGAAAGATTGACTGCTGAGAGGTGGTGTTAATGGATCAAAGGGTGTACTTTTCCTTGAATCGTTTGTTTTCATGAGGCCTTTTATTTGGAGAAGGAAAAGAAAAATGGGTTCTTTGCTCTTAAGCATTCCTTTGTTTAGAAAAAGCTTAGTGCTTTTATTAAATTTTATTCTTTTTTCTATTATTACGTGCAAACTGGATGTGGCTTTGGGTATGGTAATATGCTCTCCCACTGTGTTAAAAATACTTATCATGGCCATCAGTCCATTACGAAGTTAAAAATATCATAATACTGGTCTTGTTAAGCTGTATTGAAGTCCATTGTTTCAGTATACAAACATATTATAAAGAGTAATATAAAGCGATTACAATTCTTTTACTTTCCTAGAAATAAGATAGAACTGGTGTTGGTTAATATTTATTTCAATCAATTGTTTTTATCCGTAGAAACATTTTTCTCACTTGTGAATGTAAATTTGACATCAAGTTTTGTAATGGCCACCATTCATCTAAAGGGTGTGGAAAGACAAAACCATTCATGTCAGTGAAAGTGCAGGAGAGAACAAAATATATTTAAAATTATAATTACATGCATTATTGGGTTTTTAAATAATCATTGATAAAACAGATAATTTTTGAATATTTTAAATAGAAAAAATGCAATTTAGGCGCATTGATTGCAGCAGATTGTTCATTTTTCCTGGAACGGTTTGTTTTTCCTCCCTATAAAATCAATTTATTAGTACAATGATGTGATGATAAAGGATAACAAACAATCGGTAGACCACTTGAAAAGAGATGAAGCAGAAAATGTATGATCTAGATTTATTCAAATATGTAAAAGATATCTACATAAAACCACAAGAAAAATATACCACATGTAAAGAGGTAAAGTCAAACATCAAAAGGATTGCCACATTTAAGAAGTTTTGCATTATTAATTTTATTGAGTAGACTAATTGTTTGCACACACCACTAATCTGTCTAAATATTAACCAAGAAATAATGAAAGGACCCCTTTTCTTTTGAAGAATTTACATTAGCATTCTTTAGAAGTTCAAGAATAAATAAAAATTAGCCATCTCATTGACTAAGCAAGAGTAATTTTTATACTCTTCCTATTGTAACGTAAGATTTTTATACCCTAGCAAAGTGGATGACTTTCATCCGAGAGAAGCTAAATTGCAGATGGAAAAAATTTTATGGAAATAATATTAAATAGAATGGATTATTTTTACGAAATTCTACGGTTAATAGTTTCATTTCAGATTTTGATTCGACCAACATCTAATGAGTAAAATGAAGATTTTATATATATGAAAAATATCTAAGCGTTCTATATTTAGGTTGATATTTAAAAATATTCTAAATAATATTAGAATATAGTTTGTAAATAGTACTAGACTATGTTAGAGGACCTTCCGTATAAAATAGAGGGAAAAAGGCACAATGAGGCTGGAGGGTACAATAATCTAATTCTATAGGGGTGATCCAAAAGAGAATGTTGAAGAAGTATAAAGGCTTTCGGAAGTATCCCGAAAAGTCTGGGAAAGGCTGCAAGCGAACAAATCGGAAGCTTTATTATCTTGTTAACGCAAACTATTATTTTTGGAAAGAAATTTAAGAAACAGATTTTTTCACATTTTTGGTTTATTTAAGTAAATGCACTCTACAGTTACTGCAATTGCAGCGTTGTATGACACAAATAAAAATTGGTTAAAGAAAGAACTATAATCTCTAATATCTTTATCTTATTATTAAACACTTAGTTCTTCAAAAACTTTGTTCAAACTTTTATAAAACATATTTAAAAGAGAAATTATCAACGTAATTAAATTTTATAGAAATTTCCTTAAACACGCCCTGCTTTCTGAAAGTACTGCTCGGAATAAACAGATTAATAAGTTGAGTATGTAAACGCAATCAAACATAAACTAATAATCAACAAATAAGAGTGAGTATGTAAACGCAATCAAGCATATGGTTGAAGAATTTTAAAGGAACTGCATACAAGAAAAATGACGTTGAAATTTTATCTAGAAATGTCAAAAGTATTGCGCGTATATGGCTAAATTAGTATATACTGTGAATTAATATTATTATAGTTTTGTCAAAGAGATAACTCATGAATATAGTTTGTAAAATCCCGGGGTAAAAAGAAAAGATCCACCGAGCTTTATTCTGCGTTCGTTTATCATGTAATAGAAATGTAATGTTTAAAAAGAATCAACGCCTTCAAACGGGTTTTATATTCCAAATTTCCATGAAGAAATGTCTACTTATTAAAAATTGCTCTAATTTTAAGATTTCCAACTGCAAAACAGATTTTTGCGGCCAAAATTCAAAACAAATTCAACAATTTTTCTCCGAAACAAATTTCATCACCCTAGGTCTTTTCGTTTCGAAATAACGAGCTAGCAAAACTTTATTCTGCAGTGTAAAAATAAAGTTATGCATATTAATTCATAACATGAGAAGTAATATAGCTATTGATTTTTGTTATGCAATTGAAGTACTCTACATATATTCCACACGAACCTTTCGTCTAAAAATTACTTTTGGCATGTGATGTAATTTACTGAAATTTTTCATTAGCAGTTTTGAAATAGAATTTCATGTGAACCATGCATAATTACAGCTCATCACTATTAGTTGCTTTTTCGTTAGATTAATTTTTCTGTAACGTAGTTTACTCCTTTGACCTCTTGAGACCCCGCGTTCATTTTAATGCACATGTATTTTATTTACAAGAAACGTTGCCCCATTCAAAGCCCTTAAATCCCGCTGTCCGATGTCAATCTTGTCCAAACGCTGTACAATAGTCCCATGCTGCCATCTATCAATTATATATAATTAATTATATTAGTTGATCATATTAATTAATTTTTTAATTAATAGATAATTAATGAATTAATATATAATTAACACATCTTTCGCGGGGCTGATTGGGGTAGCGGGAACAGATGGCTTATCTGAGTAGAGATCTTAAGACGTTGTGCGAGGCATATGAATTAGATGCAAGCTCAAAAGAAAGACAAACTGTAGCTGTGCTCGCTCTAGACAATGTATATACCATAAAGAACTGTGATCTCAGTTTCCCGCATACAAAGTTCAGTATATTCGAAATAGTAATCACAGTCTCCTACGCTCAACGGTTGGTCGAAGTAGGACTCTGATTTGCGTTACCAGCAAACAAAGTTTTAATAAATTATTATATATATATTGTTATATAATCTTAAATAAGTATTAATCTTGATTTTAGTGAAAATCGGTCCAAAATTGTACCTTTGGATCTCAAGAGAGTTAAAACGATAGGCTCAGGGGGAATTCACTAATTTCAAAAACACGACAGCTTCTTGCTTTGGAATTGAAATTCATATTTATAATCCATTTTTCTATCAAACGTTACATTCTACATCTTTGTCATGCAAGAATTTACAAACTAAAGTCATAATTATATACATATTGCATAAACTTTTGATGCTAACTGCGCTGAATAAGATGTCACAGTTTCAGCAGCCGGCAGCAGCAAGAAAAAGAAATAGAAAAAAATATCTTATCAGTTCATTGTGCTTCATTAATGGCGTTATTTTTAAATATGAAGTGTTTTTCTCCATGCAGCAATATTGAAATTTTGCACGTTGTTTTACAGAAAGCCACTCACAGAATGCGAGAAGTCCTTGAAAATGGGAATAATACTTCCCACTATATGTTTGTTGAATTACAAGTATGTAGTTTAACGAATATGCAGACCAAATCATTACTATTTATAATTATTACATTACTCTATGTTTTTCTAAGCAGAAAAATGTCGTTTCTCCTGATTTAGATTTTTTATGTTTGTTTTAGGTGATCCAGGTTTCTTAAAATTCTAAAATATTTTGAAATTAATCTGCCTTAGAAGTAATAAAATTATGTGTAATCACATAAACAGAATTAATGTCAAGCATTGTGCATTTAACTATTCTGTAGATTACAAAATAAATATTGCATTATTTTGAAACAAATACGAAAACGAACAAATTAAAATTATTAAATATTCACATTTCAGTTTACCACTAAATTTACACCTCCGAAATTAAGAATTTTTTACTTTACATCCAAGTGTTGCAAAGAAGCATATCAAATGCATACTAAAAATTATATATTCTGATCCAATTGAATGTCGATTTGAGTAAATTTTTGAAGATGATTCAGTAAGAGATTTTTATGCATATGTGCAAAACTATTTTATTACAAAATAATATACAAAATTAAAAAAATACATATTACTTCCAGAGAAGGTAAGAATTCCTAAATAAATATAAATGACTTTTTCAAAGTCTAAGTAATATTTTTGGTTATTTACTATGTCCCAGAACAATTTCTTATTTAAATAGACAACCAGTATTTCAAAAAAAAATTCGTGTACGAAAGAAAGCTATTTGTTATGTCTATATGAATACTGTTACGTCATGGCTAGGAAGAACGTCATGTAACCAGTCTAATTCTGTATCCCAAGATAAGCGAATGCACGAAACGACGCAGAATGAAATGGCTTAGAGTTACAAAGAAATTGTTTTTCATCTAAACCTATTTACAGACCTAATTCACGACGGTAACACTGGTAAGAGAGTACTGCCTAAGAAATGAGTAAAAAATCTAGCAAAAAAGATCACTACAATGCATTCAATGAATAAATGTTAAATCGCGTGAAATGAACAATTAAAGGAACTTTATCTAGAATAAAGACATTCACATCGGAAAAGACAGTTGGAAATCACTAATTTTGATAAAATTCACAGCGAGTCAGCTAAGGAGCTGCGTGCTTTAATGGACTGTGTTAATGAAAAGATAGAACTTTAGGTTCTTAATATGAGCAGAATAAACATTATGATATCATGTTAATAAACATCTTTCTGTAGAAATTCTATAGAGAATCGAGAAATCAATTTGAACTTTCGTTGAAAACAGCAGAAATTCCAACATTTAAGTTTCTAATGAAATTCATGGAAAAGTGAAGTGCTTTGTTGGACAGCATTAATCGTATTCCATATTCTAAAATGATTCATAAAAATACTGCAGTATCAAATAGAGCAAAAACGCTTATAGTTAATAATAAAAAAGGAAATATTAAATCTTGTATTCTGTATAAAAATTCTCACTCACTTTTTAGATGTATACCTTTTCAGAATATGTCTGCAGAGTGCAGAAAGAATTTGGTTAGCAATAACAAACTATGTAAAAATTGCCTAAGACTCCATTCTGGTTCCTGCATGCCTAAATACCGATGCAGTGCTTCTGGTTGCAGAGAATTACCAGCTCTCTTTTACATGAGTCAAATGAACTTCGCACTTCTAGGAAAGAATAAGTACTGGGAACAGTGAAAGGGACAAAGAAGCACAATCGAATATATGTGCTGTCGAAGGCCAGACAAAAGTTTCTGTTTTGACGTTCGCTAATAAATCTGTTTTATTAAACACCCTTTTGATTTATGCAAAAACCTCAGACAGATGCAGAGTTAAATTAAGAGGTTTTTTCAGATAATGCTTCATCAGTTACGCAATCAGCTAAATATGCAGCTAAAATTGAAGTCTCAAACCTTGATTAGATATTTTCATGTACTGTGCAATATTCCTTTGTATCTAAAATAACCGATGCGATTCCTGTATCGGAATGAAATATATCGAGATTAAATCTTATTTCTTCAATTGAACTAGTTGATTCCAGCTTTCACATAGCAGGTCAAATTGATATGTTAGTGGGAAGTGAACTATTTTTTTAAATTTTAAAACCTGAGCAACACCGTCTGCAAGATGAGAATGTAATATTACAAAATACAAAATTTGGCTATTTAGTTACGGGCATGCTTCCTCAGTTACAAAACCAAGGCAATTGTTATTTTATAAGTGATCGAAACTTAGATACAACAGGAAAGAAATCTTTTGAAATGGAATCCCTTCCTGGTGATTGTAGAGAAATAACAGAGTCAAGAAGAAATTTATTGTGAGGAACATGTTGTTAAAACCTTTAAAAGTGATCAGACGGGAAGATTTATAGTTCAGTTGCCAATAAAGGAAAACGCAGAGTCAGTGTTAGGAAGTTCCAAAGAAAATACAATCTTCCGACTGAATGGTATCTGGAATAAATTAAACAAAAATAATACTATGGAAACCGTATATAAGGGCGGCAGTATCCAAACCATTTGGAAGCGTTGGAAAACTGACTATCTTAATCATTTACAACAACGAAATAAGTGGCAGTTTAAAAAGGATAATGTTAGGGTAGGATGTTCAGTGTTATTAAAGGAAAATGATTTGCCTCCCTGCAAGTGCGCAATGGCAAGGACTTTACAGCTAATTTATGGAAATGATGGTAGGGTTAGAGTGGTTAAATTGAAAACTGCCACGGGCGTTTGTACACGTTCTATTTCAAAAATATACCTCATACCAATAAAAGATAATTACGAAAACTAAATTGTAATATAATATATTTATACATATATATTGTATTTACATATTAGTTAGTATAGAATTTGTATATTTTTGTAGGTTTTTGTGTTCATTTTATAAAAAATTCATATGAATATTTTGATTTATTTGAGTTTAAGTAATTGCATATTTAAATATATTTAGAAATATTGTTTATTTCAACGCCGGGCAGAATGTTACGTCATGGCTAGCAAGAGCGCCCTGTAGCTCCATCTGTAAAAAAATTGAAATAATGTAACCAGTCTAATGTTGTATCCCGACATAAGCGGATACGCGAAACGACGCAGAATAAAAAGGCTTAGCTTTGCAAAAAAAAAAATGATTTTCATCTAAACCTATTTAAAGCCCTAATTCACGACGGAAACAAATACAACCCAAAACTTTTTAGAACGAAAGTAATAATAAACCCAATATCTATTCTTAAATCATTAAGATGTTTTTTTTTATAACTTAGGTATACATGCATTGGTATTTTAGAATTTTGAAGCTATCTCCTGTTATTTGTGATCTAATTTGGTTTGAAAATGTAGTAAGCCCACTGAGTTATATCACTGGAAAATATTTTAGTTTACTGCTTTATTCGTAAAATACCTTTATATTTTATTATAACTTATCTCCGCCACTTTCGGATCCTTTTAAAGAGTGATTTATTTCTTTAGTATTAATTTCTGTATTCCACTTATATCTATTTTTGACGATTCCTTATTAAAAACTTTCAGAGTTCGTAGAAATAAATAGTAATTATGTAATAAGCATATATGCCATAACGAAAACACAGTTAATCATTATTTCGAATGCAGTACATACTTTACCACTATTTTAAATTGAAATACTTTGTTTTAAATATAAAATGATTTCGATCTTTTAGGCTTCCTCTGAGAACTATTTTATATAAAAGTTGCTGCTTTTGAACCAAGAGTTTTTAAAAGCGGCATAAATAAACAAAATTATATCGTTGGCTTTATAAATCTGCAAAGGGGTTTTCTATTCAATGTTGGATAAACGATCGGAGCGCCACTCCATGAGCAAGGTCGGTAGATTACTGCTAACAAGTTCACCATCGCAAATCGTGGCAGTTCCTCCAGAGAGAGATAATTATCTTCATTATATTTTGCTAAGCATATGTTTGTTAAAAACCCAGAACATTATTGAGGATTAGAACTTGCAATTTTATAACAGGTTTTCATATACTTACGAAATATACTTTAAATCATTGACAATTTTATAACGATTATTTATTTAAAATAGCAGTGTTCTTTATGGATATCTTCGCTTAAAAAGCAACACACCTAACTTAATATATTGAAATTTCAAAGAGGTAGCAATTACTTAATTTTTCGCAAACAATAAAAAATATTTCTGAATGTTTTTAACATCTGATATACTACGAGACCACATGTGAAAAAATGCAGAAATATTCATTATTTGTTGCGAAAAATAGAGTGTATTCTTCCTCTTTGAAATTTAAAAAAAAATTGAGATAGGTTTTGTTGCTTGTTAAGCGACGGTATAAATTTTATAGGAATCGTCTTTGTCCTTGTACTACAATTGTTCTAATATTTTAAAATTATTATCAAGTGCATTTTTTTCATATAATAAAACGATCCTATTAGATAGATTCTTTTGAACAATGATTTGGTTCAAAAATAAAAAAAAGATTCTTAATAATAAACAGTTATATTTTTGGTTGTTATTTTGTTTTAACTAATGTTTTATATTATTTTAAAATTTTGCTGAGTTTATATGAATTCTCGAATTCTAGGTCTTTCAGCAGCATAGAATTCTGCAGAGGAATTATGTTATACTTTAACAGTATATGAAATTAAGATCAGAATGTTATATTATATAACTACTTGATGCACTGGAAAATTTAACTGTGCGGAACTTTTCTGGAGAAAATATGATTCTGCCCTGTAAAAAATATTCAAGAAAATTTTGTCTAAATTATATTTGGGCTTGAACTGCTAACGCGCTAAAGCTTAAAAGCATAAGTTTGTCGCATGGGCGAAAGCAGTGAAAAAAGGAGCTTTTTTTATTTTTCCACAATTTAAACAATAGTATTAAGATTTATAGCCTGTTGAAAAAGATAAAATTCACTAATTTTTTTTCTCGTTATTTCTGCAATCCATTATCAGTGTATAATATTTGAGATTGGTTAATTCTCATTTGTTAATGTTATTATACAAAGCCTTACACCAATTGATTTTATAAGCATTTTAAAGAAAGGGGAGGAGCATTTCATTGTAATCCAATATTCACACAGTTTTCATCCATCCTTTACTGGCAACTTTGCGATCAATACAAATGCTTCTATTTTAATTTCGACAGGATTCATGGTACGAGGACACATAATCAAGATATATGCTTAACACAAATCTGGTAAAGAAATCACATGGTTTATCGATTATTTTTATGTTTCCCATTCAAAAATAATATCAACTTTTCAACTCCTTCATAACTATGAATGTTAATCCATTTATTGTACGTATCTAATTTTCGGTACTAGAGTATTTTTCTTCGTTTTACTTATAGAATGTTATGATTTATCTTATATTTTAGTACTTCAGATATGAGTAGATATGTCAGTTCTTGTAGAATTATTCCATAGGATGTGTTTGAAATGTAATCAGAATATTAATAGAAAAGATTTATTAGAACAATTCTGAATAAATATAACAAAATGAATTGAATGAGATTCTCCTCAAACAAACAAACAAATCTTTTATCAACTAAATATATGAATTGAAATAAGTAAACAAATAAACAAAGGTTAAAATGTATAAGCATGAATCTACATATCATTTACCAAAAACAAGCAACATTATACTACTTAAAAGGTTAAGAAGTCTAGAGATAAGCAAAGAACTTGAGTATCTCTACAGACATACGACTTTTTACTTATATAATAATTACTACTCATTACTGCTTAACTAATATTTATAAAAAAGGAATTCCAAGCAAAATAAATTTTTTTTATTCAGAAGCTTTGCATTTAATATTTGTACATTTTATTCCTTTTTCTGTTGAGAAAATGTCACGACCAAAACGTTCTCGAGTTGATAAGAGATATAATGTATTGAAGAGACGTCAGACCAATGACATAATATTTCGAATAAAGATGATTAGTTCAGAAAGATCGTTTGCAAATTATAAATGTTTGTCAAGCCTAAAGCAACAAGTAATTTTTGCAATAGAAAATGGAATCGAAAATACATTGTGGAATCGATACAGGAGACTGTTTATCAATGAATTAAATAAAAGAAAAGATGCACAAGATGAAATTTATTTAAGACTCAGAGCGGGCCCGGCCTACCCTAAAAGGTGTGAGGCTGAAAATACGACGCCGAGGAATAAAAAATTGCAGTAAATGGCAATCACATCACAATAAATGACACTAATACCACTGTAAAAACCATTTAGATATGAAAATACTAGAATATTAAAACAAACAATTAAGACATCAAGGACACAAAAACATCAAAAGGTAATCACACAAAAGAAAACATATGCACAGCACAAGACCATTGCACTGAGAACAGAGAGACTCATACGTCAGAGCACCTATCAGATCTGATAGTTAAATAGTAAAATTCTTAAAATATTAAAATCATTCGTAAAAACTAAAGTTCCAATACTAAAATTGACAAATTAAAAGCACTAGGTTCGACATCTTATGAGGTGTGTCCAGTAATAATAAAAAAATAGATAAAAACAATCCTTGTAAATAAAGTACACTAAAATATGTAAAATATTTTTAATAAAATAACTTAAATATCAAGATGGAAACCCCAGAGTCGAAGTCATCAATTATAAAAAGTGTAAATGATATTTTTAAAACCCTAAGTGGCCTAAAAGGCATTGCTATTAAAATAAAATAGACCAGGAATCGGCCAAATTAAAAACATGTTAAAGGGCTAAGAAGAATAAAATTGCATAAAAAGATTTAAATGTGTAAATTGCATAAACAAGGTACCAGCAAAATGGGAAAAAAGAACAACCATCTCAGGCCAGAAACCCGTCGGTGAATTAAAAATATGCGAAATTTAATTTAAATTTGAATTCAAGTAAAACTCAATTCACTCTGTTAAAAGTATTGAAAACACTACCAAGGAGATTAAAAAATATAACCATATAGGAAACACAATAAAAAATGTCAATCAAGACTTCACACCTCTCCCTAGAGAGCTTGCCAAATATTTTCGCTAACAGCGAAGATCTCCGTCATTTTCTTAATGGTCATTTATATTGTGTAATAAGTTCTTAAACCATATGAATTTATTTTTTCTGCTGGTATTTTAGGGTGGTATTCCTTAGTGAGCGTGCAATGAAAAGTGTAATGATCTGCGTCACCCACTAGGCCACAAAAACAGTTTGGAGTATTTAGAAGATTCAAACTATGAAGGTAAAAAGGGATGGACCGTGTCCACTTAAAAAATTAATTAAAAGTTTTAGTAACCAGATTTAATGGAATATAAATTAACAATAGCACAGTATCCGAGCCTCCTGAATAACAACATGTAAAACGTTTATCGCCTCAAGCGGAAAGTCATTTGAGTATTTACTTCGAGTATTCCAACAGGTTAGTCGTTGAAACTGTGTTATATTTGTTACTAGCCGACTTCGGCGACTATCTTAATCGCCGGAAATAAAATTTCAATGGAATCTCTTAAGCATAATTTTATATTCATGGTTCAATTAACAAAGCAGTTTTAAATTTCATATTGCTTCGTTCATTTAACCTTCGTTGTTCTCGTAGTCTTGCACTAGTTCTGTTCTTTGTCTATATTGACGTAAAATACGCATTTGATTTCAACATCAAAATGACGCGGTACATTTTACGTTCAGCAGCATGCTAATTGGCTTAAAACACGCTGATAAAAAGAATAAAAACATAGAAACGATAGTCTTTCAGTTTACTGAATTATTTCATTATATCCTTTCAATCTTGAGGACATTCTTCACAGATTTCACAGAAAAATTGATCAAATGAAAGAAGAAATAAAATCCAGTTAGATCTTTTCTTAGTTTTAAAAAATTTAAAACTAAGAAAAGTATAAAAGGTAAAACAAAGGATTTAAAACAAAGGTGTATACTATTTGTTTAAACCATGAAATCGGTTACAACAATGAAAAGTATTGTTGTAAATTATGCCAAAAAATATTTTTTTAATTTATTAAAATTAGAGGAAAATATGTACGACAACTTAATTGATATCATTGAAGAGATAGTTTTTAAAATTTTCAATTGATGTACAAATCATTTTTGTGCTGTAATAATTTCAGAAGTTATTAAGGAAAAACTCCAAAATTTCGCTTAATTCAAATTTAAGAAAAAGGGCTCCGAGGTGCACATTCCCACCGTTCGAAATATGTTTGTGACAAATTCCGTTGCTCTAGGTCTAGCGGTCTGTCCTCTAGAGCGCCAACACGCACACATGCACAACACATTCTCCTTTATTATTAGTAGAGATTATCGTATCTCTCATGCCCTATATGACTTTAATGCTGTTATTCACGCAACTGGATTGTCGTATTATTATAAAACTGTATTCCACTCAATCTGTGTTATGTGTCATCTGGTGTATACTTTTCTTTTACTTAATTCATTGACATTGAGCCCTCTGTACCGACACCCCTTTACGTTTCTGACCACATGTTCTATTACAAAAGAAAGAAAAATGTTTCAATATGCCTAACCTTCCCTTAAATTTTGTAAACGGATATTCTGGAGACCCTGTAAATATGCCTTGTATATTTGCGTCTTAATAGAAGCACAGAATTTAACCAACTCTGTTACTATATATTCTTTTGCTATTACCAGGACCATATATAATAACTGAGTGGAAAAAATTTGGAGAGGGGGGTGCTAGCTTAGGTGTCGTCCTCGTCATCTGACCGAGGTTCTAAATTACGAGGTCCGTCCCAAAATAGCCCTCGTGTTGCTTCAAAACGGGACGTTAATATAACTAACTAACCTAACCTATCACAAACACATCTTTGGCGCAGCATGGCCAAATTTGGCTCTTGCGCCAATAAATCCCAAATCAACCAACCAATTCACAAACACATCACAAACTTATATTGCTATCGTATTATCGTATATTGCTGTATTATCGTATATTGCTGTATTGTGACATCACTATATTTCATCTGCAAACCCCTGAATGGATTTCAGAATCAAATGACGCAATCATTTAATAACGTAATGTAGATTGATTCCCTTATGAGGAGTTCAAGTGATAATTTTCTGGTTATTCTGAAAGCTTACCTTCACGAACTTGGTGAACCTACACAAGCGATGTCAATACGTCTCAGTCATTTCCGCAAAATTCATGACCATTTTCTCGTTGATTCTGCAACGGCAAAAGTACTAGATTTTTCTATTAACGCTGCTTTTGACAGAATGCATTTGACGCGTATAACATGAACATGAATTACTTCAATAATAAAGGTATGATAAATAAAATGATATAAATAAATTTCTTTTTGTTAAGCCTCATTGATGTTAATAAAAAATAAATCAATATATTAATTTGTAACCGAGTGTGTCTTCACTAAATGAATAAAAGTGAAGCTATAACATTTATAATTAGTTACTTACTTAAAACACAGTTGCAGACGCATACAATTACGAAAACACACAAAACAATTAACATAAACATATGATTAAGCAATTTAAGAAAGAAAATGTTTAACAAGGTATTTTGCATATAAAAAGAGTCAACCTCATGGGGCAAGATCCACCGAGTCTCTGCCAGTTTTTAGCAGTGTCCGATAGGTGGCTTTTTGACAGAGAGAGGTGTTGAGTTGGTGTAAGCCTGCATGTCGGCGTTACAAATTTAGTTTTAGAATTTATATGAAATTCAAACTATTTTGTAAGAATAGAATCAGCGTAGTGGAATGGCATGCTTATCATTTTTTTATTACTTAGATAACAATGTGAATTAGTAATTTAATATAAATATTCAAGAAAAATCTTAGAAATTATATGAAGAGAAACGATTTTCTCTCCTAAAATATTTAGTAATTGAATGTTTGCAGTTTCTTGTCCCCTATTAAATAATCCTCTTTTATGTTTTTCTTCCGCCGATTTATTATCATGTGAACATCTGGGGAAACGATTACCATATCACCGCACCTGCGAATGGTCCACTAAATGACTACGCTGCAATGGTCACTCGAGGAAAGAAACAGTCTCTTCATACGAGAAAGATACTCGTAGAAAGATTGAGAAAGCAAACAAACCTCAGAGCATCGTTAAACGACTTTTGTCTTAAGAATTCCATCACGAGTGGTATTCCCTCCTCTTTCATCACTTATCTAATCAGGATTACATCCGTTAATGATCATCAATTAGCACTTCCCAACATTGATTGAATCTAAGTAAATGAATATTAACGGTGCGAGAACCAGCCTTTTCATTTATCTCTTTATTAACAAGATCTTTTATTCTGAACAAACTCGAATGAATTGCTCAAGTTTCAAGATTTGCAGGAATGTATTAATGGATCCTTTGGATCAATCCTTCTTTTATTTTTTTCTCCAACCACTGTGAAAATAAATATTAGTGCTTCTTCAGGAAGATTAGTAACTAGGAAAGATTTCTTGTTGCCTCCTTCGAGGTGATGGGTTGGCATGGCCAAATTGAAATTCCATGTAGAGGGGTTTGTATTGTAGTTCCTGACGAATTGACCATTCAGAGGTGAAATCAAATGACGCACCTTTTCTAAAATTGTTTTTTCCCTTCTCGTTCATGAAATATACAAAACGAAGGCATAGTACTTGTTGAAAAAAGCAATAAGAGTCGAGATTTTGAGAATATCCACGGTTTAGACCTCACTGAATCAGAATTTTTTTAATTATCTGTTTCGTCTGTCTATAAACACGATAATTCAGAAACTGAAACATCTAGACAAACGAAATTTGGTAAGGATCTTTATACCAGGGATTTAGATATCTTTCACATTTTGGGCAAAATTCGTCTATTCCTGTCCATCCAAGTGCATGTGGACACGATCTCTAAAAACACAAAAAGTTAAGGTTGAAATTCGTCATATTGTTTTTTATTCAAAACTGTTGTTAAACATAAATTTTTCTACAAAATCCTTAAACATGTTGAATGTCTATTGTACTGTACAGGGTGGTCGTAAATTATTGGAAACATTTCAAAAAATAATTTTAAAAACCTATAATGTAGCAACTACCTTTTTTCTAAATGAGAGAGTAGCCCGAAAAGTTTTTCAGGTACGTAACACGCCATTACGGGAGGCACGAAATCTGATGCAGCGGGAGATTCCCAACTTAAGTGTCAAAATGGCTACCGTGCAGAAGAAGACACGTCTCTGGTTCCAAGAAAATAAATAAACTGTAACAATTGAAAGATGTTTTCGGTTTGAGTATCGGAATTATCGGTCTCTAAGTAAGAACTCCATCAAGCGTTGGTATAAGCAATTTAAAGGAATTTAGAGAAGTTGCTGGACAACCTCCGGTCTCACATAAAGTTGTTGAACAGATGAATGAGACTTCCACTCCTTAATTTATTACCGTTACAATTGATTTGCTTTCATGGAATCAGAAATATGACTTTTGTTGCACGGAAGCCATTTTGACACTTGCATTGAGAATCTCCCGTAGCAGCGGATTTAGAGAGACGAAACGGCGCGTTTCCTACATGAAAAACTTTTTGAGCTACTCTCGCCTTTAAGAAAAACTTAGCTGCTACATTAGAGGTTCTTTTGTTAATTTTTGAAATGTCTCCATTAATTTATGACCACTTTGTATAACCGCTTACATATGAACGCGATAACTACAAAATGCAACAACTTTGTTAAATGAAATTTGGTATGTATTCTTGTCAACAGCATTGCAGGTCAGTACGGAATTTCGGTGCGGGGTACGATACGGGGGAAGGAAAGGCGACCAAAGCACGTACTTGTTTTTGTTTTCTACTTTCTACGAAACACTCCATAATTTGTTTTTATACGAGAAAGTCGAGAAAAACTCCTTCAATTTATTATTTTCGGGATGTTCTTCATTTGGATACGTCAAAAAACTGCAAGCTTTTTAAATATACATGCACTTTGCAGTGGTGTTTTACAAATTAGAAGAAATCTTTTTAATTAAAGAGATAAAAAATCTTATAAAAACAACAAGAATATATTGATGATAACATGAGAACCATATTTATCCTAACATATAAACTTATTTTATATCTGATTTGTAAAGGCAACTATAAATTTCAAATTTATTTGCGGAAATGTATTCAAATGAAATTGGTCGGAAATGTTCAAATTGATATTTGGGTTTCTAAACTCGGTTGGACAAGAAAAATAATTATTAATCTATAATAATATAATGACTATTGAAAGTTTTCCATTTAATTCTGTGTATAAAAATGAAAGTTTTTTCTTCTAAAATCAAACAACTTAGGCGCATAAGAGCAAATAGCCAATCTTTAATTGTCAAAATAAACGGATTTATAAAATTAAAGAAAATCATATTTATCAATTAATTTCATTAATCATGCAAATTAATTTCATGTCAAAAAAATTTGTAATTTGCTTAACTTCTTATTTTAGAATTAAAGATTATGGTTTATTAATAGGCAGAAAAACACAAAATAATGATGGTAAGTCTTTTATTTTTAAAAAAGAAAAGCATTTCATTTTTAATGAGCTTAACATCTCTTTTTTTCTATCAATATGATAATTGCCCTTTTAAAGTGAAAATATATAGCATTAAATGTACGAAAACAAGAGGATTAAGGAATATTTTCAACTAAGAAAATAATATTATTCACTTTTAGGATATTTTTAACCAATATCTAGAAACAAATACCGGTAAAATAAATTTAATTAAAAGCGATATGTAGGTTACAAAGACTAATTTTTTGAAACAAAAAAATTTATTGAAAGTATGTTGTTCTTCATCTAACAAAATACGGTGAATATATATGCTTATTTATTTTCTAAAACTGATATTTTGATTAGACGAAAAAAGTCGGAAAAATAATCGAGTGTTTTTGCAATTTTTGAATTAGTTTTCACATAAATATTTAAATTTCAGAAAATAAAAAAAGGATTTTAAAAATCTAATTGATAAATTAATTTTAACCATTTGATAAATTATATTTTATGTGGCACAACGAATTATCGATTATATTTATTAGAATATGTTGTTCTACAGGAAGCATTAGTTTACATGTATATTTCAATATTTATAACTGTCGACATTTTTTTCACAGTCTCAAATTATCTTAAAATAAACCTGCTTTAATACTGTTGCTTGCCTGTACTCATTGGGTCAAGGTCACATGTCAAATTCTACCAATCTACTTCTCCGACTGTAAAGTTTTGTTGCATACACACTGACAGACATATAGATGCACAAAAATAATTCGAAAATTGGGCTTTACGTAATTAGGTGAATATTAAACTTTGAAATTCAAAAACCTGAAGCCAAAATTCTTGAAAATTGCAATACGATCTGCAAAAAAGTTTAAAAGACACTTTTTTCTTCACTCGTTTAAAAGGCAAAGCACAGAACGAGAAAAGAAATACATAAAATCGCTCTAAAATTCAGTATTTATAACACTTGATAGAATAAAAAAATTAAAGCCCGTTAAAATGATGGAAAATAAATTATAAGAGATGAAATTGTAATTTTTTGAACATATTGCGTAAAAAAATAAAACTAACAGTTGAGTTAAAACTAACAGTTAGTTATGAAATTTAAATGAAATAAAGTGAACTTATAAAATTTTAATTTAATAAAAGAAATTATGAACTTTAAAACATTTTGCGTACTTTTCAAAAGAAAGATCTTTCTCTTTTATGAAGGAATATAAAAGTATTTAAAAGACCTTCTTAATTGCATCGCTAAAAATGCTCATCAAACAGAATTCAAATAATATATAACATTTTGTTTGTTTTACTATTAATTTATTTTTCAGATGAAAAATGCGAATTTTATCGATAGCAAAATTATCAATAAGCACAATAATGTTAACCTATCACACTATACAACATAACTACCAATTTCGTATGAAACATAACTACCACTTTCGTATGAAACATAACTACCACTTTCGTATGAAACATAACTACCACTTTCGTATGAAACATAACTACCAATTCCTTCTGCTACATAACTATTTGAAATGTCCAAGGCGTAAAAGGTTAGTTTCTCAAATATAAAACAATGTTTATTTCACTTTCATTTTACATCTGAAGTTTCTTTTATGCAGAAGATGAGTTTCATATTTTTATCAAATTTTGAAAATATATTCTTACCTCTTCCTCATAGGGGAGAAATTGGAGAGAAGAATAGGGAAAAAATCTTTCGAGTTCTCTTGATGTGAAAGACTTTTCTTAGAATGTCTACAATATACTTTGGTAAAAAAATCAAGCAGTTTTCATTTTATATATCTTTTGGAATAGGAGTCTGTCGTTGGTTTCTAATATTGAAAAAATATCTCTTCATTTTCAAATTTATTTCAAATAGGTTAATATCTCCATAAGGAACTTACAATACTCAATCCTTTCATTCTGTATTTAAAGTTACGCAATATTTCTTCATAATCAGCTTCGTAATCGCTCAATACGATAAATTCTGATGCAAGAAAATTTCAGTGAGAACGAGTATATTACTTTGA
Source organism: Araneus ventricosus (assembly GCA_013235015.1). Classification (NCBI taxonomy): domain Eukaryota; kingdom Metazoa; phylum Arthropoda; class Arachnida; order Araneae; family Araneidae; genus Araneus; species Araneus ventricosus. The sequence goes on from BGPR01000943.1 coordinate 309,318, forward strand.
TTCTAGAAGATGGCAGTGGGCAATACAGAATACATGATTACCACTGCATAAATAACGATCTATACAGTTTAGAAAGGTCGTTTGAAAACTGTAAGGAGATGTCTGAGGAATCTGTTACACAACTTGCAGGTGGAAAATGCAAGTAATGTCACAACACAGCGTACGGCAACGTCCATTCAAAAATTATATGACATGATCTGTTTAAATTGTCATTTATGCTGTCAAGTCATGCTGATCAATTCCGTTTAACCCACCAGCACACGCACGGGGGCTTTTTCGTCCCACCCTACCTCTTTTGGAAAAATTACACCTATTACTTTCTGTACCTTCATGGGGAAGCTAGAAGATGAAGATAAGAGCAGCAGAGACCGGTGAAACAGATTATCACATTTTTCACTTGGGTTTTGGGGTAAAATTGGCCCTTGCGTCTGCCAGCGTTTCAGAGTCATTTCACGTTATGCCTATGACAGCGTACGGGCATGCGCAGCAGAGACTGAGATGTCCTAGCGCAAATGTTCCTACCGATAGTGAAAATGATGATGGCTCAGATTCGCTAAAGCTGATAGCTGTCTTAAATACAACAAAATTGCACGAAAAAAATGTCTTATACTGTAACCATATTTTATTTGTGTACAAATAGCAAATAAAATAACGAATAAAAGACTATCAATTCGGGGTCAAAATGACCCCGCGCGTGTGCTAATGTTCCGAAAATGAGTGCGTGTACTGAAAGGCTAGAATTTTTAATTGACATTTGCACTGATTTTTGTACAATAAAATCGTTGTGCATGTTCCTCGTAATAGCACTCAGATTTATAAAAATATATTTGTTAAATTGCGCGCATCTGTTAACAGATATTAAGATTAAACATACAAAACAGGCGTAAGGAAAGTCATTCACAAATTTCAAGGAGAGGTCAGACATAAAAAAATAAATAATTTATTGCAATAGTGCATGGGGTCGGAAATGTAGAAGGGTGTCGCTACAGAGGCCTCTCTCTCATGGAATTAAGAAAAAGGAAAGGATAAACCAGCTGAAATGGTCCTGTTTTAAATTGACCGTTTGGCAGTTCGTCTGTTCGTCAAAATTAAATCCGCTTGTCATGCTGCAATGAACTAACGCTTTTACGATTTTCTTTGAGTGTGGCATGAATATTCCTGGAAGGCATTGAAAACGACGTATATACATAAGATTTTTTATTTTTTGATTCCGTTTGAAGATGGCCGTCGTTTTAATAATTTTAGTGTTTGGTGAGTGAATGCGAGTTTAGAACCAATAAATCATTTGCGAAATTTGGTAGTAGCGATTTATTAGAAATGTTCAGAGTAAAAGTGAACCATGTCCATGAGATTTACATCTGAAAATACAAACTTCAAAGATAATTAGCTGAATTTAAAACAACACTGCAATTTAGAATTTTCTTGCTCCCTGGTGGATACCAATTGAACTATGGATTCGAATAATTATGCACAGAAAGTATAACACTTCTGCTCGTGCATGGAATTATAAGAGCAAAATGTGTAAAAAATGAACTTGATTGACTTTCATTAAGTGAAATACAAGCGTGGAGTTAGTTCAGATTGAGATTAATGAGTTTAGATTGAGTGGAATAAAAATTTTCAATAATACAACAGCCCAGATGCATGAATAATAACATTACGAATCGTATGCGGCATAAAAGATACGATAAATGGGAAAACAACCTTTGGAATACTTAAAGTAAGTGTTTAAAGTACTTGCCGTCTGAGGCGCTGCAGGCGTTGCGTTTTGTTATTCATTCAACTAGAATATAGTGCTAATGAACATGGAATTGGGTTATCATAAATTTGTATTTAATTCAATCTGTGTTTTATATTTCATCTGGTGTATCCTTTTCTTTTACTTAATTCAATGACGAAATGTCCGCTGTAGTGAATCCTATCTACGTTTCCAACCCCATGTACTACTATAGTGGTGCACAAACTATTTTCATTTCCAACCCCCTCTCTTTGCGTATTATTTTGTCTCGACCCCTCTAGGAGATGGCGACCACATTTTTTGATGAAAAGCTTTATATTTTTTATTGTCAAATATATTTCTTTGAATTTCGCGACCCACAAACATTTTCTCCCGGCCCCCAGAGGAGTCGCGATACACGGTTTGCGCACCACTGTTCTAATTTAATGACTTGTTTCTGTATGCCTGACCTACACTCAAAGTTTGTGAACGACTTCCTAGATCCTTTGTATGTTTGAAACCTTCTAATTATTTTAAATTTGATACATTCTAGAAGTTTTGGAATTTTTGTGATATGATATCAAATCCCATTGGATGTTTCCGACATTATACTATAATATTTTGAGAAAATCCCTATTATTATTAAATATACTGAATATTGTTGATTACTCGAATGTGGTTGCAATGTTCATTTAAATTTGATGCTTTCCTGTGCATTTCTTCTGCTTAAAAAATGTGAATTATGCATTCCGCAGTAGAAATATTTTTAAAACATTTCTTGGATTTAAACCTTTTTCCTTAAACTCTAAGGAAAAAATTTTGAATCCAAGAAATTTTACAATAATAAAAGAAAAATTGCGAAGTAAAATTTACGAATAAAGTTAAAATTGCGCCTTAATTCAAACAGTTATGCACAGTTTTAAATATGATTAGAAGTTCCCATTAAGGTCTTTATCACAATCATTTTCCACAAATTTGCCGAAAATTTATTTGTGTTGTATTTCTAACATATTCTTAAAGTAAAAGTTTTATGATAATAGGGTTGAAATCCGAATGTAGTAAGCAAGTGAGTAATGTGGCTCATCTGTAATGTTTTAAATATCAATGTATTCTAATTTTAGGTTTTAAAACCTATGCATTTGATTATTTCATTGTACTGCCATTTCCGATTACCATTCGAACAACTGATCTTACTCCTCAAAATAATAATAAACTTTTGAATATGATTTGTAACCACTTAACATATTTTCCCGTACGCGGATCGAAATATGGTAATTTTAAACTTAAAAATAACGTATATCAATATATACCATCTTATTTTAAAGAAACAGAAAAACAAAAACATTTTTTAGAGGAAACAAGAAAAAAATATATAGAACAAACAGAAGAAGTAAACAATAACGATAACACAAATACAAATAGTCAATAAAATTATATAAAGAGTTTTAATTAATTTTTAATATCTTTTGTTATCTTATTTAAAACTTATATACCTAAACAAGAACGAAATATTTCATAGACGTTATAATTCGATACAAAAATTGGGTAAAATCTTCAAACATTTCAACACTCCTTTCGGTTCTCAGATGAATTAAAATTAAACCCCATTTCAGAAACAGACAGTATCATCTGATTAGATAGTTGAGAAAACAAAACATTAAAGTTATGTGCCTACCCAAAAATCACAGTTTTCTTGACAATTTTCGAATTTTTTGTGATTTTTTATTAAATCCCATATAATTAGGATTCCAAAAATGGTTTACTTTTGTTTCTATGTTAATTAGAAGCAAAATTATAGCCCAAATTGTAAGCCGGAAGTGAAGTTTTCGCAACCGAAACTAACCCAGAGAAATGTAAACAATGCATCTAAACAACTGTTTCTTTGCTGTTATACAATGTTAATTTACTTTTTAAATGTAGAATGAAGTTTTATTTATTTAATTACTCTAGTTTTTGGCGTATCTGAGAACAGTTTATTTACTTAATTTTGATTTACAAATTGGCAATATTTTGATTCTGCACGCATTGTTTATGTTCTACATGCGATCTTTTTCTGTTTGATTCTCTGCTACTTTTCTTATAATATTCAACCAGATTTTAAGTTTTTAACAGTAATTGAGGCTTATTTTTGTTTTATATTGTTTAGAGATGGTAAACGCTAGGTGATGAAAAGGTAAAAAAGAGTCCGTTTTGCGGAAACCAATACACTTCTAAACAAATGGATGTCAACGTCTCCACTTCTAGTTCTTCAAATCTAAGTATTTTGGATACTGCTGATGTGTCTATTGCGAAAGAAACTTTTGAAGAGATTAAAGGTAACAGAATAATAGACATTGGAACTTTGATAAGTATCTCTTCAATTCTCTGCTGCCCAAAGTGTTTGGCATGAGAACTAAAATTGACAGACAGTCTCTGCTCAAACTTTGCTTTAATATGTGATTGTGGCTTTGTAACTGCATTTACCTCAATTCCCAAGACAACAAAAGCGAATAGTATAAATATTTTATTAGTATTGGGATTGCGATTAATTGGCAGACGTTTTAATGCTGGAGAACAGTTATTGATGACTTTGAATCTGCCCTTTGTAACCATATCAACTTTTAGGAACAATGAACTGAAACTATACGAAGCTGTGAAATTTGCATCTGAAGAAAATATGAAAATGCCATCCAAAGAAGTAATGAATCTCAAAAGGAGTGGATCCAGTGGTGTGTCAGTAAACGGTACGTGGCAGAAGCGGGGATACATGTCTCTAAAGGGCTGTGTTTCAGCTATCTCAATTGATTCGGGGAAAGTATTAGATGTGGAAGCGATATCCCAATATTGTGCACGAGGAATAAGAAAAAGCACATATGCTCTAATTATAAAGTGTCATCTGGAAACATGGAAGCAGTTGGAGCTTATCGAATTTTCGAGAGATCAGTTGAAAAACGAGACCGTCATTACAGAGAATATTACGGGGCAATGGAGATTCGAAAACTTTCCTACAAGTTAAGGATATGTATGATGAAGATACTGCCACGAAGTTAGAATGTATCGGCCATATTTAAAAACGAGTAGGGTCTCGTTTAAGAACATTAAAGAAAGAAACAAAAGGACTTGGTGGGAAAGGCAAACTAACAGATAAATTTATCGACAAAATTAGTATGGTATTGCAATTCGCAGCAATGTTGGGAATCTTAAAAATATGCAGTCAGCTGTGATAGCTGCATTTTTTCATTGCTGTTCGAGCAATCAAAAGCCAATGCATAGACAGTGTCCTGAGGGTTCCGAAAGTTGGTGCAAATATATGCGAGATATGCACAATGGAAAGAACTTCATAGAAAAATCAAAAGGACTCCCAGATGCAATCATAAAGAAAATAAGACCAGTTTATTTACAACTATGTGACCAGGAACTATAAAAAAATGTTTACATGGCAAGACACAGAATAACAATGAGTCATTCAACAATGTTCTGTGGAATATTTTACCGAAATAGAATTTTGTTCAATTCCAAACACTGTTATTGGGTACTGAGCTATCAGTTTTGTTATTTAACTCAGGCTACATGGGGTTGATACCTGTACTTAACTATCTTAACATGAAACTTGAATAAGAAATGATGAAAAACTACAAAGAAATTGAGGTGAGAGAATTAAAAAATCAAGGCGACAGGTACAGCCCAATGCAAAATTATCGAGAAAAAATTTTTAAAGCTAAATGAAAATCAAAATTATTTAAAAATGAAGTCAAGGAAGGTGCGACTTACAAATATGGTGAATTTTAAGGTGTTAAAATATGTACATAATTTTTTGTGGAACTTTAACATCTTTATTGGCATTTTCTGGAAAACTGTTATTTACATTTTTTTTGTATTGCGATAAATCTCATTTATTAAAAAGTTTTTAATATATTCAAATGAAATTTTACCACAATATTGTTTTTATTTTAGAGCTATTTTTATTTGAAAAAGTATGGGTTTTTTCGGAAAATCTTTATTGTGTATACAAACTTTAGCATATCTCAGTAACTTTAAGAAGTGCTGCAAATGTTCTGCTTCACAACACAGGTAAATATGTATCAAATATATTATTGAAACAAAAAGTGAAAGATATTTAATGATATTTGTTATAGGAAGTTTGGCGTAGACATCAATTCTTACTAAATTTTGACCAAAAATGACCAACATTTAGAAAATAAAAAGAAAATTCATGAAAATGACATTTAATTTCAAAGTTTTAGATCCATTGTAACTTTAAACATAACTTTCTGATAAAAAATTCCTTTTTTCTAAAAAAAGTACTCCGAAGGTAGGCACATACCTTTAAGTGATTAAAAGCGTTTTGAGTTAATTTCCGACATGCTATCAAATTTCAAGTTAAAATAGTATTAAATTTCGAGTTATTTCGTAAGTCGATAGGTGGGATAATTCGTAACGCTTCATTTGTAATATTACAATGGCTTATTGTATTATTTATTTATTTTTCAGTGGTCTATTCGTTGGAATTCAATATTCATTTCGTCCCTTAATAAGCAACATCACCTATCTCAATTTTTTGAAATTTCAAAGAGGATCAAAATAGTCAATTTTTCTCAACCAATAATGAATATTTCTTATTTTTTTAACATCAGATATAAACACGAGACCACATGCTCCTACCATTTCCTACTGTTCTGCTAAAGTAGTTTCTTTATTATCTGTAAGCTGTTATTTCGCATGGGTTAAATTTAGATAAAGTATGGTTGGTTTCTCAAGTCTATCCGATTTCTGACTTCGATTTCATCGGTGATGTATATAAAGAATGCAATAAGCAATCCACTATTTATAAATGTGCCGTGGCCCTTAGTCTGATTTTTTGTATTTTGTTGTAAAGAGATGTTTTCGTTATTAAAATAACTTGCAATATTCACCTCGCTAATCAACAATATTTATTCATAACTAAAGATTTATAATTTCAAAGAATTCTGATTATAATTGATGAAATTTGAGAAGAAAATTTCAAAAACATAATATGAAAAAGAATTTGAAAAAGATATGAAAACAAGAGAAATAAAGAACCAAAAATTCCTTTATGGATTTTTTCGTGAAATATGGGGAAATTGTTCCTTTTCTTTAAATTTAAGATCTTCTACAAACGGAATTATATTGATTTTATTTCATTCTGTTCCTTTCATTTGGGATTTTTTTCCATCGTTGCCCATGGGGAGTTTGAAAAAAATATATATATAAGAAATACATTTCTTTTATGTTGAGATGCGAAAAACATATATTATGGTAATTTCTGTTTCCACTTCAAGGTAATTTTCTGGATCATTCAGAATATTCTCTGTTCTCTCTAAGGAATAGAGTAAATAAGTTGGGATTAGATACAATCTGCTTTTAATTCGATATTTTTACAATTTTTTAAAATTTTGTTTTACCTGAGATGATGAAGTTTGAAGTGTTGAAATATATATTTAAAGCAAGATTTCAATTGATAAATATGACGACAAAAGTTTGAAACAATAGAACAAAAAAGAAGACATATTTATCAATAGAAATAAATTCATATTTTAAATGGTTGCATAACGTTTCAATAATCTTTTATTGGCAGAGGTATTACATACAAGGGAAGTTTTAATTAACCTATAACATAATAAAAGAAATGGAACAAGATTTTTTAACATCACTTACTACTTTTTCAGTTTGCCTTCAGAACCGTCGTATTCAACCAAAGATTATATTTCTATTGTTAAAGTTTAGTTTATTTGTTGAAAATGCCATGCATTTCCTGTGAAAGTCATTTTCAGTATTAAAAGTCTGACCTAAGACTTCTAGAACAATATCATTATCCACATTTCTGTTCGAGTGTTATTGTGATTTCAATAAATGTAGAAAATCTAAAAGGTTAATAAAATATATCAATATCTTTTATAAATGTATTTTTATGGCGATTATTTGAAATATCTGTGCTTATCACAGTTATGAATAAGAAATAATGAAAGTAAATAACAATTAGAAACCCAGAAGCGATGTTTTTTCCTTGCTCTGTGTAAGAAGGTTCATTAACAATTCTGAAAGAAAAATAGACAAGTATTTATTTTCCTTCCCATAATAATTTTAATGGAAGGTTTTCCTTTATTAAATATGAAAAATACATATTTATGCCAGTTTGATGAATTTATTTTATTTGATGAAATTTGTAATTTCGAATTATTGTTCATTTTTTATGTAAAATTATTCATTAGGCTTTGCAAATGGTAGAATGAAAAACATAGCCATTAAATGTATAGGATTATTCCTAAACATACAGATAGTTTTGAATTAGAGGGGATTTATATGTATGCAATAATTTATTCTTTATATATAATAACCTTATTAAAAAATAATAAAATGTTTTAAAAGCATTAGCCTTGAGGGAAAATATTGATGTTAATTAATATATATGACACTTGTAAAACGTCTAATGTTTTATTATAATGTAAATCCATATTAAAATAAGACCTGAAAATTCCGATTTAAACGTTCAATTAGTACTATAAGAGAAAGGAAACACAATTTATAACAGATATCATAAGGTATTGCTGGAAATCAAGCGAATTCGAAACAGAAAAAGTTTAAATATATTATTTAATACATAAAACAATGCTTTATCAAAACTAATTTTTCAGTGGTCTTAAATAAATTACTCTACATAAATATGTATCTCATATTATCAATAAATACTTCATGACTTTCTGGTTTCGGCATAGAGGTTAGTTACGGAAAAATAATATCGAAGTATCTTAGCTCTACAAGTCCGTAAAAAAATATTTTTAAGAAACCATACGAAATTTCAGTTCTTTTAAAAATGAGGAAATGATATTTAAAGTGAAAGAATAAGTAAGTTTAAGTTATTGAAAATTTCCCTTTTACTTTCATTTCTCCTTACATAACTTTTTGTTTGCAATTTCACAATGGGGATTTCTCATTCCACAAAGTTTAATATTATCCTTATCAATGATATCATTATTTTTCACATCCTGTACTCAAGTCACAAAAAGACAATTTCGACCATGTTCAACACCAATTACTGTCTCCAAATGTAGATATTTATACGTCGTACACTAACCAGGCGTAATTTTTCACAAGAGAATAAAAACACCAATCATTAGTAATCCATCAAAGGAAGATACCTAACCAGGCATGAAGTGGATCTCAAGTTTTAGGAATTTCATGTCATGAAAGACGATGGAAATGATGAAACGATCCATCAGCTGATGGTGACGTGAAAAGACCCAAAGGGTTTTAATGTTGTGACAAGAATTATGTTGCACTCTTGTCAAGAATATTGATGATGTTTTCATTGTTTCGTGCCTGGCAGAAGTTAGATTTCGACTTGGATAATTGATCGATTCACAAATAGACGCTTTCATTAATATTTAAGTATTGTGTGCTTTTTCTTTATTAGTGTGGATTACATTAGAAAGATAAAGGAAATTATAAATGACATATTTAAAATATTTCTAGTAGAATTCAAACTGAAGCTGGCAGTAATTATTGTAAAATTTAAGGATTTGATTGACAGGTAGCAACGGAAATATTTTTCATATAAAAAATGCTTAAAACTATGGATGCCGTTATTATTTAAACAAAATAATATTTTACCGAAGAATCCGATTTCTTGAAAAAGTTATTTGATATTGTCAAATAAAAGTTCAAAAATCATCACGAAGAAGATTTCCTTATCACAACGCATCTTCAGCATAAATGTACTACTTGATATAAACACGATTTATTACTGTATTAGCATATTCTGGCATTGTATATTTTTAAAATTTTTCATATAATCAGGGAGGGCTTATGCATAGGAACTACGGCACTGCATCACCCCAAACTCTTTCCATTGCGTAAATATAATCAATTTATTTTATTTCGCATTTAATATTTAAATATATCAACAATCTAACTATACTTCACATTAAACGATTTCGATCTTTAAATTAAACGTTAGGAAACACTGAGGCAGAAAATTAAGTTCCCTATCTTATTTTTCGCAACCCGAAGATTATGCGTAAAGGAAACAGCAACATACGACAACTGCGGATCATTCAGGACTCCAAATTCCGCTTGTGCGCGTGTGCAGTTTACACACGGCAGGCTATTCTTATCGTTCCTTCCATGTTTTTAAACTCAAAGGGTGCTGTCGAAGTCGGTAGTTCCCGTGACGTTAGAAACGTAGTTTTAGACATTTTTCCGCCACGTAAAATGTTTTCGCGAACCAAAACTTTGAACATAGATAACGAAATGAAGGATAATTAATGATGCAAACAAATTTTGTTGAAAATATTTTGTAGTAATTAATATTCCATTAAATGCCTTGCAATCCAAAGGATTTCTTCGATATTTTTTAGTTATAAGTGCTGATGAAGTACAAAAGAGAAATTTTCTACGATACAAAAATATTTTGAAGACTTCCGTGTCCCCAACATTTATCCAATAATACCATCCCCTTTGGGATCATGATTCATAGTTTAAGAAGCCTCGGTTGCAAAAATCGTTGTTTACTTTCAGATATATATAACAAACAAAACGAAAAAAAATCGATCATTCTATTTTTCGTTTTGGAAAATATGAAGAGAAATAGGTTACATGCAACTCTTTTGATTTCAATGAATAAAAAAAATAATCGTCATACAAGCATCAAGGTGATCGGTTTTGATCAAAAGATCAACCGCTGAAAACAGAACAAGACGAATAAATTATTTTTAAGAAATTTTTAATAATGCTCAGTAAATAGTATTCGCTTATGATTATTTTTATATTAGTTTTACCGTAACTTTTTTTCTTATTAATCAATCAGAAAATCATTTTATTTTTGTACTATGCCTTCATTTTATTTTTCAAAGGCAGCTGTGAAATTTTATAAATGTAGTAAGGTATACAGGAAACTCAACTAAAAAACAAATTGCGAGATTAAATTTTTTATTAAGATTAATTTGTTAAAATACTTAACTACTTGAAGAAAAAAATGTTATGAGTTTATTCCTTAAATGTAAAACTGCTCGAAGTTAATGAATAAAGACAAAAATGGTACATGCATCGCTGAGCATTGAAGTGTTAAAATTTATAGCACTCCCAAGATTACATAACACGAGCCGCCACTGCTTATAATCGATATCAAATCCTCTCTTAGGTTAATCAGAATATATCATATCAGGCCGAGACAAATTTTTCAACCTGAATACTGAAATATTTATCTCATAGAGATTTCATCACACCATAATCGAATCTAATCTTTAATAACTACATTACAAATATTCACTACAGAACATTGGATAGTAAATGCACTTCTTCCAAGGAACTTACTATTTACTTCCTCTAAATGAATAATGCACCTAAAAGACACTTAATATTTCGATGGAGTAATAGTCATTGAGACGTCGTTATGAAGCAAGAAAAATAACCCTAGGTTTCATGAATCCTTTTCAGGAGGAGTTTCGGCACATTTATTAGGCTCGCTACCCAGATCACGTGGCATTGATCCTTCTTCTGACGGTTGCAGCTGAGTGCACAACATTTCCCCTTGCACTGGAAATATCCCCGATTAAGGAAATGAATCCACTTTGTTTCCGTAAGGACAAAGAGCTTAAGATAAAAGAACTGAAGCAATCGAAGAAAGATTAGGCTGCTGTATGGAAACATTTATGCAACATATCTAATTTCTTTAAATCTAAGAAATCTCAGGATACTGTATAAAACATTTACGTAATGTATGTGATTTCTTTAAATGCTGCAAAACTTCTCAAAGACGTGACCCTTGATAAGCGATCGCTCTTCACAGTCACTTTTGTTTGGCAGTGAATTTTTGGCTTATGATCATAATGTTAAAATAACCTCTATTAAATGCCACTGAAACCTTTTTGAGTGTCCAAATAAATACCGTTTAATAATAAGATTACTAATGTTGGTACTGATTCATCTGTTAGTGGCATTATCAAAATGGTCTGAAATAGATCAGATAAGTGAAGGTTTGCAAAAAACAAAGTTGTGTCACATGCTGCAGTCAACAATTATGACAATAAATATGAAATACGCCGCAAACAATCGACAGAAGCTGCTGCAAATAATAGAAACACATTCCTGTCGGTAAGTCGGAAAGCAAAGTACTTTTGTCCTGAGATTTAAGGAAACGAACACATTTTGGTCTTTAATTTCATTAGGATTAGAGTCAAATTGGAAGTCATATTTTAAAATTTGAAAGCTACATTATTTTGCGATTATTTGGAGATGGCAAAATAACAACTGAAATGTAATTCGTCGCTTAACAAGCAACGCCACCTATCAGAATTTTTTAAAATTTCGAAGAGGAAAATACTCAATTTATCGCAAACAATAACGAATATTTATGAAAGTTTTAACGATTGTTGTAAACATCAGACAGCATATTCCTACATGATGCAAAAAAGTTTCAAAATTTTTCATTATTGGTTGCGAAAATGTAAGTTTTTTCTTCCTTTTTGAAATTTCAAAAATTGAGATAGGTGGTATTGCTTGTTAAACGACGGATTATTCAAATCAACGTATCTGAGATTTATAAAAATTAGAAGCGTAATTTTTACTCTTGAATTAGAAATGACTATTTATAAAATATGCATTATATTTGTAGTAAAAATTCCATCTTTTTATATTTTAATTCAACAATTTATATTATTTTATAATTTTTGCCCTTAATTTTATTTTAAGAGGCATTGCCTTTTTAAGAGAAGACCCAACCAAAATTTGAAAATCATTGAATAAGAAGATTTCATGAAACATCAGTTAGCAATTAATTTGTCATAATTCCTAAATATGAACAGATATATATATTTCTAGCGCAAAATACACAAAAGAGTCCATTTCAATTTGATAATGCACACTCCGTCTACCGAAAATAAGCTTCATCAGCTTCAGAATTTTTATAACCTGCAGATATTATGTTTTAGAACGAATGCAGTCCATAGTGGTTTCGTGTTCAGAAGACATTCATGGCTATCATCAATAATTTCTAAAAATTTTAATTTTGTAATATGATGTTTCTTGCATGTTTGAATAGACAATGGCTTGCATTGCTAGTCCGTTTACTGAGAGGCTAAAGACAAGGGACACTATAAACAGTTTTTCACGGTATTTATCAATTTAGAGGTGGGAAACGTGAAAAAAAAATGATTTTTCCGAATTATCCAACCTCTAAATTTCAGTTCAAGGATTTGACTTAGGCCCTACTTTAGATAAGTTGGATACGTTAATAGATGTCTGCAGAAAGATCTTATATGGTACGCACACTGTCTAGAAGGGCCACAGTTACGGTTTGTCTTCCTTTTGAGCTTGCATCTAATTCGTACACAGCACACAATGCGAGTTATATGTATGCAATATAGTTTAGTTATATATAATATAATTTAGTTATATGGAATACATTTACTATTTAGGGACTGCCCACATAATTTTGAACTGCGGCCAGACAACGAATACAGCTTTTGAAGCAGCTTAGTCTTAATTGATATTTATGACAAAAGAGAGAATTTTAAAATCAAAATAAACTTTCTGAGTCATTTTCAATCAAATATTTAGACTAAAATGCTAAAAGGCATACTTTTTGCCAAATGTTTTAGAATAAAAAGAATTTTTAATAACATTAAATCTTTTTAAAAACCAACTGGTAATTTAATAAAATACCTTCAATAGAATGAATTTCCTAGAAACTACTGCAATATTGTGGTTTCAATGAAAGAAAATGCAATTAATTTATAAAAATACTCATTTGTCCCACTTTTAGCTTCAATAGATTACGCAGTACTCAAATCACAGCCCAGGGTTTTTTTTCTGCTTCCTGTTGTTCTCCACTTCTTGATTAAACAGAAAAAAAATCATTTTGAATCTCTGCTTTGCGGGGCTCTTGTCAATGTGCAAAGTCAGATTCCTTTATCTTGTTTTAGTTTTTTACTTGATTCTATTAGCCTATATATGAACACATATTAACATTTAAACATCAGTCATATATAAAATATTGCACTCACAGATAAAATGGCACTAAAATAGATGAAAAAGTCAAACCAGAATACAGATCCAACCAATTTAACTATTATCAGATCCGGTACATATATTCATTTTGATTTGTATCAAGTAAGGTTATTCTGAAGGATGTATGAATTTTTAAATTTCTGTACTTGCTTCAACAAATTTGAATAACACTGTCGAGGTCTTCAAATATCAATGTTTAACTTTCGATAACGGAGTTTTGAAGTAGTGAGCCTCTCGTAATTAGTACCTGAAATTTTGCAGGAAAAGAAATACAAAAGAGATGGAAGAATATAAAGGATAGCTTTTTGAAAAGTATAAGAAATGAAGTAGGAAAAGGGGTGATGCAAGGAAAACAAAGAAACCCTATAAATACCATCAGAAAATGACGTTTCTTCAAGCAGTGTATGACCAAAAAGTGTAAGTTAAACAGTCTATCCCTGCTTTAAATCTCACTTTACATATGTCATATGCACAGAACGAATATAATGTTGACTTATTATTCTGAAAAAAAAAACACTCCTTTCTTACGTTTTTGCATGTAATTTAATTTTTTGGAGGTTATTTCGAATTTTTTATCAGGACTTTGGGAAACATGAATGCAGATGAGAGTGTGATCAATAATAATGCATGTGAAGCAACATAACATAGCACCACAGCATACTCCCGAGCTCGGAGCCAGGACGGCTCCCTGTCGGTTGGTTGGGTATGCGTGAAACTTTATTGAATTAGCCAGAGGAAAAAAAATACAGCTTCTATAAAAGATACAAAAACAGGACATTTAAAACAAAAGAATATAATATTTTTTTTAAGTTTAGTCTTTCAGATCGTTGTGTTGTTGAATTTGAGAGGGCCGTGCACTGTGTATGGAAGAAGAGAGAATATGAGTACATAGGGTTAGTTGGATCTGTGGCTAGTTGTTGTCGCCATCTTTTGGAAATAAGAATGTTTCGTTTTCCGCTATGAAGTGGATGAGTTTTCTGATTTTCACCCTAGAATTGTTGTTGTTCATGACTCTTTTCCACCAAAGTGGTTCTAGGTCAGCTGACGGTTTTGTTAGGTGGTATGATGTTGTAAACAGGCAACTTGTAGTTTAGTGTAAGGGGTTTACCAGGTTACCGCAGCCACAGGAATCCCTGCTTCTGATTTTGAATCTTTTACGATATGTTGGAAATGGGCCGTGGTCCGTGACGAACAATATTTTTGGCCTTTGCCATGGAGTAGGAGTTGTCTTGATTTTTGGCAAAACGTTATGAATGCTCCTTCCTGTTTCTCCATTGTCCCATTCTTTTTGCCAGCGGATGATGGACTCTTTTTGTAGCAGACTCTTGATATGGTTTCTTGGCGCTAGGAGGAATGTGGGATTCCCTCCTGTGTTGCCTTCTTGGCTAGTACATCCGCCGCTTCATTACCGCTGTATCCGACGTGAGCCTTAATCCATCCAAGTTCAATGTTTGTTGATTATAGTAATATTTCCTGTGTTTGTTGAGCAATAGGGCTCTTGGTGTCAATTGAAGAAATTGAATGGAGGCTCGACTCGCTGTCTGACCATACCTTTATCTGTTGGTTGGTCTTTCTTGCCCAAAGACAAGCCTCCTGTATAGCAAGAAGCTCTGCTTTGAAGACTGTGTTGAAGGGACTAAGTTGCGCCATCCATTCGTATTTTGTTATGTCTTTTTCCATGACACAGAAGGCGCTGCCTGTTTTGTCTTCTATCTTTGCGCCGTCCGTCTAAATATTGAGACCGGGTACTGGAAGGAATAGCTTTTTAGAGATATTCTGTCTTCTAGTTGAAAAATTGCTGGGTGGAATTTGATGGATGTTATGCCGTCCTCATAGTTATTGGGGTTGAAGTTGATGTTGTTGTAATTAGATGTTTTGCGCAGTCTGGCGGTTCTGGCATAGACCGCTTCCTGTTCTGCTTTGATGTGGAGCGGTATGATCCCTTCTATAACCTGTAGTGGGGCTGTTGGCGTAGTGGAATATGCCCTTGTGATGTTGAGCAGAAACTTCCTCTGAATTGAATTCAATACCCTGGATTGTCTGGCTGATAGTGGATAGGCCCATGCTGCAGCTCCTTGCAGAATCAGCCTCTCTGCCACTGTTTTATACAGCCTTCTCCTGAGGTCTTTGTTAAGTCCCCAGTTTGTTCCTGCTATTCTTGTGATTTTTTGGTGGAGGTGAGTTAGTTTAGTTTTCATGTTAATGAGATGATCGGCCCAATTCAGCTTGTTGTCTATTATTACTCCTAGGTATATAAGGGAGGTAGATCTTTTAATTATTTGATTATCCCATTTTACTCGAGAACCACTTACTAATCTGCTGATGAGTATGGTGGTGGATTTTTCTGAAGATACCTTGAGTTGGTGTTTGTCAGTCCAGTGTTGGAATTTCGTGAGGGCTGCTTGAGCAGTAGCTTTTAGCTTTGCTCCTGTGGGTCGCTAATAACGAAAATAAAGTCATCAGCAAAGGCTTGTAAATGGACGTTCGGCTGCCATTCTTCGTATATGATCTCATTTGCCACTAGGTTAAAGAATATTGGACCTGTGCAGGAGCCTTGTGCACATCCCTGCTGCTGTGACCAGCTTACTGGGCCTTGGGCTGTTTGGATGGTAACCTTCCTATCAGTAAGTATATCTTTAAGGGTTTCAATTGTATGAGAGGGTAAGTTGATTTCGTCTAGGCTATTGCGAATTGAATTATATTGCAGATGGTCAAAAGCTCCTTGGATGTCTAGGGAGATGACCATTGTATGTAATTTCTTGTTTTTAGCATCTTGCATTTTTTCAACCAATTGGTGGATGTCGTCGTCAGTGGATCTGCCCTCTCGAAACCGAACTGGTTGTGATGAAGTGTGTTTTTCTTTTTGAGCGTGTGGTTGAGTTTTCGGAGAAGGATCTGTTCCAGCACTTTGCCTATGGTTGGAAGCAGTGTCACCGGTCTATAGGACTTAATTTTATCTGCTTCTTTGCCGTCCTTGTAGAAAAGGACGATAATTCCCTTTTTCAGTGGTTTTGGGAAACAGTGTAGTTGGTAACATTTATTGTAAAAGGTGTGGAGGATTTCAGGGAAGCTATTGTTGACTTCTTTGAGTACGATGTAGTCTATTGCATCGAATACTGGGGCCTTCTTTGTTGGTGCTTTTTTCAGAATTCTTCTTACTTCGTTTTTCGTAATTTGAGGTTCTTGAATTCGTGGGAAGCAGTTGGGTGGGGTAACTGGTGAGTGGGATGGAGGGTAGAGTTCATGAAATGAAGCAACAGCAACATGAGCCGATGAGCCATCTTCACGGATGCCGAAAAAGAGAAAATCATATATATCCGAAAGAGAGGTTCTGAAAGTCCTGAAAGCAAATGTGGGACAACAAGACGCGGATAAAATGTTTTTACTGTCCCGTTTAACATATATTAAAAAAACAAAAAATTGCGAATTAAATTTCTAAAACTGATACAAGCATCAATATGTACGAGAGTACTGCCGTACTAATTTCATCCCCTGTTTATAGAGGCTTGTCATCCTCATCTACCACGTCAAAGGCACCATCGTTAGCAGTATTAAATGGAGATGAGAATTTTTTATTATCATTTTAAATCTTTTAAATTCTATAAATATAATTTTAATTCAAATAATTGTATTTTTAATAATTAATAAATCTAATGTTAAAAATCTAAGAATTGTAATTGTTTGAAAAATAAGCTGGATTGTGAAAATATTGCGTTTAAAAAAATTAGCACTCACCTTAACACTCTCACTACGATATTCGCCCCAGCCGGCTTGGTAGGTTCTATACGAGCCAGGCGGATTTTCGGGCGGGCAAGGGTCAAACTAGGGGTTTGGGTAGTAAAGCGGAGTTTCCATAAGGGTTTCCTCGGGGAGGGGAAACGTCTGCTATTCATGGCTGACAGTGATGAATTGATTTCGCCTGCGGGAAGCTTCAAATGTTTTCAGAAAGAATTACACGCTGAACTTTCAAAATAAGATTCTGAAATAATTTTAACCTGTTATATTTTTTACTAAATCTGCGTTTATTTGAATGAAAAATATTAAAGCTAAGAATACTGTATAAAAATTTAAATTAATCTTAGAAATTAATTTATTAGAGTAGGTTTTTCTTCGAATTTTTCTTGTAATGAAGACAAATATCATTTTGAACGTTAATAGATTAACAATGATTCGTTTAAAACGGGTTAACTTTTACTCCAGAAAATATAATTAAAATGATTTACTCATGAATATGCAATTTTTTGATTCACTGGGCTTGATTGAAGGATTCAAGATTTTAAATATAAACAAACAAAAACAGAAAACTCGCAAGCTGTGTTAAATTTTATTGGTAATGTACCTGATTTCTAAAATTTCTTGTAATTTTTCTTCTCGATGACAATACAACAATTTTTATATTTTTATAGCTTAATTATAAATTAATCGATTAACTGAACTAAATTTCAATTCCTTATAAGAGGTGTTTCATAATTGCAAATTTGTGTTAAAATTATTTCAAGATTACATAATATTTATAATAATGAATTAAAAAGATCAATCAATAAGGAATAATTAAAATAAAATGCTTTTTCCCTTATGTACATCTAAAGAAAAGTGTACATTTAAAAATTGTTTTTATTAAATTTGTTTCTTTTTAAAACAATGCTGTAAATGGTTTGGTCAATAACATGTTAAATAAAGATATTAAATTTTATTTCTAAGCGATAAGGAGTCATATTATAAAATCATATATCAGTGATTTAACTTCATTTTTTAGAAAAAGGTAAGGATTGATGTTATTCTACGTGACATCTGAGAGGCCAATAATTAAAACACATTCACTCGAAAAGCTTTCCAAACTGATTTAGGATTTGGAAAATTGGAAATTGTCGGAAACGTTGTTTAGTCAATTCATTAAATTTTAGCAAATCTCAAAAAAAAAAAATCAAAAACTTTACTGAATTTTTACCGGCGAAATAAACATTTAGAAAAAAATAAAAATAGCTTCGACTAAAATATTTTACCTCAAACAATTTTAAAATATGATAAAACCCACCGAATCTAACACAGTAGATTTACTACTTTCTGAGTTTGCTGCTTATATTGCTGATAAGTTACTTTATTTTATATTCTTTTTATTTAATAAAAAATTCTTTTCTTATAAATTAGGTATTAAAAATACTAGTTGAAATTCAATTAATCGCAAAGACTTTAATCTCGAATCAACTATTGTGAGATATAATGAATGGTGTATCAGTTTTGTTAGTTAAATCCATTTACTATATTCCATCTATATATTATACTCTTATATATAAATCACTTACAGTACTCTCAGTTTTTTAGTTTATCTTTTCTCGTACAAAGGAAATATAGACGTTCGTTCTATTTTATTTCTTACAAACATTTGCGCTTTCCTCAAAAATAAATTCACTTAAAATTGTTTATATTTCTCCCCTAGTCTAAGAAAGAAGCATGTGTTTTTCATACAGAAACATATGTCTCTCTATGTGAAAAGAAGTCTGTTAACCTGTTGCATTGTCATTACAAAATGTACCATCAAATCAATCACCGAATGTCACTATAATTAGTGTTAAAAATGACCAAGGAAAGAAAACGCTACATCTGGCCTTTACAGTCTATTTCAGAATCATTCATCTAGTAAGGATTGGTAAAATTACTGGAACATGTGTCAGAGAGATTTTGCTATAGAATTGGGAGCCTTGCTTTGTAAAGGAGCCTATTTTCTCTTGTTCAGTGTGGATTGAACAGGACACAACTGAGTTCCGAAGGGGATGTTCTAAATATTCCCTTTTTATTCTTAATCATTTCTGAAGGTTACCAGTTTAGGATGCAACAGGTTAATTTATCTCTCTTAAAAGGGATACCATTTTTGTGAAAAAGAATTGTGAAGAATTACAATCCAAAAGTTTATCAAATAGCTAGTAAAAAGAATATAAATATCCATGGCAAATTTAATTTCCTGACTACTGTGCTCCACATTATTTTATAATTAAATAAATTGTTTGAATATATTGAGCAAAATGACATTAAAAACAAAAATATTATAAACCCCTAGGATCGTGGTAACAATAGAAAAAATCCCATTATGTTCGCATCCAGGACTGTATCATTCAACTAGCGATCCCAGTCTCTACCCGAGGGTCACGCCCTGGTGGGCTTTCGACCACCAACTGTGAGGAGAAAAGGGGAGAAGGCGGACGAGTCCATTTCACGAGTCCATATGTCAACAAAACCTCCGTATACAAAGGTAGTAAGATTTTGAGGGCCGCTAGGAGTCAGAGGGTTAAAGTTATTGCTAGGGTTTTTTTTTTGCATTTATACAGTTTCCCATTACATTATCACTTTTTCCAATTGCATCTTCAACTTTAGATAATAGTGTTTCAAATAAAACTATGGACATTCTCTAGTGCTGAAAAACCTTGTCAGGGTATTCTTAAAGCTGTGTTTAAGTGTAAATTTTTCCTTTACCGTTCTTTCACTTACTATAGAATATACCCAGTACTTCTTATGACGCATGCGAGCAACTAAGAAGTCACTTGACGTATTAAAAGCGTTTTCATTTCTTGAAAATGGATTCATGTTGCACCAGTGGCATAACTAGTATAGCTGGTAGGGACGAGCCCTGGATGCAAAAGTAACCTTCCAACAGACTCGCGTATGTGGGACATACACTAGAGAAGAATTTTGGTGTTTTATCTTTTTACCAGAGGGCGTTAGGAAAGCATGATCTTGGATATTCTCTCAGTTCCTTTGGAAAAACAGTTATAGTTGAGACAAAGACTCTGCGAATCTGCTAACTGAATTTCATAGATACATGCGACCGTTGCAATGCGCTCGCTATTGCAAGAGATCTTTCAGGATATATTGATACCTCAGAGCTTCAATGGGATGAAAAAGACCCTGTAATTTAGCGCTTTTGAGTATAACAAAGCAGAAACAGAAAGATGGACTTTAATATAATTATAAAAACTTTCGCTTCTTTTTCAAGTAAGAGATAAATAGAATGATTTTTTTATTTATATATTTCTAATGCATTTATTTAACTCTCACCGGCTTCAACTACCTACCCAAAATGGTGTATGGCGCATGAAAGCCGGCTGGAAAGATTCACAAAACATAGAAAAGCAGAGTGTCAAAAATCAAAAACAAACAATATACATGACAACATACAGAATATTTAGAAAACAAAAAAGTCAAAACTAAGGCTAAAAAATAACTAAAATTAATATAAAATACATATTAATATTACAATAAGAAATTGAAAAAAAGCAATATCATATATTTCTAAGGTATCAAAAGTTTCACTCAAATAACTGATAGAATTTGCCTCTCTGTTGCATTAGAAAGCAGACAAAAACGACTGAGTTCGCATTGAAAAAACGCACGTGCGGCATGCCGTGGTTTTCCTAAAAGGAACACCGTTGAGCAGCCGTGTATAAGACCGTATATATTACCGTATGTAAGATCATATATATATATATATATATACAGTTCTCGAAACAAAATGAGTTTAAGACGAGTTTATGGTTTTTATACATTAACAGGAGGATTACGATATTTTATTTTATGTATGCAATTTTTATTTCTGCCGAATTGGAATCGATTTGTCAAGTTCTAAAAATCTTTGGAAAGCAATATAGGACTCTTTGATTTCATGTTTCTTTTTACTTTTTCGCCTCCAAATGCGAAAATAAAAATTTGCGATTCTCCAGGGAGTTAGTGAGTTAGTTTTTGTTGGCTGTTTCTAGGTGATAGATTGGGGAAAGTAAATTGAAATGCCAAAATGCCCGGTTCTTTTTGTATTTTCTTTTAACTGAATAATGGACATTTGAGAGGTGGAGTTTCTGTATCAAATTGTGTACCAATTCTTGAATCTTTGTTTTTATATGGTATTTTATATGCATTTTTAAAACGAAAATATTTCCATTGCTTTTATTCCTTAATTGAATTAACAAAGGAAAGTTGAAACAGTTATAATTTTCACTTCTAACCACCCATGTAAAACTGGAAGGAAATAAACCCATGTTGCTCCAGTTGAACAAAGTTAACAGTCTCTCCAGTAGAATAAGAAATCAGATTACTTTAAATGTTGCATTAATCATGAAGTTTCTGATTTTTTCGTTTGACCTTGTTAATAAAATACAAATTTTAAATGAAATCCTTTGTAGGAATTTTTCGTAAAACTTAGTATACTTTAAGGTACTTTTCTAATTTCTTGAAGCCATAGAGGATATATAATTTCAAATAGTTCAGAGTATTAATGTAATACAAATATATACATGCGTAAATACAAAATTTCAATTTCAAACATATCTTCCTAAATATTTCAGTTACAAAGAAAAAGTGTATTCCCTTTAAATTTATAAACAATTCACTTACGATTTCAGGACATCATTACAGAAAATAACTTACCATTTCTGTTCGTAAACATTTAAAAAATGATTTCTAAGCTTATATTGAACTTTCTTACAACAGACTATTTGATCATAGAAATTACTGTCTATTTATTGTTCTCTCTAAGAAACGAAAGTTCAATATAAGCAGAAAGACAATTTTTCGTGCGTAATGGGATTTTTGTCTTCAAACATTGGATTTCTCATTTAGACATTTTTTATACATTGGATTTCTCAGTTAGACATCTCTTCAAACATTCGATTTCTCATTTAGACATTTTTCACACATTGGATTTCTCAGTTAGACATCTCTTCAAACATTCGATTTCTCATTTTGACATTTTTCAAACATTGGATTTCTCATTTAGACATTTCTTCAAACATTCAATTTCTCATTTCGACATTTCTTCAAACGTTGGAGTTCTCATTTAGACATTTCTTCAAACATTGGATTTCTCAGTTAGGCATTTCTTCAAACATTGGATTTCTCATTTATACATTTCTTCAAACANGGATTTCTCATTTATACATTTCTTCAAACATTGGATTTCTCATTTATACATTTCTTCAAACATTGGATTTCTCATTTAGATATTTCTTCTAACTTTCTTCTAACATTAGATTAGATCCAGAATAATTCATGTTAAAGGTATAGGCGAAGACCTGCTAGCGGGAAAAGAATTGTGCACGAAAGTGAGAAGAGTTTTTGTAAACTTGTCAAGTATTCGACAAATATTCTTAAATCTTGACAATAGCAATTAAGAGAGGTTTATAATCCTAAATCTGCCCTAGCTTTGTTTTTATCTAGAATAAATATTTTTCACATTCTGCATATCATTGCTCTAAAATGTTTTAAGTTCTATCATAATATCAATGAAAAATTTTTACTCTGAATGCAATATGACTTATTGGTACAAAAAGACTATTTTAAAAAGATAATATTCGCAACTTAGTATTCCAGAAATTCCGGATTTAAGAAAAAAAATTTGAATATTTCTTGAACGCAACCGCCTCTAACTATAGGAGAAAAACAATTTCAAATGCCGAAATTTATAGAAATTGCCAGTCATCCAGTCGAAAGAAGAAGTTTCATTCCACCTTTTATTTATATATAAAAGTTCTTATATGGAAGAGTTTTCTGTTCTGTTTACTTACAATACAAACATTGACTTTATTTGCATGGCTTTTTGACTTCAGCTTTGAAGATTCCATTACACCGGAATTACAAATTCGTCCATATGTTGAAGAACAGATTTTTATTCCAAAATCGTAACCAAAAATGTTCCAAATTTTTATCGTTGGACTTTAAAATGGAGAAATCTTTGGATTTTTCTCGAATTTCGAAAGAGTTCACTTAGATTGCAAAATATGTTTCTATGAAGATTAAAGCATATTTTATAATTTCCCATTTGAAAATAAATTCTTTTTTACGTTTCTATTTCTAAACTAAGATATTTTTCTTATTCTCACCTTTATTTCGAAATCCTTCGATAAATAATTTATAATAAAACCCAAGTAAAGAGAAAATATAAAACGTTAAAATTTGTGGATTATTTTGTGCAGTATCAGTCCCTCGTCGTTTCTAAAAATTTAGTCGATTTCACATAAATCCCCAAAGAAAAGTTCCCACGAAATTTAATAAAATGTCTAAGCATCCGTACTAAGTTGAAACAGAATAAATTGTTTAAAAAAACATGTTTATGATCAGTTTTTTGTTTTCCCCAACTGATGCTAGATTTATGTTTAAAATTTTATTGAATTCCCTTTAAGTTGTTTTAATATGCATCTTCATATTTTCATCATATTTCAATAGATCCTTTTTTCCTTAGATTTCCATTTTGTATTAGAGTTTATAAACAAATAGGTTTCAAATTAAGGTTCAGAAATTCACACTTTCGACATAGTCTTTGAATATTTATGATATATTTTCGTATTTGTTTGTTTTCTTGGAGAGTCAACACTGCTTATTCTAGCAAAATACTTAATTAAAATTCATCCATTTACACGAAATTTATTTAAATATTTATCTATGGATAAACAAAATATTCTCTTTGAAAGCGAATTTGCCAACACAATTGAGGAACCCCATGAGAGAAGAGCAAGTTATTAAAATTTCTGATTGAAACGAAAGATTTTAAAGGGATATTTCATTTTTCATTTTATATAGAAATGAAGATATCGACTTAATGAAATTTCATTAAGTCCCTGGTCACTCTGAAAATAGCCTTTGGGTTGCTACAAAAGGAACGTTAATCTAACTAAACTAAGCTAAAATAAACTTAAAGTTATTATAGAAGATGTTACCATTATTTTATCGAAAATGAATTTGGATAAAAATATAAATTTGGATAAATTAACTCGAAAAACATTCACTGTTTATAGCGAAATTAATAAGGTAATAAAGAAATGCTGACTTAGATATGCAGCATTGGAATCTGTAATTCTTGAAAGCAAAAGATGAGTCAGGATTGCATACAGGGCTTTGCATCCGTTACAAAGACCGTAATTTCTGTAAAAATATAAAATTTTAAAGTTAAAAAAATAAATTAGAATTTCTAATAAAAATTATCGTATATATGTCTGAACTGCGTTTTTTTAATATCAACTGTTCATTAATTTTTCTCCTAAATACCGTTTGTATGTTGAATAAGTAATTAAAATTTATCGATAATGAGTGATGATATTTGATATCAACAAGAAGACAATTTATTTAAAAAGTCATATTTTTAAAATTTTTTTTAGATTACAAGATTGAAACTTGAGATCATACATTTCTGGATTAATAACTTTAAAGTTGCAATTAAAATATAATATCATCGGCTTTTTTTGAATATATCTGTTTTGAAATTTTTGGGTTTGGAAGTAATAAAAATAAGGTTTTTCTCACTAATCAAAATTGCAGAATTTCTTGACGAGCAGTAATAACGGGTTTTATTAAATATCATTGATAAAAAATTAATTCTGAAAGCAAACAGGAATGCAGATAACAATTAATTTCAATTTCCTCTGTAAATTTTCCTAACCAGTTTAACAATTATATTTTTCTGTCAATTAATTTTTGTTATTGGCAAAGTGAATTTTTGTCGTAAAAATCAATGCATTAAAACTATTCGTAGTTGATGTTAATTGCGATAAGTTGTCAATTACACATAAAGGAATTATTATATTTATCACATTTTCACAAGAAAAGGTTTTTCAAAAATTATGAAATCATTTTTTATATGATATAAATATATTTTTTTTTCCTTTTATTATAAAAGTGTAAGATACTTTTCGTGAAAATTAAATAGTCATTAGCAAACTCTTGGCTAGTTTCACACATAAACATTATACAGATATTTGTTTAGTTTCTTTGTTTAAGGAACTGACTTTCTCTTTGTTAATAAGACTTAATAAATTAATTAGAAGTATTAAAACAAAAAGCAGTTAGAAAATCGTTTAAAAAAGACATTTAAAAATTGCATACAAAATAACGAATGTAAGATTCTATAATTCGAAAAAAAATTCACGAATTAAGCTAGCGCTTCCCAACGTGGGGTCTACGCCCCACAGGAGATCAATTTAATTGTTTAAGGGGTCAATTTGAAAATGGAGCTTAAAGCCAACCGTGTACTGCGATTTAACTAGAATATATAAATTACCAGATTAAAACAGCACTTACGAAAATTCAGTGTTATTTAAATTATTTCGTAGTTCAACTTCATCTCTCCATTATATGTTTTGAAAATTTATTTATTGTTTTTCTCAACAATTTCCAAGTGATTTATTCCTAAAATTTATCATTTAAGTTTCTTCAGTGAACAATTTAATTTTTTACTGTCAAAATTATGTTTTTGAAAACAGCTAAATATTTTTGCAACAATGACTCATTTTCTCAATTTATTGACAAAGATTCTGGCCATATTGTTACTGGTAATTTAGACATAGTACAGAATACAGATCTTAAAAATATCATGTTAAATGGTCCAAAATTCAGACCGATTTTCCGAGTTTCTCTTCCTTCCATATTGCATAAATTACTGAAAAATATTGATGATTTCACTTTAAAAACGGCTAATGCTTTTTTTATCCCGTTGAATTTTTCATTGAGTGGAAAATGGAATCTTAATTACCTTTTGAAAAAGTCTTTCTCCCTCCAATATTATAATTCCAATTGTTTTGATTCTTTTAACTTTTCTAATATTAAAATTGCTATTGAAGACTTAAAAAGTAATTTCATCATCACTCCAATCTACAAAGCTTCCAATAACTATGCTTTTATATGCAAACAGCATTACTGTAATCTTCTGGATAAGGAACTTCAAAATTCAGCAACGTACAAAAAGTCCAACTTTAATATGAGTACAATAACCGAAAAAATTCTTGCTTTCTATAAATTCTTCAAAGTTAAGAAATATAATTTATGCTTTCCTTACATTGCTATTAATCCAAAATTTCACAAAAATCCTATTTCTTATCTTTTTAACACTTGTGGAGCTTTTTCATACATGAAGCAACCTGGATACATTTTCTTTCATCTGTTAAAAAATTACTGAATGTCATTTGTTAAGAAGGTTTCACATGGATTATTATCAATAATAAACCGGTTATTTATTTCATTCACAAAAGTAAAGACAGTATTTCTTCTATTGAGACTTTTGACTTCAAAGATCTTTTTACAAGCATTCCTTTAGCCACTCTTCGAGGGGTGCTTAACTCTTACTTTTTTATTACAAAAATATTCTCAAAATTTCTTTTGAGTACTGGGTTAAATTATGTAATTTTTGCTTATTTAATAATTTTATTTACAATGGGGAAAGTGTTTTTCTCTAATCTCATGGAATTCCTCAAGGATCTTCTTTTTCTTTTGTTACAGCTAAACTTTTCCTTCATTATTTTAAAAAGAATTATTTACTTCTTCACCCTCAGGCTTTCAGATATGTAGATGATCTAATTGTTTCTAATCATAGAACATTTAATATACGTGGCAAAATATTTTTCCTTCAGCCTTGCTTAATAAACAAACAAACAATAATCAGTTTGAAGCGGCTTTTTTTAGATCTGGATATTAAACATGTTGTTAATAACTATGACTATATGTAAACTATATGTTGATATATGACAAAAGAAAGGATTTCAATTTTAGTGTCAACCGACTTTCCTATTGGTCTTCTAATATTTCTATTCAGATTTATAGAAACACAATTCTCACTCCATTTTCTCGTATTAAATATATTTGTTCAAACGAAAATTCAAACTCGAGACAATCAAAGCTTTTGTTTGATCAGCTTTTAAAAAATGGCATTCCCGAAAACTTTGTGCGACGATATCTCAAGCAGTGAATTAGGGGCTATCCGCAAGGCCTTTTTCTCCTTTTCTTCCTCTGTTTGGCAACGGCAATAACTAGTTTGGTGACATTTCCTCTTGGTTCTCACAGTCTTGCGACCTTATTCCTGGCGGTGGTAAGCCTTTTTCTCTTTTATTGTTTTGTGAATACTACTGTATTATTTTTATTCTAGGTCTTTTGTATTTGTATTTTTTGCTTTCGATTTTTTAAATCATCTTCTTTGTATGTGTCTTTTATTCCAGATTTTTTCCATTTTTAATTGTCTTGTGCTTTTTGAAGGGGTAGCGGCAAATTTTTACTGTTTTCGTATGTCGTTAGCAGAAAAAAGCACTTATTAATATCATAGGCGACCTTCGCTTCCTGACGAGAGGCTCGCTATGATATTTCTCAATTTATTAAAATTTTTGTCTATATTTTTGGTTATTGTTTCTTGTATGTTTTTGAATTTTTGTCTTTTATTTATAATATTGTTATTGTATATATATATATATATATATATATATATATATATATATATATATTACTATATATATATATATATATATATATATATATTCATATATATAATATATATATATACTCTATACTCTACTCTTTCTATACTATTATATATATATATTAATTATTTATATATTTTTATTTTATTTTTTTTATATATTTTATTGTTTTTTTATTTTGTCTTTTTTTCATATGATATATATATATATAGATATATAATTATTACCAAATCTAGTGAATGTTTGTGTAAATTTCTAAATTAATATTTGATGTTTCTATTAATTGTATTATATTAAACCGACATTACTCAGAGTCATCTGTAGTTTGACGTGCCAGCTGAATTGCCATCAAATTCGGTAGGGGGACTAATAACGAACTGTGAATATAATTCCATGAAAAAAAAATTATTTCCTAAAATGGCTGATAGGTTAAAATGCGGAGCTGTTGTTGTCAACACCACTGTGAATTAAAAAAATTAATAAAAAAGACGAAAAATTATTCAAACACCGCGTTAATCTAGCAAAGGAAGTGGTCCAAAGAGTTAGAGAGATGATATTTCAGTGCATCATAGAACTTTATTCAATGAAAGCACTTCCTCGGCTAGGGCATACACCTCTTTCAATGTGAACACCCTCCTTGTTGATTACACTTTGCATCCTCTACGAACATTCTAAGCGGCCGGTCGTAACATGTCACTATGAATGCTCAGCACAACCCG
Organism: Araneus ventricosus; assembly: GCA_013235015.1. Classification (NCBI taxonomy): domain Eukaryota; kingdom Metazoa; phylum Arthropoda; class Arachnida; order Araneae; family Araneidae; genus Araneus; species Araneus ventricosus. Next base: position 337,973 of record BGPR01000943.1, read on the forward strand.
TGATATGTTGTGGATTAACCCTTTGCGGAGCAAGGCATTACATTTTTTGAAATATGATGAAGAAACACCATGAGTGGGTTAAGTTTATTGTCTAGACATAGAACCTAGATTTTTTAAAACTCTTACTTCATTCCGAGGAGGGGTTATGCTCCTTCGGGGTCACCCCCTTCATATGAGAATCCCCTTAGATACAGCCTCCTTGATACACTCAAAAAATATTGTTGAATCTTACAGAAAATCATAAATTAAAACTTGAAAAATATTGGAGGAAAATTTTCGAATTAATTTGCTAAAATTGTAAACGTCCAGAACTGGAAAAATTTCTTATCTTTGGGTTAGAGAATTTTCCCAAGCTTTATCTCTAATAATTCCTATTCCGAAACGAAATTTCATAAGGCTGCTATATACATTCTAAAAGGAATACTATTAGCTCTATCCTAAACCTATTATTTTCCATTTATAGTTGAATTTAACGGTTGAGAAGTGAGTGGAATTACGTGTGCCATCAGGTGGCACACTGAGTCACAAAGGGTCAAGGCCTTTGTTAAAGTTGAGAACATCCCAAGATTGACCTTGAACTTCAAAGAAACCCAACAGGAAAGAGTCGCATGAGGCTAGATCCGGGGAGAATGAAGAAAAATATTCTAAATGAAGGAATTATGTTATTATTCTTTTATGCTATTTGTGTCAATCAATGCACTGCAGAAAAAAAATTACGAAATCTAATTTTTTTCAGTACGCATTCCTATTCTTTATGATTATTAAAAACTATTTACATAGTTATATTTTAAACAAAAAAAGTTTCACTCTATTGTGATTAAACTGATTGAGTTATGAAGCTTAAAAATTCTATATTTTAGGCCATTTACACCGCCGCCTTGAGGAAGCTTTTAAGAGCGGTATGAAATTGAAATTGTGTCATTAATTGAAATGTGTCATTAATTTTTAGATTTTTTACATGACATGATCAGATGTTAGAGAGCTTTGAAAATATTTTTAATATATTTATATGCTTAGAAAGGATTTTTTTTATCTCTTTGTTTCTTGTTTGCAAACACGTTTCAAATACAGGGAGATACGGAACGGTGCTATGATTTTTGCCATTCTTTCATTCTTTTCTTTCATTTTTACAAGTAAAATAATATCACAGATTAATTAATAGGAAGTTATAGTCATATGAATGTCAATTTACAAATTACTCTATTAGCACAAAAAAGTTTAGGATATCTCGACAATTTTATTCGATATTCTACCGTTCAATATCATGAAGATATCGTAGCAACATTGTAGAGCTTGCTCTGCTTATAGAGTAAGGAAATTTTTATGCAAAAGTCACTTTCGCTAGAATATTTTCATCAGATGCAACCAAATAGGCATGGAATTCCTTAGTCTTTATAGTTTTGTTAGAAATTTCGAAAAGAGCTTTAATTAGGATATTCTACTTCTTTGATGCTTTAATTTCTATTTAGTATAAAGCAATTTTACCTGGACCAATATTTGGTTAATGTGAGGCCTCTGTTGTCTATGGGATATGTCATCAACGTGGCTTAATCATGAGGGATGATTGTACACTTGCTCATCTCTTCTTCACTCATTAAAGTTACGAGATCAATGGTATGAAAGCCATTTGTAAAAATATAATATAAAAAATTATATTGTTTTGAAATCTAGGTAACATTTATGTATTCAAATATACGTAATCAATATTATGAAATATATTTTGAATTTCAGATCTATTTAAATCATGATTCTCTTCAACGATATTGCATTGTATTTTTAACATAGATGTCTATCCATTTTTCTAATTAAAAAAACCCATAACCGTTTCAATAGAAAGAGAAAAATTAAAGTTTGTTTATTAATTTGCATATAGTCATTAGCATGGCAGAGATATTAGAATTGATCTGTTTTTATCATAATATCTAGGCTACAGATTAGCTTATTAGCTCACTTTAAATTGAATTACTTCTCTCCGATTAGGAAATCTTTTATTTGAATCATTTGACACTTACTATGTATTCATGAAATCTAGTCAAAAAATTGTTAACATTTATGCTTATACTGCATAAATGACTACCACTTTTTTTAAATGTATATAATATACTAGCTGTTACCCGCGACTTCGTGCGCGAAGAATTTGAATTGCTATTTTTTTTAAATTCACGAATGTAAATGTTTCGTTATACATAGAAAGGGGAAATCAAAAGTTCTGACGGTTGATAATACATAATTGGACGACTAATTTAAGTCTCCGTTATTGTAAATTACATCATTGTACTCAATGGTATCATCTGCTCTTTGGAATATATCATCCACCATGCTATATGTCATCTGCTTCTACTGTTTAAAAGAATACATAAGACAAAATATACCTTCCTATTCTAAAAACTCTGACAACCATATCATATACGTCAATGGACGATCATGATTTGTTTATTTTGGATTCATAGACCGTTTTCCGGTAACCTTCCGATTTAAGCAATCGCCAAATCTATTTGGCAACTGTATCAAGCGCCAAGCTCGAATTAGTTCTTTCTTTAGTAAACAAAACGTTGAATTCCGTGTTCTTTGGGTTTGTGTAATCCTTTCTATTTAAATCGGTTAGAAACAGCTCTTAAAGCATTAAAATTCGAAACGGAACTATTGTAATTAGCTAAATCGTTTGGTTACAAATTTAACCGCCAAAAACATTTTGGATGACGATGAAAAGAGCGATAAAGAATAATTTTGGCAACCTTTCCACTAAATTTGGCTCTTATTTTAAGTAAATATTGAACGATATTTTCATTTAGTTATACTTAACTTTAGTTTTTAAATTTTAATCTAAAAACTCTTGGAACTATATTATATCTACCATTAGATTTCTGTCCCGGCGTTTATTTTTCAGTTATTATTCCAGAGATTATTTCTTTTCTCAGCAAGATCACGTGATGCATGACTTTAAAAATAAGGTATTCCACATGCTTGCGCTTTTCTGAAGGATCACGTGACATTTCATTTTGTTTACGCATTCCTTAAGGATCACGTGGCAGTTGATTGAAAAATAAAGTAATAATCTTCATCGCAAATCGCTTGTTAATTATTTAATTGTTATCTGTAGCCAAAAATAATGAATTTAACATGATGTCACCTACCCAATCTCCGTTCCTGGGTTCCAAGCTACAACTCTGCCAATTTTCATCCAAATCGGTTTGGTAGTTTTGCCGTGAATGCGTAACAAACAGACAGACACACTTTCGCATTTATTATATTATATGGATATTTTTAAAAATAAGCAAAATTTTCAGAAATAAAGGTGAATTAGTTCAAAGTCTAACCGTTGCCTAGCAACGGAGTAGCTATAAATCTTCGTTATTTCAAAATCGTCTGCACGCATTTTAAAATTTTAGAACTTTTAAAAATTAATAACAATCGAAGGGAAAATGTCAGAGAAATAAAATTGGTATCATTGAAAAGGTAAAAATTTGAACTTTAAGATGGTATAAAAATATTTTCTGTCGGACAGTTTGCTCCGAAGTTACGGCGGAAAAACGGTTTCGGTTATTTTCTAATTAACTGACTGTTTAATTAACTTTTGGACTTAGAAAAGTTCATAAGTGTCTTCCCCTTGTCTTAAATGATAAGTGTACAAAATTTGGTTGAAAACCGTCCATTGGTTTAGGAGGAGATGTGGAACATACCCACACACATACCCACACACATACCCACAATGACTTTTATTTATATTAAGATTATATACATTTAATATGTGGCAATGGATTTGCTTTTTTCTATAAGTACAACACAATTTAAAAAAACACTGCTCTTAATTTCAAAAGTGGTGTATTGAAACAAAATCAAAAGTTACACGCCAGCCTTTATCTCAAGAACTAGCCGAGATCTCAATAATGTTTTTCTTAAGCGATTGCAGGGTCGGCTGTTTTGCAGAATAGAATTTTACTGTCAATAAACTTAAGATTTAAAAATGGAAGTCTGATCTTCCTTTGTAGTGGTATTGGTCATTCATATTCATGGTTAGTGTAATTGAGCAAAACCTATTGAATGTTCGAAGATCTTGCAGATAATAATTCAAGATGCCTTGAGGTTAAGAAGAAGAAAGTTTAAATAATAATATTGTTTTCATAAAATCTCTATTAACCATAATATAAATGAACGAAAATGTAAAAATTGCTTAATATATAAAACAATAAACACAGCAATTGCTTTGGCATTTTATCGAATGAATATATTCCACTATCTCGTTAAGGTCTTAAGAATTTTTTTAAAAACAATTGTTATTTAAATGTACCTAAAAATTATCTCTATTCTTGATGAACATTATTTTAAATACATTTACATATGAATTTGTTAAATGCATTCCGAAAGATTATGATTGCTCGTTTTAAAAACGCTGCTACCAAATATAAATGCGGCGTTCTTAAAATCAATTATGATGCCTAAAACTAATAAAAACGATATAGTTATTTCTTCAGTAAATGCTCATATTTAAGATGCGACTTGTATTTTTTATACCTGAAGTTTATTAGTAGTAAAACGGAATTTGTAATTATTTTGTATGCATAAATGGAGTCAAATCAATCCTAAGTTAAGAGAAATAAAAAAAATTATTTCATTTTCAGATTTTGAGGATATATTTCCTGATGACATTGGCATTTCCAAACGTTCTGATGATGAGGAAAAGACAACGAGAGAAGATACACCGAATTTTGACCAGCGCTGGTTTCATATCTTCAATACTATTAAATATTTAGATTGAAAAATACTCATATTATTATGTTCCGATGTAAATGGTGCGTTTGGTATTATTTTTAAGAGAAGGTGATGCGTGACCGCGGTTAGAGACCAAGTATTTAGCTTCAGGCATCAACAATCGAATATTTTAACAAAAATACCTTACGCTGTTCGAAATTAATTAGTAAAATGTATTATATTATCAACAGATAGGAAGTTTGTTTAGCTGTAATTTATTATAATCATTTTATGAAAAAAAATTAAAATTTCAATTAAGGGAATTTTTTGTTGCTGTCTAAAGTTTACCTAGATTGGACCATTTTAATCAATAGGATTGTTATCTTAAACTACAGGAATAGTTCAGAAAGTAGTCGTCGCTAGTAGTCCTCATAAACTGAGATTAGATCAAGTTGAAAAAAGCCTCGTTGGCAAGCCGGAAGGCAATGGTATATTCCTTTAGTCCGAACTATAAGGAAAAGAACATTTCACCCTCTATTTCCATAAGGATTAGAGCTGCAAGAATGAGAGAGGGTGGAAGAGACTGCAAATGACGAGAGCTTTCCAACAAGTGGTAACATGCATAGGTTGAAAAGTACTTTAATTGGGAGTGGATCCACATTTCAGCTCATGACTTCTAGGCAATTGCAGCTACAAAAAACTTTCAATACAAAAATTGTTCGTTATGATAAGGCGGTAATTCGCCTAATTTGAATTTTCTTTCTATTTTCAATTGTAAAGGAATCATGGGAAGATGAATATTTCAACCCCCCACCATTTCCATCCCCTTTGAGCTGGATAGCCAATCTATGAACTTGGCCGAGATTTTTGCTACCCTTACAACCGGTTAAAATCGAGTCAAAATTACTCCAGTTATCAAGCTCAAAGTATAACATGGGCAAAAGCGTTATACATATATATGTATATATATATATATATATAAACTTTTGAACGAAGGTGGTTTTGGGTTCTAGGGGTCATGATCGGTGAAGATCTGCAGAAATTTTCCGGAAGTCGCGCGCGCGCGTGTCATGAGAACCATTGCTATACCTAGACTTCCTATAAGGAATCTACCTAACGAGAAGACAATAAAACCATCCAATGTTGGATCCAAAAGCATAAAAACGCTTGATATATATCATTTATGAGGGAAAAAAAAGGAAAAGAGAAAATGATACAGTACGTAAAATTTCATACTAGGGTCCACGCATGTGTGCTGTTGTGAATGTGAGGGACAAAATATATCTTTGCTTTAATTGTGCTTAAAGAAATTGGTGGTACAATCTGGGCACCCAATGATTCAATCTAGATAGCTGGTTTATTTGATTGGACCGATGAAACATTTTTTTAAGTTGCTTTTCCCCAACTTTAAAATGCATTCCATAAAAAGTTAATCACACTGTTCTTAAGATAAATGTACTACAAACCAGATTAAACTACGTATTTGTTTCCTCATTAAAATATTTCTCCACCAATGTGCGTTAAAAAATGCCGGAGTCTTTCCCCTACGTTGTCTCTTTTCCAGAAAACGGAATTCTTTTTACATTGTTTGCATTCCAGTGCTCAGTTAGGATTTTTAAGCAATTACTCTATTATTTAAATCATTATTTTAAATTTTGATTAGATAGTTTAATAGCAATAAATCTTGAAATTTTGAAGGTTTATTTGTGAATTCATTTTTTGACATCAGAAAACTTCACATTTACTTGGGCTCCTACTGAAAATAGGTCTGTTCAAATAATATCAAATATTTAATCAGAGTAGAAATCTTAACTTTATTTAATTTTTGTAAATTTCCTACTTTAATTCAATTATATCTGTATGTTGTTGACAATTATACCCGTTTAATAAAGACTTTAATTAGAGTATTTGCTATTTTTCCATTTAATTGGAAAACACAACGAATAAAAACAATTAATTTCTTGTTTATTTTCCAAAACAGATTAAAGCATAAATAGCGATCAACTCTCAGAAATGAAAAAAAACGTGTTTTAAAACTTTTTTACACAACTTCCAATGACTTCAGAATTTTTTTTTCTTTAAAATCACTTTTATTGTATAAATTTTGACATAATATTCGGGCAAAATTTTAAAAAAAAAATTTGCAAAATAACTATTGTTCGCAAGAAATTTGCAAATATTTATATCAGTTGAATTAGCTTGTCTTGAAAATTGATGAATACAAATAAATCAGTTTTATTCGTTATTGTAGATAAGAAAAAGACACCTTGAAATAATCTTTCAATATTAGTTAGTGTTGATTGCATAGAGAAACACACCTGGAATTACCAAGTGACTGTAATTACAATAAATAAGTCATTTCAAGAAGACCAAAGTTTACTTACCCTCCGAAGATCGGTAATATGAACGTGTCAATCTAGTGATAAATCGAATGTACTTCTTTTTCTATTATTATCAATTCGGTAATCTTAAGTGCAGACTAAAAGTATTGTTGGGAATAGACGTCATTTACTTCACCTTATCCCAGTGTGACGAATGATTAGGCAATTTGCTTCCCTTGTCTGAGATACAAAATACACCCATAATTTATTTATGCAAATTGAAATATATAACACTTGTTAGTGATCTCGTGATACGCACAAAATATGCCGTGTGAATTTTATTTTGCTATCCGTTTTATGTCTTGTTAGAAAGAAAAAAGATGAGACTTCACAATAGAACTTAATGCTTCCTCCCGCTCCTTGTTACATGGCATAGTTACATATTTTTGTACTGCGCTTAATGGCTGGGACTCGATTTAAATTCGATTTATTATGTTATGAAAACAACTATCCCTAAGTTTTACAAATTTATTTGCGAATTAACTATTGAACAAACATAATCGTATATCAGTTATTCGCTATGACTGTGCTGATTTTTCTGTGCTTATTTTGTAATTAAACAAAAGTTTCTATTTATCCACATTATGCATGAAAGATCTGAATGTCTCGAAATCTCAACGTTCAAATACATCAAAGAAATTATTTCCCGTATCCTTCTGAGACAGCTACAAGGATATCTGTATGGAAATGTACGAATTAAAATTATTTTTTCCGTGAACTTATTTGCCTCGAAAACGAATACCGCGCTCTCATATTGAGAAAATAAAGAAGAAAATAGAATTTTAAGGAATGATAGGAAAAAAAAACACTTTAAGTAGTTATATTACAAATTTTAATTTTATTAAATTTGTGAACAAGATTTCTTAACTCCTTTTGTTTAATATAAAGAAGTAACTGCAATCGGAACATAATGTTAAGTTTTAAAATTAAAAAATCCAAGTCACGACCCCTGTTTATGAAAACTTCAAACAGAAAATATATAAAAAAATTGCTTTCAATAAGTCACAACATGAATACGTATAAACACTCTAAATGCAAAAGAAAGATTAATTTTGAATTAAACATTTTCTTTACATATATGTGAAATTTTTTCCGCCATTTCTTATTTATAATCATATATAAAGCATGGGAAACAGTCGGCACCCAATAGATTGACGGTTTCCTTAAATGACTTTGCTCCTACTTCCCATAGATTTTATTCATTAATTGAGAAGTTTTTCCCTATTCTGCCTTTGATACTATTTCCAACGATTGAAAAGTGTTCTTCTGTGCCACCTTTTTTCAGTAGTCGGTTCTGCTTCATTGATTTCTCACGAGGTTAAAAGTTTTATCATTTCTCCTCTACATGCGTTTCTTTTCTTGCCTTCCGCTCCCGTTGTTCCCGACATTGAACTTGTTGCATTGAATTGAACATTATGTTAGTTTCACTTATCATATCCTGTCTCTTTTTTCCACTTTCGAAATTTATATACTTTCGGCCCTATCCGTTTCATATTTAAGATCAGTCATTAATGTTCGGGTTAGGGATGTTTTATTTTTAAACTAGTGATAAGTTGGTTAACATTCCACAGTTTTCTTAATTTCAAATTTGTCCTCTCTCACTGTCTCTTCTTGTGTTTCATAGCATTGGTCAATTTGCAATTAAAAGGATAAGTTTTATTTCCTTCCAGTGCTATGCATTATAATTCAAATAAAGTAGTAAAATTTACACTGTTAATGTAGGAAGAGTCCATTGTCGTGTTTCATGAAAATATATTGATTTTATTTCCAAGAAATTATGTAGGTTAGGTATTTTCCAAATTATTAGAATTTTTAAGATTCTTGAAGAAATTTAAAATTCACAGTCGATTTTACTTCTTGAGCAGTGTCTAATCGCCTACGAAACAAAAGTGTCTGTATATGGGAGCACAGGTCTCATCAATGTCTCATCTCCATCGATGATATGACTCAAAAAGTCATCACTTTCCGTTTTTAAAGAAATTTAAATTTTAAAGCAATGCCAGTCTTTACTTTTCATGTTCTTCTCTGATAAGTTCAAGGAACACATCGACAGCTGAATTTCATGTATTATAAGTCATTAGATACTATTTCAAACAAAACTATTCTTGATATTTTTAGGAATTCCTATAAGTGCTTGGAAATTGTGAATATAATGTCAGCGTGAATTTGGGTGCCAACTGTCTGCATGAAATCGTCACTATAGCTGGCCGACTAGAAAGTATGGGCATTTTCCCTATCTTCCTTACATATACTTGGCTATTTTCTCACTTTACTCTCACTCATTTCATTTTCTGCATACACCTCGAGTACTTGCCGATGGATATTAGTAGATTTCATGTTTCTTGCTGTGAAAAATCTTATGAAGGACCATATACCACAGTTGGTGGGGCGCTAGATTTTCTCCAACAATTTAACCTCACACTATGCAGCAAATATACAATCGCCGGGAATACAAATGACTTCGAACAATGCACAAAAAATGTCCGAGTCTGCTATACCTCTCATTCTCATGCATGTGCAAAGTTTGAAACGATAGTGACTAACCAACCGTACTTAAAAAATTGCCCTCGTATTATATCCGCATCACTGATTATGACCTTCACGCTTTTTCTTTCTTCCCAATATGTTTTCTTCTCTTTTTGATTCAAGATTTATGAAGCAATATTGTTATATTTGTTAAAGATTGTATACTATGGTTTGTATTCGGAACTAACTCTTTGGGGAATTAAAATAAGTTCTTAGCATAGGAATTTGATTATGAAACTTTTTGACCCCCACCATGAATGAATTTCATTTATAGAACATGGAAATATTGCAACACGCATCGTACCGTCATTGTGATAAAACAAACCAAAGTCATTTTCATTTATCACGAATTTGATGAGATAGTCTCATGACATGGCTTTAGTTATTATATTTTGCATTAGCGTGGCAATTTTAATATCGTTTCGAAATCAAGTATTATTATTATTTTTTTTATAACAGGTTTGTTTAAAAAAATGTTAGACAAGAATATATTTACATTTTTACATGAAATCAATTCATTGAACACTATTATCATCCAATCTATAGATAAAGATTCTTTCAGCAAACTTTTTACTCTTGACCAGGTGCCTTTCATCGGAAACATCATCATTCTAAGACGATACCGATCTTTTGGAATCCAAAGAACATCCGACGAAAGATAATTATTTTTTGGCCTACAAATAACAAATCCAGCGTAAAAATTTAAATGTGGTACCAAAAATTAAACGAATGATTCCATCTGGATAGCAAAAGCTACTGAAGATAAGCATCACTTCATTTCGGAATGAGCTTTCAGGCTACACCGAACTACTCTTGACTACTGCTTCATCTCGAGATGACCAAACGAGAATTGGAGATGTTCCGAATTTCACCGACTGTCAATTTATTTTTAAACCGCATTAAAAAAGTTATATATATATTATATAATAAACACCATCTACTAAATACGGACCAATTACCTTTAATCTATCCCTTTCCCAAAGCTAATTTTGTCGGCTTTTTATTTTCCGCATGATATATCCCTTTCAGCACAAACTATTTTGTGATATGTCCACGATGTTTCTACGATGTTCTGAATGTCGCACAATATCTTAACGATATCGTTTGGATATTGCAGAGCATTAAGTACTGATAGGGACGAAACACTTTCGTTCATTTTAAGAATTTTATCTCGGAAGGAGACGACTTGAATTCAAAACAATTACATATGAAAATGCACAATGAAAAAATGATCTTACATGGAATTTCACATTGACATAGTTTTCTTTAAAAGAAGA
>BGPR01000944.1:0-63730 GCA_013235015.1 Araneus ventricosus
ATGAATGATATAATTTTAGCATCGAGTTATATCGTCTATGAATGACTTAATTTTAGCTTTTAATTCTAAAAATGACATAATTTAATGCACGAGTGAAGCAACGGCAAAGCAGTTAAGATTAATTTCAATGGGAAATGTATGTGGGAAAAAGCATTTTGAATATATCACGCACATACATTATTCTTTTTTTTACAGTTCGAACATAAAAGGTGCAAAATAACTACAAGGGTTATCTGTGTTGGACATAGAATCCCAGCTAAAAAAAATCTGCAAAAAATCTGCAGAAAAAATCTGCAGAAAATCTGAAGGTATTTGGAACATGTTTTCTTCAGATTTTCTGCAGAAAAAAAAATGCAGAAAATCTGAAGAAAACATGTTCCAAATACCTTCAGATTTTCTGCAGAAAAAAAATACGTTCCAAATACCTCTCACTCTCTCTCTGCAGATTTTTCTACAGTCAAGGTTTAATGATTAATTTCAATTATTAATTTAATTTATGAATCAACTTAGTTATACGATGTAGAATGTGACGAAACTTCAAGCTCCTGTCTGGGATTCGAACCCGCGATCCTATAAGCAGGAGCGATAGGCAGGCGCCTTAGCCCACAGGGCCACGTCGGCATACGCGAGGTGGAGATAAATTAATCTATTTAAGTTATACCTCACCATGGCTCTCGTGGCGCCATCTAGTGCTGTAAAAATCAACCAAGGTCAGAATAATTGTTTCAAAGGTCGTAGAGATGTGTAACAGATTAGATTAGTAATATTTTTGTTCAATAATATAGATTCTCAGTTTCAATAAATTCGTTTTCACCTTCTATATTTCTGGGAAGCCTTCTCTCCATCCAAAGGGCGCAAGCTCCACTTTTCCTTTCTTTTTCGAGGAAAACAGCTAGTCAGAAAGACAGTTGGAAAACTAATTGGAAATTAATTAAATTATGGGGTAAAAGTTTAAAATGGTAAAACCTCAAATATTTAATTTAAAGATTAATTTAGAATTCATTTTTTCAGTGGCATATTTAAAAAATTTAGTCCTAAGACATTTTTCCATTGAGAAATTTTTTGAAACTCCTGTCTGCTGTAGAATTAAACAATAATGATAATTACATTCTAATTTTGTTTTATATCCATTGGAAAATAGAGCTGCAATATTAGAGAATATGGTGTAAAATATGTATTTAGAGAAATGCAGATATTATGAAATTGCAGTTAAATCTTCAAAAAATCAACAGATATTGGTCGAGTTTAATGATTTTGTGAAAATATGCTAAATAACTGCAAATTGAATTAAAGACAAAATACAAAGTCTTACAAAATCTACAGGATATTTTAAGAAAAAAATAAAAATAATTTTTTTTGCAGATTTTATGCAGATTAAATTGACGAAAAAATGCAGATTTTTTGTTGTCTTACAAAATTATATTTAGAGAAAAATATAATAAGATTATTTAAAAAAGAATATTTAGAGAAAAATATAATAAGATTTTTTTTTGCAGAATTTCTGAAGATTAAATTGATAGAGATTTTTTCTGTCTTCAAAAAATCTGCAGAATATTTAGAGAAAAATATCATAAGAAATTTTTCTGCAGATTTTCTGCAAATTAATTTGAAGAAAAAATGCAGATTTTTTTTGTCTTCAAAAAATCTGCAGAATATTTAGAGAAAAATATAAGAAGAAAATTTTCTGCAGATTTTTTGCAGATTAATTTGAAGAAAAAGTGCAGATTTTTTCTGTCTTCAAAAAATCTGCAGAAATCTTTAAGAAATCTTCAAAAAAAGAGATTTTCTGCAGATTTTCTGCAGATTTTTTTTAGCTGGGAATAAAGTTAATTAAAAACTAATTCAAATATTTGAAAAGCTTGTGCTAATGTAACGCATGCCTGTATGTTATAGATACAGAATTACAACTGATTTTACATGAATTGTAATCAATGGATTTTGTCAATGAAATATCAGAGAAATTATGTCATTCCTTCTAGTTCAACATCAACATAAATTGATTTAAGAATTATTTTTAAGGTAACACGGTACCTTTTAAGGAAGAAAGATTTGAGGAATTTTTCTTTTTTCTATTTTTAAATATCATTAAAAAAGCTTTGATAGTATTGAAACTTAACATTCTGATAAAAAATAACTTGAAGAATAAAAACTAATTTTTCAAATATGAATATTTCTGCTTCAAATTTTATTTTTAGATTCAATGAAATATATTAAACAAAACTGTAAATGGATTTTACGATCCATCTAATACTAAGTTAAATACATATTTTTTCACCGTATTATTTGATGAACTATGAGGAGATTTAGCAGTGCCTCATTTTATATCTTGTATATAAAATAAACTAAGCAATTTAATGCTTATTGCATGCACTGTTTTATCATATACATAAGGATAAACTTATAGAGAAAATGAAATTTAAAGTTGTCATTTGCGCATGCATTGCATTTGTCAGTGTAAATAAAAGCAAATAACTTCTGAAAAATTTAAGGAAGAACTTTGAAACTTTGATATAATGGGTAGAAGGATAAGAGCAACGAAGTACTCCAATAAAATTAATTTGCCATTTTTTTGGGCACTTTGTTCCCTTAAAAGAATATAGACAATGAACCCGTGCTGCATTTTTTATATATAGTTTCCAACGCATTTTCTGTCTAATGTAATATATTCTGGCCTATTGGTCTTGTAGATGCACAGTTAACAAATACACACACACATGTTACCTTTCGCTACTTCAGGTAAAATAGAAATTGATAAACGTACGTTGTAATAAGCATCGCAGATCTGGGATTCCTTTTATTTTCCTTTCAGGCTTCTCATTCAGTTCTTCTTCACATTTCTTAACTGAAAATTGTGGTAGATAACCAATTTCAAGAGGAAAGATTTCTTTACCTTCTATTGGCAACGCTTTGAAACTCAAACATTATATGATCAAAAGTATCCGGATACTTTTGAATTTACACATTTTTAGAATTTTTCCGGGAACGCTAGACCAACTGCCCTCGATCATGTAAATGTTACACTCTAACTCACACTTAACAGTAAAGATTCAGTGATGAGGGCATTCAGGAGACCGACCAAATATTGATAAATATAAAAATTATTTCGGCTCACCCCTTTTCACAGAATAATGATAATAATTTGAGTCTTACATAAATGGGTTTTTTTTTATGGTCAGTGACATTTGCATGCAGTTTCGGGATAATAGCACGCATATTCGGGATACACACGCATAAAGGTTTTCTTAAAATGTCCCAAATTTTTTCGAACATTTTTGCTTATAACATTCGGAGTTTTACTCAAATTATACAAAACTTCCAGAATATACAATATTTTAGAAAAACATTGTGCTAAAATCTGAAGTAAATACGTTGCATATTCGAGGAAATATGAGTATTTGTAGTAAATATTTTTTACTGCACGCGTGCAAGACATTGCGTACTTTTTCTTTCGCAGCTTCAAAGTCACTTTATGATCAAATATAGTCACTATATATAGGGCAACTAAAATAAAAAATCCAGTTTAATACCATTAAGATTTAGAAAGATATCGGCATTTCAGCAAGCATAATGTCTGCTTCAATCTAAGAGAAACAAAATAATCAGGGTTTTTCTACAAATTGATATTTTTTAAACTAGAATCTTCGGATAGTAATTGTCGAATTGCAATTTAAATTATTATTTTTTTTAAAGTATGCATGGGTATTCAGCATGTTCATTCTTTATTAAATTCTATAAAATTAATCAAAAGTCGAAGTTTACGGACAGCAGACCTCGCCAATCCCAGATAAAAGGAAAAAAAAATACAAAAACATTTTTCCAATCATTCGTTTCCAAAGATCAATGTCTCTAATGGTCAAATTAATAAACAATAGGGGTAAAGTATGCAAGATATCCTGTTACGTTCAGATTATATTCGTTCAATAAAAATATATAAAAAAAGATTCGATCCTACATCTTTACCATTTCTAGCTACTTAAGAAGCAAACCAACTTGAGACGTTTAAACAGAATAAAACTGCAAAACATTTTTTACAAGTTCATGTAAATTTCACTGACATTGGCTTTTGAAGACTGAAAGAATTCAATAATAACAGGCGGAAAATAAACTAAAATTCTAATATACAAAGGTTTCAAGGCTGCGCAAACACATTTTGTTTTGAACGACTATTATATCCGTTGATGTTTTCATGAATTCATCATAATAAAAGATGTATCAATCTTGTTTACAATCTTATGATATTAATACAATAAGGATAAGTTGAATTAGCGTAATTATTTAGAATTGGAGCTTTAAACTGTCTGTAATTGCGAAAATTGACGTCTGTATCAGATATGTTGCTGTTCTTACGTCATCAGAAAGAGGAAGAATTTTTTTATCTGTTGATCTGTTATCCATTCATGCGTTTCTTTCACGTGAACTAATTTGTAAAAATATTTAGAATGTTTCGATTAAAGCATCAATACTTCTACTAGTTCTGCGAAATGTAGACGTGGCAATCACAAGATAAAAAAACACTAAGAGCTGTTCTCCATCGCAGTCTTTAAAGTTTTTTCCAATGATGTTATTCATTTTAAAGACAAAATTTTTACACCAGACATCATAATTTGTAACTTCGCTGTTCCTATGTATACACTAATTTGTAAAGCTACATTTACAATTCTAAACCTTCAATGCACGATTTTTGAAATTTCAAAGTAAAAAATGTTTTTGGCATGGGAAGTTCATATATAAAAACAGAAAAATACACAGTAAATCAAAATAGAATTATGATATTATTAAACCGAATTTAATGAACATATCAAATCAATATTTCTTTTTCATAAAACAATAAAAAAAGTATTTTAAAAGTAATATCAAATGTTAAGTACCTGTAGAAGGAATTGGTGAAACCATCAAAGATGCAAGACTTTTTTCAAATGCTAAAAACTGCGTAAATATGTCAATAGGTGTATCAGAAATCCATGCTGAAATACAAGTGACTGGCCTGGCTATAATACCCATCAAAAACGAAATTTCCACTAACTTTGAATTCATTCATTCGCAAGAGCAAAAGAAAAGAAAAAGAAATCTATCCTAATACGAATTAAATTTCATTAAGTATTAAGCATTAACTACTCTCCGGGGGGTACAGTGAGTACGTGGATGAGAAGCCGGCGGGTAACTAAGCAGGTTCTCGCTTCTACTGGGAGCACAATATTAGAGTGGGGTTGAGTTACCTCCACCCCGATGAAGGGACGTACATCCTTCGGGATGGGGTGGGCCGTGGCCCGGTTTCTAGGACTCCAACCTCAGTGCCGACTGCTGTAGTGGCAACCGTCATTCAATGTCCTCGGATGCCAAGGCAGGACGGGTGTAGCTCCTATGTGGTTAACATTAACTATAGATCTGTTATTGACTCCTTAACAGTGCTGTTTTCTCTACAATCTAATTAGATGACGACTTCTGTTATGAAAATGTAATGTCGATTTGATTCAACTAAGAGTCCATGGACAGGGCCTTCCGCCTGGTGGCAAGTTGACTTGCAGGGCGTTAATCACTTAACTTAATAATTTGCTTTGCTATCTAATAACATGCTCTCTTCTGTTTTGGAAAGAGGATGCCGTTTTCATTCATCTCAGAATTGAGATGTTTATAGATTCTACGTAATTTTTGTGTAAAATTAGAAAGATAATTAATGATTAAATTTCCAGTTTTAGGACTAAAAATGCGATAATTCGATTCACGAGTAATCTTGGTCCTTTAAGTTAAACGGTTGAAACGAACTTTGTACAACAAAATAATTTATTACATTGCGCAATTTTGTGTAGTGAGGACTAAAGGAATACATGAAAATGATAAAATTATCTTTATAAAGTTACTGTTTCAATCACACAGAAAATCGTTAAGAAATCAAATAAGAATAATTGCTCCATAAATACAATTTTTTGTGCGACTTAATAGAACAAGTTTACAATATGTGATTTTTGTTTCATTTTCTTACAAGTTTTAAAGAAAATTTGTTAATAATAACATCAGCATTTGGCTTTTTGGTTGATTTGGTTTCGAGAGATAAGATGGCTCGAGGAGATTAATCGTTCTTAACTAATGCTAGATCTCAAGTATTTTTTTTTATTATTTTCATTCTTGAGCTGCAGCAGATGCGACGGTAATTGATAATTTGGCGGCGGGAGGATAGAACTGAGGACCTTTGGATTACGAGCCGAAAATCCTAACCACTAGACAAAAGGAATTCCCCATGTCCGGAGGCAGATATTGGCTAATATACATTAGAGTAAGATGGCGTAGCACGGTGCGCCACAATAACATCAATATGATTTTCAGAGCATTAGCAAAACTTGGATACAATTCAAATAAATTGTTTTTATATAAATATTATAATATTGTGTCCTGCAAGTCAAGCCGCAACGATAAATTTTGAATCCGGTAATGAATTTAATGCAATCCATTTTCGTTTTGCAAGATAAATCTGCGGCGAGGGGAAGAGGAAGTAAAAACTGAATTTTTCGGAACCAATAAATGAATATTTCTTAATTTTTTTCACATCTGGTCTCATGTTCATACCAGATGTTAAAAAAACTCAGGAATATTCATTTATTGGTTGCGAAACATTCAGTTTTTTCTTCCTCTTTGAAATTCCAAAATATTGAGATAGGAGGTGTTGCTTGTTAAGCGACGATTTGTTTCTAAAAATATTTTAAAACGATTCTTTTTAAAGCCATATAAAATATATATATATAGTTTCGTAGAAAAACTGACACATTAAAAAAACTTTTTTGTTTAAAACAAAGAAATGAACGAAAAAAAATTATGAGTGAAATATATTAAACATTATAAAAAATATTAAAAACATTTTAAAGCATTAAAAAAATATTAAAGAAAGAAAGAAACTTTCGGAAATAATTTTCTATCGCTTGTCCATGCATGGATCTAACATGTTTAGACATGTAGCAGTAACCTGTTGTCACTCAGATAAGCTAACTTTAAAACACATCACTTGTTTTGAAAATAATTGCATTTTTTACCGACAGATGGCGGCACTAGAGCTATGATGAAGTAAAATTGAAAATAAATTATTTTAACCTGTCTTTCGAAGTATGTGCAGTGTAGTGGTTAGAACTCTTACTTCCCATATTTTGCAGTCGCTAGTTCGAATCCCGGCTCAAAGAAATTGAATTTTTTTCACAATTCCGCAACGAAAAAATAAAAGTAAGTTCAAGTAAAAATTAGATTAATCAAATCAATTGAAATTAATAAGTAAGCTTTGATTAAGTAAGAGATTTTTAATGACTGATGTAATTAATAATACACGTTAACAGAAAATACACGTGTCTGTCACAAAAACTCCTCTTAAACAGTGAGCGGTAGCTATATGAAATTTATAAACGACATTCTGGAGTGAATTTCTAGATCAACTGTGCTATTTTCAACTTTCAGAATTAATTAGTTCTCAAAATATTAAATTAAATAACAGAAATTAAGCAGTTTTAAGCCTAATTATTAGACGTCTTTCGCCAATAACATCTGAAATGTTTTTGCTCGAAATTTAATTTTTACCATCTTAAAGATCATAAAATTATTTTTTTAATAATACTAATTCAATTGAAATATAGATTTTTCTCTAATTGTAATTAAAGTTTAAAAATTCAGCTTTAGCCCAATTTCTAACAATATTTTCTATTCTTATAAAATTAAATTCAAGCCATTTTACTGTTTATCAAATCCTTCATTCACGTGCGTAATGTGAAAATTAATATAACAAAATATTGTTTTCTTTGGACATTTTTGTTTCGAAGGTAGGCATTTAATTTCCGGTATTATGGCATACCTAGTTTAATATGGTTGCACAGTAATCCAATTAATGCGCAATTGAATTAATTACTCTTTTTGTGAGATGTTTTGTTTAATTTTCTAGATTGCTTTCTAATTGTGCTTTTTCAATTTTTAAAATTTATTACTTTCAAAATATTTATTTAAATAAGAAACATTAAGCCAATTTTCACCATTTTTTATCATTTTTTTGGCAATAACTTCTGAAGCATATATTGCAAGAAGACGATTTATATATCATCTTCAAGTTCAGAATATTTTCTTTTTACTGATCTGAATTTAAATGGCATACTTTCTTTCCCGCGAAATTTAATAACATTTCGAAATTCATTTGAAACACAATCTTTAAAAATGCTTTCTAATAATGTAATTAGATTCAAATCGATTAATAGTTTTATGAAATTCTTAATTTTCATGTATTTGCCACCGTTCAAGTTATGATAAAAAATATTGCTGTCCTTGAAAATTTATATATTCCAAGATTTTATATTTTTATTTTGAGAAAGGCAGAATTTTTGCTTCCGCTATTTTTTCGTAGCGCGTACACCTTTCAATTTGTTTGTACGGTAATCCAATAACTTTAGTTATTTAATATATGCGATGTTTCAATTAATTTTTGCAAATTTTTAAATGATTCCACTGTGCTTGTAAGATTATTCAAAGCTATTGAGTCCAAAGTTATTATTCGGCGTTTTTCGGATCAGGCACATAGACACAAAAAAGAAGAGATTGGTACTTCGGATAACGGTAATAAAATCTACGATATGAAGGAACTTCTGTTGTCGCCGCAACAATGATGAAGAAGAAAAATGGAGTATCATGGATTGCCAGATTCGGGCCAGATGTTTCAAAGGCCAGAGACAAAAGGAAAAAGAGGGATGAACTGATGGCCGATGGGGTCAGAAAACACGGGAGTGCTCGAACGAAAATCGAAACCGCTGCCCCGTTAAACAGTTTTAATTAATTTAAAATTTTATTAGATTGTTACAAAACTGAAATGTCGCTTTCCTAACTCACTAGTCTTATGTTTGGGAAGAGAGTTTTACAATTGGTAAGTATGGGTATGATGGCCGGGTCTGGACCCCTTACCTTGGCGACCATTTTGGAGACAAATTTGCGACCTTGAGGACAAATCGATGATTCTAGAAAATGAGACCTTTTCTCGATATCTCTATTAGGAAAGAAAATATGCTTGAATGTAATCACGGCCTGTAGGGTAGAGTATATAAGGGTCGCGCTTGGATCAGAGAGTGTGTGTTGATCGGCTGGAACGACTTTGGAGTTTCGTCTACTCTGCGAGATAGAAAGCTAGTGAGCTGAGCGCTATTGAAAGTGTTGTTATTGTCGTTATTAGTGATTAGCTGACTGTTTGTGTTGCTAAATCTCAAAGTGCTGAACTGTTATCACCTGTGAATTGTTGTCTGTTTACGTTGATAATCTGTGCAATATCGATTGTTTCCTGTTACCTGTGCTACGTGTTTTCCTTCATATTGATGAATAAACCTTCATTCTCCATTATCCTGCCTATTGGACTGTTTGCACGATACACCCAGAGAAAGGAGTTTTGTAACAATATATACTTGAAAAAAATTTTATCCACAGCAAAGTCAGGTATATCACCTAATATTTTTATAAATAGACTAACAAAAGTCATCAGGTATTTTATAAATCAACATTTCTGAATGAATAAATAGAAAATGAAAATTGAAAAAATGGATTGTTATTTGATATAATTTCTTCTTCCAACCAATCTTTAGATCACAATTATTTATTAATGCATTTCCTTCTGTTCGCTGTGTTGAGTTAGAAAATAAAATGTTGTGTCCGTCTGTCCTCCGGCAGAATCTTGATTTCTACTAAATCAAATATCCATTCTATAACATTAGTTTTGTCAGTATACCTGCGGTACCAGGTCTTGTTAAAACTCACTAAAATTAGTTAACGTGTAACTATGTTAGCAAATGTTAAGAACGTAATTTTGTTTAACACATGCTGAACGTGTGATTTTCAAGTATGAAGAGAGTGAACTTCAAGCTCATTTGTCGCAATCTGAATTAGCTTATTCCCAGAATTACTAAATTTTTCTGGAGATATAAAAAGATTTAAACTCAAATTCTTACTTTCATCGGTTTCTACAGTTTAAAATTAATATTTCAGTTTCTTTTATACTGTTTTTAGTGTAATATTTGATACATTCTACGCACACAATTTAAAGTTTCATTTGCCATCATTACACACTTCAAGATTTATTTTTATCAATTGGAATTTTTATTTTATTTATGATAACACTTTTATGATAACACTAGACGTAAGAAATAATTTCTTTCTCATTTCTAAGTACTTAAAAATAACTTTATTATTTTTATTGGCCTAGAGACCTAATATTAGCTACATTAACTTTTCAAAAGAAAGCTTGACTTTTCAAGGAGCTGTTTGCCTGTTTTCAAATCCAAAATTGAGCCCTTCTTTTGTCGTGAGAATTGTTAATCATTTCATTAATGTATGTTTTATTGTATGGATTTCTATGTAAATTTATCAGCTAGGTACTGGAGTATGATATTTTAGGTTGGTATATTTCTCAAAAATATTTGACTTTATTTGTGGCTATACCGAAATGTTAAATTAGAAGTATTTATGAGATAAATACTGAAAGTGTAACTCGACGAATCTCTAAAGAGAAAAAAATATTATTTAAATGTACTTTACATAAAAGATTTTGTTGACAAAATATTTCTTTACTGTGAAAGATAAATATAGCAGTTCCTCCATGGACTCGCACTTCCTTTGAATCAAATTATAAAATTTATATTGGGAACTGAGCAGATCGATAGACTTGAAGCCAAAATACATGCATTCGTTAAAAAATTTTCTTTGATTCGTGTTTTTTTGATAGGTGCGGGAGAATAAAACATGGGGCAAATTTATTTGAATTCTATTTATTGGAAGTGGAATTTTTATTTCAATTTTTATTTTTTACTGCTAGCGTTATAATTAATAACACACACGTTACGGCCGTAAAAAAGCTGAATACTATCGTATCAGGATTGTAGATGTAGTTGATATGTGCCTTGGTTTAGAAGAACTCATTTCGATTCGCTCCGGTCAATTTAAACAGTTAATAAACAGTTTAATCGAGAGTTTCTGCAGCTGGCGATTTCTGTATTTTATCCATCTTCCAAGAAACTGCTTTCCAGAAAACCTTCTCGATAATGTCAGTGAAAGCAAACACAGAGACTCCAAGCCAGCATCCGAGCAAACCTCCAATATGACTGAACATTTCTCCACTCTACAAAAATAAAACAAACCCAATCAATCGATACAGCATGATTAATATTTACTTGAGCGAAGTGGAAGATTCCTGTATTCCTTATATTTTGTCTATCTTTTATTACTTTTACAACTAATTTTGAAGCTACATAGTAGCTGAAGCTAAAGGCTTGCCAAGCAAATTAACAACCACTATACAGCAAGAAATGAGGACAATTCTTGTGAATCCCTTCCCCATTTCAAATTTCCACATCATGCTTAGACGAGGGTTTTGAATTTTAATGCCTTGTTGTGAGTTTTCACGCATATTCATCGCAAACAATCGATGGAAATCAGTAAAACGCGTGTTAATCCAACTTTGTTGCCTAAACTCTTCTCCCCCCAGAAATGATTTTTGTCCAAAAGGGCACTTTCAAAACATTATAAATATTATTTATTTATCTGCCTAAGCTTACACAGATTACCCCTAGGAAGGCATTTATTTGGACGGAGTAGTTTACGAAACCATTAATACGATCTATATACAGGGTGTCCACTTATATCCTTCTACTCCACATAAGAACGACGACAACTATTGCCACAAACTGGGTGTTTAAGCGTAAAGTGAGCATGCGCTACTAGGCGAGATCGGTTATAGCGCCACCTGGCGTCAAGCAACATTGTTATCATTTCTATCTCGAAAATGCTACAATATACGGGAAAAAAGTCAATTATAAAATTGTAGAGAATCTTCGATTTAGTTAGAAAAGACACCTTGATTGGAATAATATTAAGAACAAAAAAAAAAAAAATGCTCATTTGTTTCTTCTAGATTTCCGAAACAGTGACGTCTCTAAACGGGTTAAAACGAGAAAAAACAATTAGTTATCACAAGATACCTTTATTTTTGATGTTCAAATTTCTCTCCGTCATCTACAGTGCAGATTTGAGTCATTAGTTAAATTTCACTTTGCACACGTTTCAGTTTAGTTAGTTGGTGCGCAAACACAAGCAACATTAATACGTCCCTCAATGTTGGCGGAAAGGTCCATACAGCTGCTGTTTGAGTTATTCCCATAAGAAAAAGTATAATGGGGTCATTTTTTGCAGAAAAATAACATTTTCTCTTTCTAATCATGTATTATGACGTCAAAATTTCCGAAAATACGAACAAACAAATGCGAGTTTTACACGTTTTATTCTTAGCATCATTGCTCTCAAGGTGTCTTTCTTACTAAATCGAAGGGGCTCTACAATTTTATAATTGACTTTTTCCCCGTATCTTGTATAGTTTTCAAGATAGGAACACTAACTCAGTTGTTGGTCGCAAGGTGACGTTGTAACCGACCTCAACTAATAGCGCATGGTTACTTTACTATACCTAGACAACAAGTTTGTGGCAATGGTTGTCGCCGTTCTCAAGTTAATGTGGAGTAGAAGGATATAAGTGGACACCCTGTATAAAGGTGAGTGTTTGTTTTTAACGAATGTTGATGAAATGTGTCGAAGCATAAGAAAAAGCACTGTCAACTTTTCACAGTAAAAAATTTTCTTAAAAATTAAGCATGTGTTTGGCGTTTTTTCGCTATATCTTATGAAATTATTTCACAAAAATGATTTTTTTATAAATATTTTTTTGTCTTATCAAGCAACAAATGTGGCATTTTAAATGATTATGCAATCTGTGTTAATACTGCACCCAGAAAGTCCAATATGCCAGGCGAACAAGTATCAAAGGGTTGCTTCTTACAAACAAATATGCAACAATATATTTAAAAAAAGCAGCAGCATAATATACAAAAATACAGAACAAACCGAAAAGACAAGACAATTATCTAAGATGTAATCTTGAAAAGAAGAACGCGATAAATATCTTAGCAGACAAATCTGTTCAGAGTTTTTATTTGGTCTGGTTTGTTTTTATTAAATGCTTTGTCTATATAATAGCCCTCTCTTCAACTTGAACTACTTTGGAATGCTTAATCTGAAAATAAGACTCAATCATGAATAGCAATAATCCTCCTTTTTTACTTTCTCGTATACGAAGTACACAAAGAGAAAGCTTTGCAATCGTCAAAAAATTCGAACTCGAGAATTTGACGAATCTCGATGTCTTAGACCTCCCTGAGTCCGAAAAACACAATTTTGGAATTGTGTCTGTCTTTGAACACGATAACTCAAAAACTATTGAAGCTGGAAAGATGAAATTTGGTATCTAATATTTACACATAATTTGCAGATTTCTGTCAAATTTTGAACAAAGTCTGTCCGCGGTAAGTATCTCTATCTTTTCGTGATCATGACAACACTATAACTCAGAAACTTAAATAGCTAGATGCATAAAATATGGCACTCAGTTTTATCATTAGGAATGTAGGTTCGTATCAAATTTTGGACCAAATTCGTCAAACGTTTGACCTTATGCCGGTCCGTATAATCGTATGCTTGTGAACACCGTAACTCATCAACCCTATGACTTAGATAAATAAAATTTCGTGTCAGGTTCGCTAACATTAATTGCAGATTCGCGCCCAACTTTCGTATTAATCGGTTGAAGAAAAGGCGTCGAGATTGCATATTTTATTTCCTTTATCTTACGCAAGCCACGTCGCTATTGCGTATTGGCAAGTATCCGCCTTTCGCCTTGGTGCGAGCTGAAGGAAACTCGTGAGTACGCCGTTTGGCTTATTTTTTTCTCCACCTGTGTTACGGACGCTTGGTGTGCTTTACAGACGTTTACCCTATTTTTCTCCACATGTGTTATGTATATAGGAGAAAGTTTAGGGGAGATCACTCCCGCTGCTTTCTTGCTTCTACCAGATGCGTATTAAACTCTCTCCCTCTACTTTGCTGCTGCGTGGAACTTGGAATTAATTCAATCGTCGATTGCCAGGTTTGCCATAATTGACTAGCATTGATATGGGACTTCAAATTGCTAAACAAATAAAACATGAAAAAAGTGGGTAGGTTATGTTTTATTTTACTGTGATAAAAAATCAATAAAGTCTAAGCAGTCTAATAAAATGAACACGTAGAATAATAAAAGAGATGCAACGCTAATCCTTTCTAGTCCAGTCATATTTTAAAGTTGATTTTACTTTCTTAATTATATCATTCTTTTTTTTTGAAGTAATTATAAAATTGGGCGCAAGTCATTTTAAAATTATAATGACAAATGAGTCTTAGGAAAAATCGGAACAGAAACGGCACAAATAGTAATACGGGATTGTATATTGAAATAATGCGACAGTCCCGTATATGAGGGACGTGTGGCAACCCTATAGATTGCAGATACCACATGAGTCAATATTCTTATTCAAAATTCCGTTTACGTTATTTTCACATTCTAAAGGGGCATTTACATAACAAATCATGAAATAGTAAGATTCAAGTTAAATCGCATTGCAAATGTATAAAATCTACTTGGTAGAACAAAACTTAAAAAAACTCCCAGCATTTTATTATGATTCACTCATACGCGGCTTCTGAATATAAAGATTCAATAATTGTGACGGTCATAATAGAAATGAAGTAAAGTGCCTGATTAAAGACTTGCATGAAATAATTGGAGATAAAATTCAGATTATCTTAAATCTCTTGCACTCATTTTTTCTCAAATGATTACGAACCATTTATAGATATGCTGATATGCTTTGTGTTTCGAAATAATTTTAAATCCACGAATATCTACAATATAATTACGCTCCGAAATCAGTAACGCTCAGGGATTTGGCTACGTGCCAAGGTTCAGACGTTTTCTCTACAAATTAGCATACACTGCACACGGGATATTGTTTTGATGTCTGATGAATTAATATCAAAATAGGAGTTATGACAGATTTTTTAGCTGAATTTAGCAATTTCTTTTCTTTATTTATTTTGTGTTGATTCAACGACGCGGAACTCCGTTAATATCAAATAGAAGTTATACTAGAATTAATTTATTTATCCACTTCTCGGAGATCTTTACTTTCGTTTTCGTTAAAAAGATTCTTTCTTTTTCGTACTTAATTTTGGAATTGAATATTTATATAGTTTGCGAAACAAAAGTAAGCGTCAATTGATTCATAATTTCTGTTTTCGTTGATTTTTACTATTTTTTCTTAAACATTCTGTCAATGTACATGCGATTCTCTACTACAACTTTCGTTAATAAATCTGTGACAATCATATCTGAGAAATTGTTGGCAAACTAAAAGCCCGTCTTAGACGGGCACAAATCTTCTAGTTTATGATAGTCAATAGCAACTGGCATATACCGGCAAAGAAAGAAGACATTTCATCTTTAAAATCTCTGTCTTTAGAAATCTGTTTTAGTGTCGAAACATATTTTTTCAGTAGGGAACGACAACGAAAGGGAAAGAGGAGGGGTAACGGTTTCTAGTATTGTATTTGTACAATGTATTTTTTTAAAATTCTTAATATAGTCCAGTCAAAATAGACAAAAAAATAATTGAAATTTTGGAAAAACTCGCATAGAGCTGAAAATCGGTACAGACCTTAAACACAACATTATAAGTGAAATGTCAAAAGTCCCCGTTGGTCCCACTTCGGTTGAAAATTTTATGCAAGGTCAAAGGTAAAAAAATCGGTTTATTGCAAATATCTCTTAAACGGTAAATTTTATTTTAAAATAGTTCAGGCGAAATTTGTAGATTATGCGATTCTCTACGAAAAAAGTTTTGAAAACATTTTTCTTACGGATTTTTAAACCACGATATCTCATGAATGATGATTCATTAGATATCGCGGTTTAAAAATTTTGAAATACACTGGTTAAAATAACCAGCGGGAGTGGTCTCCCCTAAACTTTCTCGTATACTTCTCAAACATTTGTCATTTCCCTTCCCCCTGCGTGGATAAAAAAATTCGAACCTACTGTAACCCAGAATCCAATGACTGTCAGAAGGTTTCTCATTGCAGATTATAGTGATTGTAAAATATTTACGTAAAGAATCAAATTCAAAGAGATGCGAACCGATTTTTCACTCTTACCGTCTCAAGGACAAAGTGGAGTAATCCTTCCGCGTGCACAGGCATTGCTACCAGTACGCATGCGCATGGATATAAATAATTATTTTCAAAAGTAAACAAACATTGGATTATACAGACCAACAGACAGTCAACCCTTTGACGGATTTGGCCCAACATTTTATACAGACCTACGTTCATGATGACAAAACAAATAATAATAATAACTTCAGGGGATACCAGGAAGGAGACGGTTCTCACATATGATGATAGCGAAAATGAACACGACATTTCGTAAAATACACCAGGTAAAAAGTAACAACAAATGCGGCAAACAGCAGTTAAAAGTTACAGTTAAAATCGGCGAAAGCTAAAACTTAAAAAATATTAATTTTAAAATACAATAATATGAAAACAAAACGTGTTCCCTGTTTGTTGAAATGCTTGTTTATATTTTCGGGTCCCTTTACTTTTTTTAAATGCTTCTAATATTTTAATAAATTAATTTAGACCCATGCAGTTTTGTGCATATGGATCAGTAAAGAAAACAACATCATAATATTACTAAAAAAATTTCTATATTTTAGTCCATTTTTGTCAATTTCAAGGTCCACCGTCCCTTTAAGGAAAAAACTTTCCGTGGTAGAATGTCATTAATTCGAATATGAATTACCTTGAATGAATTATAATTCTTATGAAAAATGATTTAATTAACAAAATAGAAATACTTGAAAAGGCCTAACTTAATTTCGAATCGCAAAGGCTAAACTTACAACAGAAATGAGCAAAATCGAAAACTCTCGATAGCAAATATTTTGAAATTAAAGCGAATCTACAAAAATCTATTGATGATTTGGATATGAATGAATCCACGAATAATGTTACGCAAGCGCAAGTATGTTGTAATATTATTGTGAATTTTTTGCCATCAAATTTATATTGAAAATTTTATCTGGTTCATCTTTTTCTTTTAACAAACTCACTTACAGAGTGAACAACTATAGAGATCGCTTTTTGCGCTTGCGACATCACGTGCTCTAGTAAAAGTGACTTGTACCATTTTAAAGTCAACGCTGCATGAGGTAGATTTGACAATTCTCTTACGAAATAAGTTACTTCGTAATGATTGAATGTATTTGCGTTAGAATCATTGTCATCTGAAATGAGTTTCAAAAATATTTAATTCATCAAAGGACCGAAACCAAAGTTTAGGAACAAATAATTTAGATTTATATAAATGTGCTTTTCAAAAGATTACCACTATTTTAAAACAAACATTTTTTATTTAAAAATATGAATTACGTGGCATATTCCTAATATTTCCTAATTATTATGTTCCTTAGACATCGATAATTTAATTATCGATAAAAAAGCGCATTTCGATAGTATTGCCCAGGGAAAAAAATATCATTTGTTTCAGTCGATAGTTCCGAAAACCCGATACTATCGATTTGGATTCGATTGTCTATCGATGATTAAGGAGCACTAACTTATTGTCATAATCCGGCTTTGATTCAAAGCTTGTATTTCCATATCTTGCGTGGTAAACAAGATTTAATACCTGTTCTTGACATGATTCAATTATTACCCACGCCTACCTTTCACTTATAAGATACGGAGCGTTTTCAAGGTCCGCGTAGAAGAAAAATATAACATTGTATAAATATTAAACAAATATAGATTAAAAATACAATCCTCAAAAACAATAATATATGTAATACATTAAATTACAATAGACTGTCACTTCATCTGGTGGAACCTTTTCTTTTAAAAATTTCTTTTAACGACAGGCACTCTGTAGTAGTCTCAATTTATGTTTGCGATCCCATGTTCCATTCTAGAGTCAATACCTATTAACATATGAGGCTGATTTGAAAGACCGGTAATTTTCTTAAGAAATAATTTAGTTAGTATCTCTTTAATAGATTTGCCTCACAATAAATCACACTTGTAATCTTCTTTCCTAAATTAGTTGAAACAACAAAGGACTATATAAAACCGAAAATTCAGATGTATATAAGTGTTTCTAACAAGTTTTACCACTATTTTAATGCGAAAGTTTTTATTTATATTTTTAAAATAATTAGCTTCAGACCTAATATTTGAAGTACCATCCTTTTATTTAAAGCTTGCATTTTTATCTCCGGGCTGGAAAACACCAATTAGTACTAACATTTGATATTGAAGTATTATCAAAATATGTGTGACACACCCAAACTTGAAAGTATGCAACGAACGTTTGAGATGCACTGTAGATATCTGATTTAAATCTGAAATAGAATGTTACTTTCGAAGAGGTGGGGGAAGCAGTATTATTTTATCTACCATTCTTCAAAGGAAGAAATGTTGAATGTCTCTCTCTGAAACCAAATTGTTCAACGGGAAGTCCAGAATGATAAAGTACTGCAATTCTGTGACAAACGTCATTCATTTAGCTTGTTCTGTTTAAAGATATTACGCTTATATGCATGCGAACTAAGAATAACTGCTCTCTGATGGTTTAATGTAAACTAAGATACGACTATGAACTAAACTATGAAACGACGTCTTTCTATCTTCATTCGTTTGTGAATTATCTGTTATTTAACTCGATTCTGGTTTCTGAATCTCAGTGGAAGCTTGCAGTTTTTTCGTAATCTAAATTACTAATGTTTCGCCTAATGTACCCTCATTTTTCAATGAGTGAATAACTTTCGTCTTTATATCTGTCTGTCTAAAATTCCTTTTCATTAATTAATTATTTTTTTCGCATTACGAAATGGAGAAAGATGTCAATAAATAAATATCAGCAATAATTACCTCGAAATATGGTTTCAAGTTTACTTTCAATTTTTAGAATGTATATTAAATAATATAAAAAAATTCTCTTTTTACAGTCAATAGGAAAGTAATCGCACATTGGATGGTTTCGACAGAAGCTTCATCTTTGGCGCAATCTTAGCAAAAAAAGAATTCTGGAAAAACTTTAAAATAATTTTCTACATGCAGTTTTATGATAAAAATTTTGTTTATTTTTTCCAAACATATATATTCTGAAATCTATATAAATTTTCTTTTTTAAAGAATATTCAGAGCTTATTTTCCATATTTGTATAATTGTACACCAGTGTCAAAAAGATAAAAAGAAAGTTGGATAAATATCAAATTAAGCGAGAGAAACAACATATACATACACATTCACATGCATGACAGGAGCGCTCCTTGGAAAATTAGCCATCAACAAAAGTTTGAATATCGGTAAGTGTTTTTTAATCATTGTCTTATGTAAGAGACAGCTTATTTTTGTTGATTCTGTACCCGCGTTTTACTAGGTGCCATCGAAATAGAAGAATTGTAGGAAATGAGTAGATGACATCAATTAAATGATTCAGGCGTATGGGAGATAATTGAACGTCTTGAACATGATTAGCGAGAGTCGTTAGCAGCCCGCTCCAGGAACTTCAGAGTTTTGATTTTTCGACGGCCAGAGACCCATGGGAGTGGTCAAAATCAGTTGGTCACTATTTGATGATAGAAAATCCTTTGGAAATGTTATATATATACTGATGGCTTGAAAATCCAGACCATAGTTGGGTGTGCCATTGTTCACTTCCACGAAAATGATGAGATTTTCTCAGAACTATTTCGACTGTCTGATGAGGTGACAGTCTTTATGGCTGACGTTGCCGCAAATTTAGAATGTACATAAAAGTTTTAGTAACAAAATATCTATATTTCATCTTTCGTATGTTTTTTACAGAGTTAAAGCAGATCATAAATGAATATTTCAGGAGAAGAATATCTTAATATCCAACATTGAGCCATATTTGCGCACAATGGTATACAGAATTTATGCGCTTGTAATACTGTTGATAAGTTCCTGAAAAAATGCCCTTTCTTGCGTATCTGAGTTATACAAAGCGGAACTGATTCAAAAATGAAGGGAAATAAGCCAAAATTAGAAAAAAAATGCTCTATTTTTTATTTAAAATAAATACATCCTCCTACAAATTTTTTATTAAAAACTTAACATTTTTGTGTACAAAGTTAGCATTTTTTAAAACCTTTAATAATTCAGAACTAAAAGAATGTAATCTGTATATTATGTAGTAAAAAGGAAACGTCTTTCAAATGTATATACATAAAACTTATTGAATAAAATGGATTTGAAGGAAAAGTTTCAATTCTCAGATTCGATGCCAGATTCCCGCCTGAAGGAAAATTTTTTACTCTGTTGAAACTTCTGCAACGCTCCCATTTATAAATTTGAACTTCTGTACACTCAGGAATTAAATTCTCATTCCAGAAATTTGTCACGGCAGAATCATTCAATTCGAGAGTTACCGAAATTATGATATGTTATGTTGCAACTTTGAAAAACTACTATCATTTCGTTCATAGTACTCTTACTAAATGTGATACCAAAAATTTAAAGTATGCATATAAAAATTTTAAAAAAGTGCAAAGACTATGCTCAATACATTACATTATTTAATAATTACTAAACAATGAACACTGCATATTTTTTTCCACACCATTTAAAAAAAGACGAATACATTGGCTTAATTCCCCTTTAAAGTGTAAGTATAAGTGAGACAATAAGATTTTATTAACCCTCTAAGCGTTTTGCACGTATTTTTATGTTTCTCATACAATTCATTAAATTACCATGGTTAAAATATTCTTAGAATTTTAGAGTTTAGACCGAACACAAAAAAAACCAATTATTCGCTTTGAAAACACATTTTTGAGACTTTAAAGTTCAGCTTAATATCTCATAACAAGAAAGCAGAAATGTTTTCAGAAAATCTGCTGTATCAATAATTATAGCAACTTACTTCGACATCAATTTCACAGCTGTCCGTCATGATGAATATAATTTTTCACGACCTCAATAAAACTGTAGGGGAGAAAACTTTGAAATTGGTTTTTATATGTTTTGGACCTCTATTTGCTCAAATGAAAAAAACCATTTCCGTATTATGGAAGCTAATATATGTTGCCTTTTAATTAACAGTACTCCGCAAACACGCAGTAAACATAATTTCATAAAGGCAAATAGAATGAAAAAAGTAGGACCCATGAACAAGTTGCATTGCGTGTTCAAAAGTAACTGTATGAGTGATAATTTTTTCATTTTGGGAGTTGTTTCTGTAGCAATATTATTCTTAATTTAACTAAAATGTTCTTTAGAAGTATCTCATTTAAGCATTCGAAAACAAGAGCGTGAAATATCACGCTATGGCCGGCTGCCAGTCTGTTATTCCAGATTTTCAATTCTATGCATCTATCGCTCTGGTCTGATTTTTTATTTTAAATTTGGATATTTACATACACATGTGTATGCGGGAAGAAAAACTATTAGACTTATCCATCGCTACACTGAAGTTGCCTTTTGTTGTATTTCAACAATAAAGGCAATGCATGAATTCTATTTAAGACGTTAAAATTGTTATATTAGTTGAAACAAAGGCCGAAAACTAAAGACAAGGGTCGTAATAATTATCTTGAACTTATTCGCCAATCTCCGTTTTATTGCTCAGATGTAAATGATATTAGGTTGATTGAATGATCACTATGTTAGAAACCAGTTGATAAGGAAAACAAAGGCCAATTAAAAAGATATCTCGAAATTTTGAACTATAATTAGATGACAAAGAAGGCCTTTTTTCCCGTCACCCCTCTCGTAACTTTCATATTCCGCCAAAGAAACGACCTTTAACCCTCTGAAAGCCACACTGCTTTGAAATCTACTTCTTTTAAAACCCAGAACGGCCGAGAACAGAAATGAAAGTAGGTAAACATTTCCCTCCCCTTTTTGGCAAGCAAGAGGTCATTTGCTTCGTGGGGGTTTCTTTTACCGTCTCCTTTATTCGTACCCAAACCCTTGCTGGCTGTATAGGGGTCGTTTAAAAATTGTGATAAAACTATATATTTTCAGTAAATTATTTTCTAAAAGCTTTATTTTTTACCGCTGTATATGATTATAACAGTAAAAGACAAATTTGATGCGAAAACATGATATTAGATTTTAATGAGCATGAAGGCACCATTTTAAAATCATTGCTCCGTCTTAAAATTTGATCATTCAAGAGTTGTAATTTTTTTTTATTCAAGAATGTACTCAGGAGGCTCAGCTACATAACTCACTGTAAGCAAGTAATATATTATATTTATTAAAACCTAAAATAAGTTTGATTTATTTAAGTATAAAGAAATTTATTTCCAGAGACATTGCTCAGATTTATTTATTAGTATCTAAAAGAAATAAAAGTTCAAAAGTTGGAAACTATCATTAAGATAAATGCATGAAAAGCAAAATTATTTCCAGAGTAAATAAGTCAAAATTTGCTAAAAATTACAGAATTTAAACTTACAAAGCAGAACTAAAGAAGCGACACCGAACAGAGAATATTTACTTGGGCATGATATTTTCTTTTTAGGTGAAACTTACTATTTATAAATATCTATATTATATAAAAGGCTTATGCGTGGCGCAAAAAAATGACCTTTATTTCTTTCTCCCCGTTGGCAACGATCAGTTTGATTACCAATCTCAACCCTGACGCCAAGAATTTCGCTAACCGAGCTAATCGCTTACGGATTACAGGAGAAGTCGTTACTCTTTTTTGAATTTATTTATTTAAAATTAACTCTTTGCGAAGTTTTGAATAAAATTTGCGTAGAAGAGAGCAAGAGAATCCCTGGATGAAAGATTTCAGCGAAGATCGGCAAGAAAGCCGCCGATAGGCTTAGGGAGCCAGAGTCTTTTTTTTTGTGATACTAATTGTGTGCACTATTTACTATGTGTAAAAATAAAAATTACAGAATAAAGACCAGAGAACTAATTATACATCAGAAAAGTTCTGTTACACACTGCTCTCAGAGAATGATTAAAGTTGCATACTGTTTGCAACGTATATATAGAGAGAGATTAGATTTTTTTGCCACCGTGTTTGTACGGACTGTTTTAGCTCATATATATTTTCACTGGAAGAGAATTACCACATGCTGCTAATGGTGAATGATAATGTTGCATACTTTTTGCTTTTCTGTGCAATATTTTATAAAAAAGAGTGCATATTTAAAATTTTGCTTAAAAAAGCAAGGATTTTTGAAATTTTTGAGAAAAAGCTATCATATCAATTATAAAAGGCTAAAAGTAAATAATTATTATTGGTTTTAAATTTGAATAGTTAATATGAACATGTTTCAAGCCACTATTTTCTTTAAACTGTCCTTTTTTAGCTAAAAGGTTCCAAGATGGTTTACATCTTTCTATGACAAGATACAATCAAGAATTTTCTGAGATTTAAAACGCATTGAGGAAAGCACTATTTCTTTCTTGGCTAGATAATTGTTGAAATAAGCATCTATACAGGTGGAAAAGCTTTTCTGTGTAATATTTTATAAAAAAGAATGCATATTTAAAATTTTGCTTAAAAAAGCAAGGATTTTTGAAACTTTTGAGAAAAAAGCTATCTTATCAATTATAAAAGGCTAAAAGTAAGTAATTATTATGGGTTTTAAATTTGAATAGTTAATATGAACATGTTTCATGCCGCTATTTTCTTTAAACTGTCCTTTTTTAGCTAAAAGGTTGCAAGATGGTTTACATCTTTCCACGACAAGATACGATCAGAATTTTCTGAGATTTAAAACACAAATGACTGCACTGAGAAACACACTATATTTTTCTTGACTAAATAATTGTTGAAATAAGCATGTATACATGTGGAAAAGCTTTTCTGAATTACACTCCATTGCAAAGAGGGCATATTTGAAATTTTGGTGGAAAAAGCAATTTTTAAAAATTTATTTTGAAGATTTGGAAAAAGCTATCTTAATGGAATGAAGTTATGTTCAAATAAACTTTCGAATAAATACTCAAAAGTGTATGCCAAGAAGTTTTAAATTTCTGATTGATGAAAATAATTCTGATTTTTAATCATCTTTGGTTTATAAATATTACCTTTCAAATTTCTTTCTAACATTTACATATATCTGTGCTACCAGAAGATTTTAATTGTAGAAACTGATGAAAAATTAATTTTAGGAGTTCGTACAATTTCAAATAATTTAAATTTACCTTTTATTAATTAATGTACTTATAATTTCCTAATACTAGCAGAAACGGATAACTACGGCAAGCGTGTGAAGCGAGATGTTTTCACATAATGATCCCGAAAGAATCACGTGATTCTTAAGGTGTCGGTGAGCGGAGCGAGCAGGGGGTATTATATATATATATAAAGATTTTATAACAACTGTGCTAGGACACTCAATGTCTTCATGTAGCGAGCGAAGCGAGCAGGGTTTGCGTAGCAAGCCCCGGAGGATTGCAGCGCAATCCTCCTGGGGGTTGGCGAGC
Organism: Araneus ventricosus; assembly: GCA_013235015.1. Classification (NCBI taxonomy): domain Eukaryota; kingdom Metazoa; phylum Arthropoda; class Arachnida; order Araneae; family Araneidae; genus Araneus; species Araneus ventricosus. Next base: position 24,395 of record BGPR01000944.1, read on the forward strand.
TTTAGCGAGCAGGGGGCAGAGCCCCCTAGTTGTTTGTATACTGCTAAAAGTAACGAAGATGAAACCTGTCCTTTTCCTTCCACATACCTTCTGAAGTCACACAATTGTTATTAAACACAAAATTTATATGCTACGAAGAAAAGACAAATGTCAAATTTTAATGAATGTAACAATTAAAACCCTGGGTATTCTAATCAACGGGAACTTTTAACTGCATTATTGTTTTAAAAATTACATTTTCTGACTTAAACAGCACTCTGAGTACATTAATATCTGCCAATATTCAAATGATCTGTAAAATGTTTTTTTGAAGTGCGAATATTTAATTTTTTCTATTTATAATTAATACGGTTTAAAGTATTGGTAGGAAAAAGATTTAGCTTTGAAAAATACTTTATATTGTAAGAAACACAATTTACTACAAAAATCAATGGATTTTATATTTTATAAGTGAGACTTTTTAAAGTACTAATATTTAAGACATTGTATTCATAATTAAGATTTTAAAATACTGTTTTGAAAAAGAAATACTACAAACGCAATTTTCATTAAAAAAATCAGCACATTTCACATACATACTTTCCGATATTGGTTTTATATTAATATACATTAAAAAATTTCCAATCTGAAATTAAATCATTAAAACTAAATAGAATTCATCATTATCAGCAAACGATATTTTATTAATTTATTAATGATACAAAACTTTCCAATTTTCAGTCATTTGCGCAGTTAGCAAGCAGAAAGAGTAATGTAAATTAAGCATCTACCTTCGAACACTTACAGGAGCATCAATCAAGATTGAAAGATGGGAGGGGAAACAACCATTGTTAAGAAGATAAGATTGCTCCTGCCATTTCCCTACCCTTTTGAAAAAGGGGAAGAAAAACAAGCACGCGACAATTCGGCCGCTCGGCCGTTTGTCTGGCAGTTTGCCTGACGGGCCGGTAAAGCCGCTGTGGCACTCAGAGGGTTAAACATCGATAGTTCAACTATCGATAGTGCAGTCGATAGTTTTCCCAAAGTATCGATGGTATCGTTAATTTCCAAACTATCAACACAATCGATAGTTTTCTCCCCGGCGATACTATCGATAGTTCAGAAACTGTCGATAGTTTTGAAACTATCGATAGTTCCAGACGATAGTTTTAAAACTATAGACCGGAAATGCGCCTATCTATTGTATTTCCCGGAAGAAAATTTTCGATAGTTTTGAGAAAGTCGATACTATCGATTGTTTCAGTCGATAGTTCCGAAAACCAGATACTATCGACTGGGCTTCGATAGTATCGATAGTCTATCGATGTTTAAGGTACACTACCTCAAATATGCGGAAGAGAACCTGTCGCACAACTAAGCAGAGTCTCGCTTCCCTGTGGGATATAGTAATGGTAGGTGTCAACTCATCCCTACCGACTACGGGTCGTACTTCTGTCTGAGGGGTCGTCACATGATCTGCGCTTAATGACGGCGATTAATTGTCATGGTGACCGTAACATTCATGTTTTCCCGCGCGCTAAGGCTGGACGGGAGTAACACGTTTATGTTTCTATGATGGCAGAGTTTTGCAGAAATTTGCAAGGAGGCTCAAGAACGTCAAATAAAGTAAAGAAGAAGAAAGAAGAAACCTTTCCTTTTGTTTTACTTCATTCTTCATGCAGTGAATCTCTCTTTATTTCTGATGAAATCTCGCCATTAAGAGGGGCGGCAGCTGTATAGAAGCCTCATGTTTGTAAGTTCAAAATGCGTATTTAAACGAGCCTTAATTCGTTATTTCATTTCTGAGAAAGCAATTTTCAGAGTCACCTGAAGAAACGAAAATGTCTTTTGAAAAACGAAAAGATTTGCTTTAGCTTGGATATTTCAGCTTTCTCTGAGGTAACTGTTTTCACTTAATTTTTAATTATATACATAAATTTGGTCCTATTCGTTTCGTCGGTAGTTGCTGAGGAATGGGCAGCAATATCATCTGTTTTATTAAGGGTAGTTCGGCTAAAATTTTCATTTGTTAATGGGCTCAACCCAGATCAGCAGATTATTTGCTGGAGTCCGTAACAGGGTCTTGAAAGTGCAAATGAATTTTTGAATGCCTCGGTAGAGGCCGAAGTTCTGGACTTTTCTTTTCGAATTGGAAAAGATTGATTAATTTCTATCTGATTTCTAGTGTTGGATTTGAGTGCCTGAATTTTTGGTTTTCTTTCTTTCCTCCCTCTGTTCTTAATGAAACGTTCAAGGCCAGAGAAACGGATGAAACTACATCATGATTACTTCATTGAAATTGAAAGGGTGACCAACCTTTCCGCTTAGAGTCGTTTGAGTGACCATTAAAATGGGTCTCTGTTAAGCAGGGGTGGATCTTAGAGAAATTTTACTATATTTCTAATTTTTAACTAAGTTTTGTAGAATTACAGGAGAGTTACTGTGTTTTTTTCGATGAATTTAAATGCTTTACAAAATTTATTAAAGAAAAGTCTTTCTTAATTTAGTGATTATATTCTAAGCCTAATTTAATGAGGCAATGTAAATAAAGCTACTGTTATTTTTTACAAACAAGAGCTAATGGTCAAAAAATAAAATAATATTTCTTTTCAGCACGTGAATCATTCATAAAATCAATTAAAAAATTCCCGGTGCCAAAATATGTTAAGGCCTATATAATTAATCCATGAATTTGTTACTCAAAAATTATCATAAAAATATAGGAAAACATTGTTGCTCAGAAAAATTAGTATAACAACCTATTCTACTATAAATGCATTTAAACAGTTTTCTCTACTGTTAACCTTCACAGTATGCTAGTGTAGTTTTGGTATTAAGAAGAAACAATGGTTTGCGTCATTTGTTGAAAATTTACTTTAAATCTGTAACGATTTTTACTGTGCTTACTTCTTTAAAGATCTTCTATCTTGATATTTTTATCTGATTTTTCGGGAAGACCATTCGATGGATTAATATGGCACCGAAGTGTTTTAAGAAAATCGGAAAAGCATTGTAACCGGACAAATTTTCATAATTAAATTAATTTTCCTTTAGTTTATGGGTAGCCTTGGATCCTACTGGTACTGTAAAAAATAATTTTTAAAATCTAGCATGTGTCCCTCAAACGCGGGAGCACACCCGTACAATCGTGCGGGTTAGGCTTTTTCTGTGTCAACGTGAACCCGAAAGATCGTTACTTGAATGATTACTATATAAGTTATTCTAACCGGGTTTAATTTAAATTACTTGTAACTGCTATTTTAAAATAAATACTTGTACAAATAAAATAATTTATATATTTCATAGCATAGAAAAATAATAAAATAAAATCTATGACATAGAATTAATTTTCAAAAATATACATGTATATTAAAAAAAATGCTGTACCTGAATTTATATGCAGCGAAACTTCTGAAATACTGGATACTCTCTTCAATACTCTTGTATTTTCAGAAGGCAAATGAAATCTCGCGGATCATGCAGTATCTGGTTGTTCGCTTTCCATTCTTTCTTGCACAATAAAAATTACAGCGCCTTCACGAAATGTCGGATGGCCCCCTTCAATCCCCTGCTGCTTTAGAAAATCTCACTGTATTTCCTCCGGCTATGTTTATTGTGGGCAAATCCTCTCCTATAGTGATTAAATTCAAGGAAGGACCACGCATCATTTATCACGATCATTAGGACAGTCGGCATTTCCAGATGTACATACGTGATCACTGATCATACCGTCAATTTTGACTGCTTTTGTGCCTGGTTTCTTTCTCCGGACTGAATAATTACAAACACATATACACCAAATTCTTCTTGCTTCCCCAATAGTAAATTAAGGAGAATGATAAGATTTCAATGATAGATTGAAATCCCAGTGTGGAACTTTCTGTGAGTAGTCTCCTTTGTTACGACGCTTTCAAAGAGATCCTTCAAGATACTTTGAAAGAACTTGCCACATTTGAGTGCTGATACAGTAAAAACGACGATGCGATTTGCGGAAGTTTCTCGAGGAATACTGAAAACCGTTGGAGGCGGTGGGATATATTTCGTGAAACACTCTTGAAAAAAAGCTAAAACAGAAAAAATTGTTTATATGCAAAATATTTCATTTTTATGTGATAGAAGATGAACCATGTATTTTTTTAAGTTAAAATTTTATTTTCTTAATATAGTACTAATTTCAAGTCTTAAGGCCGTTACTTAGTGATATAGTCGAAAAAAACCAACGAGGTGTGCATTGGGTCACGCGAGAAGACCCTACAGAAAGGAAGTCGATTTTCGGACAGTGAGCTCAAATAAAGCCGAACCCGCAAGATCGTGCGGGTAAACAAATATTACGCCTAAAGGGTAAATATATTAACTCTTAACTAACATTTTTTCCTATTTTTCATTTATTTTTACATTAAATTAACAATTCGTATTTAAGCAATTAAATATGTATTAATAATTAACTAATTGCGACAGACAAATAATTCTAATGTTTAGCGCGATTTTTTTTCAAACAGATTTAACGCGATTATAATTGAAATTTGGGATTTCTCTGCCGTCTTTTGAGAAAACTAGATACTATTGATATTCTGGAAACTAGAACAGTCGTTACTATCCGGCATTTATTAAATACAACTCTCTAGGAAGCAAAAATGCTAGCCAATGTCTAACCCGCACGATCGTGCGGGTTCGGTCTTAAAGGGGTAAGTATCATTTCTGTTTCTTATGTAAAATTAGTAAGCGAACACTTGACTAGATTTTGTGCTAAACAAATTGAATACGATTCTTAAAATGTGTATTAGTATATATTTTTTCTAATCGAATAGAATTAAATACTTTTTGCTTAGATTAATTAGGCGTATCTGAGGACATATACTTACTTTTTTAATCGAATTGGATTAAGCATTTTTATATGATGAAATACAAACAAAAATTTTCCGTCATATAAATATTTGTTCAAAATTCTTGTGATCCCAATATTCTATACCATTCTATTTGGGATTATGATTCAGAGTTTAAGAAGCTTCGATTTCAAATGAAACACTGTTCGCTTGAAGGAAAATAATTAATTATAGAATTTTAAAATGTATATTCATATTTTAAAATTTCAGAGTGCACCTTTTGATAGACGTAATAGAACAAATTAACAATTTTTGTCAACCTGATAATTCCTGTTAGTACATACTATAACAGAACTTGAACTCTGTTTTCAACATCTATAGCAACACATTACTCTTTATCAAAGATTTTCTTAGAGACAGTAATATTAAAATTAATTGATGAATTTTTCAGATTATAGTATAAATTGATTCTGATAAAAAAAAGTCAGTATAGCACTCACCATTATTTTAAAATTTCAAAAATAATTCAAGTTTTTTAAATACTTTATATTTAATAACTTTTAGATATTTCAAGTGATTTATATTTCTTTCATTATTGGTAACAAAATTAGTATGAAATTAAAGATCTGACTCTTTTTAAAATTTCAATAATTATTTTTGTAGCTAAACCTGAAAAAATGAAAATTTTAAAATTATTAACTTTGACATATTTAAAGAATATCTAGACAGCTCAGACCTAAATTCATGCTAATTCTTCTAGTATATATATATGAAAGCATCTACAAAAAATTCAAGATTCTATCTTAAACAGAAAATTCAGATCAGCAAAAATAAAAGTCTTAGAAAAATGCATTTAAAGTATGTAAAGGCATAAAACGAAGACTAACAATGCTGGCAGAGCTCTATTTTTTGATATGTTATTTTCCAACTTATGAAATACAATAAAACATTATTATATTGATTGAATATAATTTTTTCTTATTCCAAATATTATGTCATTACTCTGTCATCTCTTCAGAACATAATGTCTCTTAGCAACCCGAGAATGTTTCGGTGTGGAATTTTTTCAAGAGAAAAATGACTGAAAAGCAACAACATAATAAACTGCAAATTTTTTCAATAGAAAACACTTTGTTCAAAAACTATACCGATCTTTAGAGAACGTTTTTTCTGACTATTAGCTTGGTAGTAATGAGAACTCAAAAAGACCGAAGAACATAAAATAATAGAAACTGTTTGAATAGTTAAAGTTGAGGTTGGTAATCATTTCACATAAGGAATAGATTTAATCAAAAAATATTTTTGATTAATTAATTTTGAGAATAGGAAAATGCTTAAAATAAAACCGAAACTAACCATTCTTCCTCAGCTTTCAAATTTTGAGACTGGCAACACTAAGAAAACTTCAAATATTCCTTAAATTAATTGGATATGAGATCTAAAATTTGCAGACAAGCTTTCCAACCGTATGAGGCATCGAAAAATGCAAAAGAAAAACAATATTTTTGTCATTTTTACTGTACTGTGTAGCCTTAAAAAAGAATAAAATATTTTCTGAAGAACACAGTATAAATTGGGATAGGTTACATGTAGTTTTTTTGATTTTCAATGGATAAAGCATTCTTCGTCATACAAGCATCAAAGTTTTCTTTTTCGATCTTTTCATATGAACAAAGCAAGAAGAATGGATTTTATTTTTAAGTAATTTTTGATGATACTAATAAATAATATTCACTTATCTTATTTTTATATTACTTATACCATAACATTTGTTATTGTTAATTAATAAGAAAATTATTTTATTTTTGCACTATATTGTAATTTTTTTCTTCAGCCGCAGCTGTTTGATTATTTATAAGTGTAGTAAGGATTGCAGTAAACGGAACTGAGAAACAAATTTCGAGCTTAATTTTTTATTAAAATTAATTTATTAAAATTATTACCTCTTTGAAGGAAAAATATTATTGTTTATTCATGAAATATATAAAACTCTCAAAGTTAATGAAAAGAGCGGGAGTGGCCTCACCTAAACTTTCTCGTATACTTTTCAAACATTTGTCATTTCCCTCCCCCCTGCGTTGATAAAAAGTTCGAACCAACTGTAACCAGAATGCAATGACTATCAGAAGGTTTTTCATTGTTGATTATAGTGATAGTGAAATATTGAGGTGAATAATCATGTTCAAAAAGATGAGTATGTATTAAAACTTCGCAATGTTTATTTTTTTTATCAAACTCTAGTAATGCGAGTTCCGTGTGCGGAGAAGAAAACAGGAGAATAGCTTGCGCATGCGCAGCGATTGCTTCCAGTACGCCAGTAAAATGAGACGCCCTAAATGTTTGCTTCCTTACAAAATATCGCAGTCAGAATTAGTCTTTGGCAAACTGCCAAGTTTTCGGAGTGTCCCTTCTTTGCATAGGCATTTCTACCACTATGCATGCGTATGGAGTTAAACAAGTATGTGATTATACAGACCGACAGACAGTCTACCCTTTGACGGATTTGGCCCAAAAATTTATACGGACCTACATTCATGACGACAAAACTGTGTACCAAATTTTATCCATCTAGCTATTCAAGTTTTTGAGTTATAGTGCTCGCATGACTTCGGACATACAGACAGACTTCCCGTTGACGGATTCTGTCCAAAATTTGATAGAAACCTACAAATTATGTTTAAAGACCACATACCAAATTTCGTCCCCGTAGCTTTAATAGTTTTCGAGTTATCGTATTCACAGACATACAGACATACATAATTCCAAAATTGTGTTTTTCGGACTCAGGGAGGTCTAAAACGTGGAGATTCGTCAAAATCTCGAGTTCGAATTTTTTGACGATTACAATACTTTCTCTTTGTATACTTCGTATACGAGAAAGTGAAAAGGTAAAAAAATTAAGTGGTACAAATATGTATCACTGCGCAATAACGCATTAAAAGTTACAGCACTCCCAAAATTACATAGCAGCTTATGCTAAATATAAAATCACGCTAATAATACCATTTAGATGAAAGAAAAGAAAACGTTGCTTTATACTTCCAATACTTTTTCGCATTTCGTAATAGCTGTCACGAAAAACATCTCAGGTAATCCTACTCATGGAGGGTCTTAAATGTTATTGAGTTAAGATTTGGTTTGTGATTCATAAGAAAGTAAAGCGGAACAGTAGAAGCACTCGCGACAATTGGGTGGCAAAAAATTTATAGACACCTAAAGGTACCTCGTAGACAACAAAATTAAAAAATTTATTTACAAAATTAGCTAGATTTCCCGGACACTATTGGCTTTTTTTGAAATTCATAGTTTTAGGAAGCTAATGTGAAATAAAAATATAATTTTTTTCCAGAAAATGTAGGAGGCGACTAATCCCCACTTTTCCCCGTGTTGCCGCCACTGAGAAAAAGAAGAAACAGGAACTATTGTATTGGGAATTAATTACAGAAATTTTGTATATTATGAAATGATGAAATGCTCAGGAAGATAAAATGATAAGGAATAATATATTGTTATCGACATCGTTTGGTAGGCGAAAGGTAAATGTAGTCCAGCAAGCTGGATAATGAAAAATGACGCTTTATTGTAAGAAATATTCCATAAAACACGAAAGACAGAGAACAAAACGAAAAACACTTGTATAAATTAACAACACAAGTAGACAGAAAATCACTTATTAAATAACAATAACAGGATTATCAAGAGCGCTCAGTGTCTAACCGCTTACCAGTTCACACTACGAACAAAACTACAAAGCGATAAACTCGTTTTAGCACCTCTGGTATATATACATTTCAGACAGGGCGTGACGTCGCTTGAAATTCTCCAGAAAAATCTCCAGATCTCTGTTCCTAAGAGAGATAGGGACATCATTCTTTTATTTTCTAGAACTTTCATTTTGTTGCCAAATTTGCCTATAAGTCACCAAGTGGTCTTCAAAGTCGGCGTTTATTGGCTTGAAAACAACTCAGAATTTTTGTGAGTCTCCCTTTCCTACTATAAAACAAACATGGCATATTTTATAATTATAAATTATTTAACAACTATATGTCAAATTCAAAGTTTGTATTTTGATTTTTTAAAGTAGAATGAATAGTATATTTAATGCAGTAATATCTACATTCTCTTCTTCTTTGCCTATGCTTGCTTACATTTCTTTGATACCTAAAATTTGCAAATAGTCGAATATGATATATGTGTTTCGTTTATGTGTTTATCACATAGAAGTCAATGAGGATATTCAGGGGCCCTCCTAGAGACTTGGCACTGCAATAATGTTTTAAGTAATAAATAACATGGTATAATCTGATAATTATGCTTAGAAAATTGAATTATACATTTTTTCATTATTTGGAAATATTAAAAAAAAAAGAAAAATAATTTTAAAAAATTTTAAAGAAGAGATTTTGGCAAACTTTTTATAATCTTTAAGTAATAAGCCTTAAAAAATAAAATAACAGCCTTTATAATTCATCGTTATTCATTGAAGATGAGAGATTTTGAGGTTTTATAGATAATTCAAAGTTCTTCAAAAAGCTGAGAACACTCAGGAACGCTAAAAAAATTTTATCTTTGAAAATAACGAAAATATTTAGAAGTTAAATTTTAAAATAAACGAGAAGTAAAAATGTAGAGGTTAGATCAATTTTGCATTGCCAAAATGCACAAAGTTGGACTACGTGATAGATGAATTGAAACATACTCAGAAAAGCAATAGAAAATATATGTGTACAAGATAAGATATGTTTCATGATTTAGTTGGCATCTCAAAACTGTTCAGGTCGCAGATGCATTTAAGTCAACTACCTAAAATCCGAAAATAAAATGTGAAGCTGAAGGAGTGATGAAGTCTTTTTATACATCAATTATAAAATAGATAAAAATAGCATTGTTTAAAAATTGAGAGACCATAAATATTTATTTTATTATTTCTTACTTCAGAAGGTAAATCGCAACTCTTGATATTTCACCGTTAAAATCAAGCATCATATAAACATCAGGAAAAACCTATGTTTAAATACTTTACGAAAGAATGAAAATTATTTACATTACCTGGTTTCAAAGATTAATAGAAAAAATGTCTGAATTACTGAAACAACGAAGTTAGAACGAGATCAAAATTTATAGTTAGAACGCAAAGTAAAACGAAATGACAATAGTCAAGTTTTGAAAAGTATTAATTTGAAGCATTTGCAAGGAAATGAATCACAATGCAATAAAGTGTATGAAGACGAGAGCAACTGAAATTAATCTTTCTGCAATCCACATATTTTTCTGAATCTTAACGGTCTTCAACTGGAATTTCTCTTATATCAGCTGCTCTATATACCGGGCCTTGAAATTATGAAAGAAAGAAATTACATAATGTTTCTCAAATGCATAATTTAAATACGAGTATATTTATTGCAAATACTCATATTTCCTTTATTATTCAAAGCGTTTACTTCGAGTTTTAATACAATGCTTTGAAGATGTATTGTTACGAATTCTGTAAGTTTCGTTGAATTTTGTTGAAATCTGCATGTTATAAGCAAAAAAACGTGAGGCATAATTTCCGATATTTTTAAAAAAACCTATATGTCTCTCCGAATTTCCGTGCTATTTTAACGAAAATACTTGCAAGTATTGCGCACAAAACAGAAAACCATGCCACAGATAAAAGTTACAAATCATTATCAGTTTTGTGTGAAGCGGAATGAGCCAAAACAATTTTCTTCTTCAGCAAATTCTGGCATGTCCCCTAAATGCCCTCGTAACCGAATCTTCAAAGCAAATTGTGAGTTCCCTTGATTATATGTTCCACGATTCTCAGCAAATGATTATGAACTATTGTATCCATATTAACTCCAAATTTTTCGCATTGGACGATTTATGCTTGACTTTTGAACACGACTGTTTTTGCATCGCTGCAGGATGGATCAACGGTCTAATTATAAGTACACGAGCAGTAGCGAACCCACCAAGTGAGCACATGGAAACGACAATCGGAACTTAAAATCAAAAGACAAAGAATTTTTATACGCCTGTAGATGTTTCCTTGGGTAATATTGGGAAATTTCACACATAGTATTATTAAAAGTTAGATAGTCTATTTCTGCTTTCTGAGTTTTTTTTGTAAGTTTGTTTTCGAAATTTCTATACAACACCAAGCTGATAAAACGCCAAACAGCTTCAATGGCTCTACTAGGAATGCTTCATTAATTATAACATTTGCTTATGAAACGATTTCACTAAAATATATCTTTTCTCTTAAACATCCAGAATACTTTGGATGGAATTGGCAGAAATCTACTTATTACATGCTAAACCGTTAATTCAATATTGACAGTGGTTGTTTCTTCTGATTGCTGAAAATAACCTTGCATTAAAGAGAAGTTACTTACTTTTAAATTTCTTTTCTCCTTATCGAAATTTTATTTAAGCACTTTTCAAATACTCTGAAACTATTCTAAGCTGCCATCCGACTTAGTGGTCATCATTTTCTAAGGCGACTTTTTTTGTAACGGAATTTTGGGCCAGAGATATTATGTCTATTAACTGCTACCGCTGCCCAGTAATGCCTATTAACTGAAATGCCAGGTCTGTCTCCCGTTTAGCTTCAGTTAGACACTGTTACAAAGCTATAAAGTCGTTTCCCTCAGATGCTAATTTTGCGACCATTTTCGCGACTTTGGTGAGAAAAGGAATTTTCTAGAAGGACCTCGAACTGCCAACCTATTTCTACTGGTTTCATCAACTTTCTAGAGATTACGTCACTTCCTACGTAATGAAGTCACTTCCTGTTGAAAAGTATAAAGGCAAGCTCTCAAGCCAAGAAGAGTCAGTTGGATTTTGATCAAAAAGCAAGCTGGTGAGCTAACAAGAAGCCTTTGAGAGATGTGTTGAGATTTTATAGTAATCTCTGTTGTGAATTCTTACAAGTGCTGTTTTAATACTTGTGCTACGTTTCTTTGCTTAGAATATTTGTAAAATAAAGAGCTTTATTTTTTTAATCCTGCTTATTGGACTGCATTCACGTACACCCACAAGTCGATTTTGTCACAATACATTATTTTCGTCTCTCTGACCTTGAAAGTACTTTAAGAGAAAAGAAGGGGAAGAAAGAACAGAAAATTCATACACCCAAAAGCAAGATAGGCAATTAGATCGAAATTAGGCATTCATTTCCCAAAGCGAAGAGAAAAGTAAACTTCAGCCAATACCGTCGTAGGGCATTCAAGAGTTAATCTGTGCCCTTTAGGACTTGACTCGAACACTGACAACGAAACTGCTGATATGAGCGGAGATCATCAGCAATTGAAACTTTCAGTTCAAAAGTCTTTAGGCAGAATAAATTACATTATTGCTCATTCCTCAATAAAAACCTACGAATCGATTAGAGATTTGCTTTTGCAAATAAATGACCAAACAAAACCCCTAACCCCTTCGGCACTGGCGTCCTAGTATTAGGACACATATTTATATTACTCTAGATTCCACATTTTTAAGAATTTAATCTTCAAAACTAAAGGTCCTGCTACTTATGCATTCAAGAATAGCAAGATGCTTTTATTTCTGTTCAATAATTGGCAGCATAGTCGTAACAGAGAAAATAAAGGGGGATTCTGACCATCTGCAGTCAAAACGCAAGTGCATGTTTTTCGAGTCTTCAAAAACATTATTATATTTAATCCTCTGCTTATTGAAAAGTTCCATAGTATAAATAATACTATTTCTGACTAATTCAGTGATTTTAACGTAAAAATAATGCGAAATTGCACTGTAAACGAGAATCAAAAATTTGTTCTACTAATAAGACATAAGGGCTTAGAGCAAACAATGTGAATGTTTATACTTGTTCTATTATTAGAACTCTAGGTGTCTATAGTACAAAACCTTTACTTTGTTTCACAGTTAACGATATTTCTTCTGAAACAACATTTTGTTGGATGTAAATTTTGCATATTTTGCAGTTATTATTTAATTACTAACAATTAAAATTGATGCAAAATCGAAAACTGATTGACGAGGTAGTTCAGATATGTGTTACAGAAGCTGGCAAAATCGCTGTATTGAAATGGTACGGAAATCGTGCGGACGTAGTTAAAAGATGAAGCAGAAAAGATGTTACTTTTGTTGAAGTCTTCATACCTGAAATTGTAAAGTTTTACAATAAAACTATGAGGGAGGGGAGAGTGGACAAACATTATTTATTAACGTCGTTGTACCAAACGGCTATAAAGAGCAAAAAATGAACCCTGTGCATCATGGTGGGGCGAAAAAAAACTTTTTTTTTTTTTCAAAACGCTGTAGCGCGGAAAACTTGCCTTCTAGGTTAGAAAAGTAAAATGCACAAAGTTTTTTCTTTTGCTTACATCTGGCGGTAGCGCATCGACCCTAAACTTTTCGTAAATATACCATTTTCATAATTTTTCTGAAAAAAATCAAAGAACTTCTATAATAAGTAGATATATGTATAGTTTAGTAGAAGAAAGTGTAGGAAAGATAAATAAATGAAAAAAATTATATATTTTATAATTTGCTAATAGCGCATTACACTGAAAAACACATCTTTTTACAAAAAATTTACAATTTCCATTGAAACCAAAAGTTGTTTCTGATTGTGTAAAATTTCAATTTGTAATCAAATACTGTCCTTTACTTGCCATCAGTTTCTTTGGGTACTTTGAAATAAGATTTGCTTGAAAAACCTGGCGTTGAAGATCTTGAAAAAAGTTAGTTCTTATAAAACCATCTCTGGAATTGGAACCGACGACTTTTTTGTGATGCCTCGGTTACCATCTTCATACAACGTTCCACTGCTTGCGTGTGACATGGGAACTTGTCAAAGTTCCACTCAGCCGCTGTTCCACATTGGACATAAGACAAAATTTCTTGATTCGTGAACCTTCGTAGCAAAGGTGGTGGTGAAAGTGAGGTAGTGTTCCAATGAAATCATTTCAATGTATTCTGTAGCTAGGAAATTGATTTTCGGTGGTTGGAAACTCCCGATCGACTTTCTTTTAGAAGCCAAGTTTCTAACTTTTATAATTCTTCTGGAACTTAACTCTCATATATGATCCCTTTTATCTACTATCATACCCAAAAATAAGTTTTCTGGGTGGGCAAAAAATGCATTTATCTGAATTACTGTGTCAATGACTTTTAACAAGTTTTCTGGCATGAATCTTGACGATTATATAACTTCAAATACATGTTCTGGTCCATTTGTGATGTACTTATTTTTTCGTAATATGAAACCATGCAGGCATATACGACTTTAGGATAAAAGAAACTTAGATCTTGTGTTCATCACGTTGCGCCCTCTTCTGGGTCTGCTCAAAAATTGCCAATAGCATTCTTCCTTGTTTGACTGAAACTGGATTTTTATTACATGAAATGGACGTAATTGGATGCGATGAAACCGTTACCAATACGGGATGGGAAACAGGATTTATTTGCCAAATTGAAAAACAAGTTAAAACACCACTAAAGTGTGGTGTGTGCTTCTTACACTTTAATGAATTGCCATTCCGGCATTTGTTCATAAATTTAGATAGTGAAAAGACTGGTCCAAAATCATTCAGTAGTCCGATTGGCAAAGAGCTCAGTAAATGTGCGAAACTCCCAGTGGTAAATTTTAAAAGTGTTGAGTGTGTGATTCCGGAAATTGAAGGGAAAATTTTAAGCAAAGATGAACAGCATATGCTGGGTATAAGTTATGCTATAAAATCCGGCAGATCTCATGAACATTTATCGGTTCGAGAACCTGCTTCACTTTCCCATTCAAGATGGTTAACAATGGCGAACAGAGTTCTCCGTTTGCATTTAAGTATTGAAAACCCAAAAGATTAACACAAGATCTTAGTTTCTTTTCTCCTAAAGTCATATATGAATTACTGGGTGGTTTCATGTATGCTTGTATGGTTTCATATTAAGAAAAGTAAGTACTTCACAAACGGACCAGAACATGTATTTAAAGTTATAGAATCGTTAAGATTCGTGCCAGAAAACTTGTTAAAAGTCATTAGAGAAATGCATTTTTTGCCTACCTAGAAAACTTATTTTTGAGTATGATAGTAGATAAAAGGGATCATAGGTGAGAGAATCAATTTCTCAGTTGCAGAATACATTGAAATGATTTCACTGGAACACTACTTCACTTTCACCACCACATTTGCTGCGAAGATTCACGAATCAAGAGATTTGGTCTTAGGTCCAGTCAGCTGGAACAGCGTCTAAGTTGAGCTTTGACAAGTTCCCATGTCACACCCAAGCAAAGGAACGAGGTGTGAAGATGGTAATCGAGGCATCACAAAAAGTCGTCGGTTCCAATTTCAGAGATGGTCTTATAAAAACTACACTTCTTTCAAGATCTTCAATGCCAAGGTTTTCAAGCATATGTTATTTCAAAGTACCCAAAGAAACTGAAGGCACGTAAAGGACTGTATTTGATTACAAATTGAGATTTTACACAATCAAGAAACAACATTTTGTTTCAATGGAAATTTGTCAATTTTTTGTAAAAAAAATGTGCTATTTTTAGTGCAATGCGATATTAGCAAATTATAAAATGCATTATTTTTTTCATTTATTTATCTTTCCTACTTTTTTTCTACTAAATTATACCTATGGCTACTTATTATATAAGTTATTTAATTTTTTTCAGGTTATTAGAAAAATTATGAAAATAGCATATTTTCGAAAAGTTTAGGGTCGATGCGCAACCGCCAGATGTGAGCAAAAGAAAAATAAATTTGCATTTTACATATGTACCCTAGAAGCAAGTTTTTCGCACTATAGCGTTTTGAAAAAAAAACAAAAAAGTTTTTTTCATCCCACCCTACTGTGCATCATCTGTCATTATTTCAATATGGATATAATAAATTCTTGGTTATGGTACAAAAGAGATGCAAATTGTTCTGGAATTGTTGTTAAAAATAAATAGATTTATTGCACTTGACAATTCAAATAGCAGAAGCCCTCTCATTTTCAAATCAGTCAGCAGCACCTACCAAATCCGGACTTCCATCAGATAATAGTCCTGGTGTACCACCTCCAAAGAAAAAGCTAAATTTTTCAGACCTTGCAATGACAGGAGATTTGATGAGATAAACCATATGATTGAAAGAACTTCAAAGCAACAAATATGCAAATTGAAAGGTTGTACTTTCAGAACTTCATCTTTTTGTGAGAAATGGGAATCATATTTTTGTTTTCATGCTCAAAGAAATTGTTTCAAGTCATTTCATTTAAAATAATTTTAAATTGAACTTAAAAAAAAATATTTTTTTTATTTAATGGTGTTCTATTATTAGAACATTTTTAATTAGTTTTCTAATTGAGAAAAACTTATGATATTTCATATTTATGTTACTTATATATAATATAGGATATTTAACCACCTACTGATTTTTATCTGGCCTGTGCATAATTCAGGGCCGAAGGGGCAAAACATCTAAACCAGATATTGAAATAATTTAGTTTTAAACGACTTAGTTTACCTTACTGCTTGAAGCAGCTGTACTCTGTAACGATAGTTAATATATTCAATAAATTTCAAAGTGTTTATCTGTGTACAACTACATTTTGTTTGTAGAAGGTTTTTCGCAACCCTCTTGATTGGAGTACGTTAAAATCTCTGCAATATTTAAGAGTTAAATTATCCATTGCAGCAACTTCAGACTGTTCGTTATTTTCTAAAAATTATTTTAAAAGCACAAGCTATTTTTCTGTCGATAATTTAATGCTTAAACCTTTTATTCATTTCCTTTCAGGAAACTTCATTATAACTACAAAGTAAATGAGGATAAACATGAGGTAAGCAACCTAATTTCGAATGACATTTTGTTCTATTCTGTAATTGATTGTTTTATCATTTATACGAATTTTACAGCGATATAACACTGAAATTTATTTCTCATTCTATATAAACTTGAACGTCGTTGGAAGTTCAATTACGTATCTAATATTATTTAAGATTTTTACTGCCCTTTTTTCCTTTTTTTTTCATTTATTATTCTCAGTATGAAAAAAAAAATGCAAGCGCTTATAAAAAAGAAGATAATAAAACTTCAAAAATTAATTGAAATCATATTCAGAAACTGAATAAAATGGAAGAAATTTCGTTAAGTCCCTTTAAAAGATTTTTCCTAATTCTTAGAATAAAAAAATTATATTGACAATTACCTGCAGAATATTCCATTTAACTGTGTAAGATTAATGGTCTTGAAATTTATTGCGCCCTAATTTCAAGATAAATAAATAAAATAAATAATAAAAATTTAAAAACGGAAAATATGATTACGTAGGGGTGTTATTATTTTTGCTAGTAGGTAATCTGGTTTCGGATGACCATTGCACTTACATATGCCTTGAACAAATAATGTGCAATTTGAAGACCTAATAATCTTCCTCAAATTAATGAAAATGCCATTCGCTAAACACGAAATGTTAGGTAAACCGAACTTGCTATCCATATAGTGAAAAGTCTTGAAATTTTTAAGATTACGAAATTTTCGTTGCAACTTAATGAACGAAATTTCAGTAAAAAAAAAAATCAATTCAAACGAAGTTTCCCCAAGAATTTTTTAGGCAAAATTTTGTATTGAGTTATTAAGAAACCGATTTCCAGGAAAATATCTTTACATAGGAAAAAATGTATTTAACAAGAAAGGAAAAAAGATACACACTTCCAGCCATACACAACTTTTTTGCATGAAAGTGTTCTTTGACAATGTGTACAACAGTTCAGAGTGTCCACTGTTTTACACTGGGAACATATCGCCGTCAAGAGATTTCCGACCATGTTCTAGGAAGCGTTGGAGAACCTATCGATTCTCCAATGCTTCCTAAAACTTTTTCTATCGATTGCTAGCATATATTTTGTTCGCTATATACGCATTGCCCCATAAAAAACCCTAGAAGATCAATACCGGAATTGTAAATGGCTATAGTATTTTGTCTCCTCTTCCAATCCCACATGTCTATAAATTTTTTATTAGATCACTGTGCACTTCAAAACTCCATCGTGTTGCTTCCCCTTAAGACAGGATAATGATATTGGATTTGAAGTAATCTCTCAGCTTAAGGAAACTTGAAAAAGCTGAATCACATTAAGATAATTTCGTAGCTATGAGTGTGCTTGAAAAAAAAACAATCATTTTGATGATGCTGTAAGCAGTACCCTGCCTTTACTTTAGCTTATTCTTATTTGCTATTAGGTCTATTACGACATGGGGATTTTCTAATGACTTAATTCGAGAATTATGCCGCTTAACAGTCACCGATACATAGAAGTTGCAATATTTTCATAGTCCTTCGTCTCTTGTATCATTTCAATTGCAAACTTTTGCCATCGAGGCTTATAATCATTCTCTAATTCCTGCAAAATTTGAAATGCACATATATAAAATCTTAATCTGTTATGCACTTAATTTGTTATCGGATACGATCACCTATTCAAACATGTTATAGGTGATTCTATTCTATGCGTGCCATACAAATCGGCTAACAAGGACTGAATTCAAAGTTTCCAAAATTTGTTCAGAGTCATAGAAGCTTCGTCCAGGGTTCAAAATTTCAGTTTTTGCAAAGCACTTTCGGTCGCCATAAATGTGTCATTCCATTCACAAGCTGACGGTCTTGAACAGATGCCTAACTATTGTTTTGTATTGTAAAATAATTAATTCTGTTTAAATATATACTATTTAACTTATAATAGTAATATTATTTATTTAAATATTTAAACATTTACAGCTACACTTATAACTTACGAATTATTTTAGTTTTGCTTTATCTTTGTACTGTACGGCAACCGGTTGTGATAAACAAAAAGATATGTTCTAAGAATTTAATTTTTTTAATTATAGTGATTTTCCGTTAGTTGAAGTACTGTAATGCGTAATCAAAGGTGTATTTAAACTTAAAAAATATTTATTTTTGTATACTTTCGTGATTTTCTCATTCATCTGGAGATATTTTTATCATTTGAATAATTTAAGAATAAAAGGCGTCTATGGAATAAATTTTAGCTGCTACAATTTCTATTTCTGTAGACAGTTTACAGGACATTACTTCTGATTCTAAACACGTTTAAAGCAGCTAAAGGTTTTTATAAAAGATGACTTGTTGTTTGTCGCACAAAAAATTGGTGAGACACTGACTCAAAAGATAAAAATTTCGCAAATGAAAGAAATTATTTTGAAAAGTTAAGAGTATTTGGAAGATCCAGAGACTTTTTTACAATTATTTTTGTAATGTCTGTCAGCGAACAGAAAAAAGAAGAGGAAAGGCTAAAACAAATAGAATAAAAAAATGGAAAGGCTAAGAGAACACGAGCTGGAGTTGGCAAGAATTAAAGCAACATCGCTAACTGCATGTGAGTTTCAAAGTTCTGTTATATATGTTGCTAAAATGAATCTAGTGTTGCTAATGCTCATCCTGGACACCCTTTTCATACACACAAGCAAAGTCAATTTATACTTCGCTTGCAAAGGGCCAGACCATAAGTCATTCCTTCATTTTTCAATAGAGTGTCAAAATTTTTTAATTATTTTAATTTAGACAGAGTACAGGTCGTGCCTACCATAAAATACCATCTCACTCCATGCAATTCACATGGATTAAACTTTTTAAATCCTTTTAAAACCTTTGACAAAGCTAATACGGCCCCTGAAATTTATCAGCAACTCTTTGCAGACCATCGTGAAGTTTACCAAAACTTCATTCCTATTTTTACAGATGGCTCAAAATGCTCATCTTGCACCTCATTTGCCTGTGTTTTCATCAATTCTACCCTCTCATTTCAACTTCACCCATCATGCTCTATTTTTACTGCAGAAATCACTGCCATTCTGCATGCGTTATCTTAAATTTCTAGTGGTCCACCTGATAATTACATCATTTATTCAGATTCATTAAGTGTCCTAGAATCCATGACTTCACTTAATCGGTTCAGTTACCCATTGACATTCAACATTCTTGAATTGCACGATCGTCTTACTACTAAAGGTTTCACTATTCTCTTCTGCTAGATTCCCTATCACGTCGGTATATCTGACAATGAACTAGCTGACAATCTTGCAAGGTCTTCCACCAACATTTTAAACTCTCCTATCCCTGTCAATGATGTCAAAAAATATGTTAAATCCATCCTCCACTCAAAATGGCAAGCTCAATGGGATCATAAAAGCACAAATAAACTTCAGTCAATTAAACGTCTACTCGATTGTTGGCATAGTTTACTTATCAGGAAGCTCGACACAGTTCATACCAGATTAAGAATCGGACACACTCGATTCACGCATAGGCATCTGTTATTGGGGGAACTCGCACCTCTTTGTACAGCATGCCATTGCCAAATGACTGTTCTCCACATTCTTATCGAATGTCAACAATTTAATCATCAACGCATCCGCTGTTTCCACTCATCCTGTCTCACTCTTAAGGACATCCTTTACAGAGATCCTTATCCACAACTTTTTACTTTTTAAAACATTATTGGTCTTTAATTTTTGATCTGATTTTTACCATGTTTTGTAATGTCATATTCCCTTTGTTGCAAGTTTTTGTAGACTTTACAAATTGATGCGTCATAACGTTTGACAGACTCCTTTAACTGAACTCCTATACTAAGATTTTATCCAAGACCATATGTTTGGCGCAGCATAATCAAAAATTATTTTTGCGCCAGAAAACTCCACCAAACCAAACCCAAAATGATATTTAATCTACCAAAATTAGAATTGTCAGTTTAATGGTGGTATTAAGGATTGGCTACAGTTTTAGAGCCAATTTCAAATTGATAATGATTGAGAAATCGCGATTGAGAATAAATTTCAGTATCTGGTTCAAGCGACTGTAAGAGGATCGAGAGCCCGAGAAGTCGTAGAAAGCTTCCCGCCAACGGGAGCCAATTACGCCAAATAGGTGGATAATTTAAAAGTGTGATTTCGTAGAGACAAACTTTTGGTGAAGGTTTAAGTTCGAGAATATTAAAACCGATAATTTACGCTCAGAAAGATGAAAAATCTCCATGACATCTCTGTATGATAAACTCGAGTCGTATCTAAGAGCATTAGAGACTTTGGGAGTGACTACTGGCAAATGTGCTTCGATTCTTTATACAATGGTTGAGTCTTGTTTTCATAAAGACTTCCTGAAAGCATGGAACAGAAGTTCTGCTTCAGCAGTCTCAACTGACGATAAAGAACGGCTAACTATTTTGATGGCTTTCATTAAAATAGAAACTGAAGGAGAAGAATAAATTTGGCTATGGCTGGGTTTGGCTTACCTGCAGATGGAAATCGCCAAACATTTAAGATAAAAGTAAGAGATTTTCCTACGAAAAAAGTGCCTAGACCTGAAAGTTTATTGACTACAGCTTCAAACGGTGTGAAGAAAGAATGTGTTTTTTTGTACTGGGAAGCACTCGAGGTCAAACTGTTTTTCTGCTCAG
The DNA here is from genome assembly GCA_013235015.1 of Araneus ventricosus. NCBI lineage: Eukaryota > Metazoa > Arthropoda > Arachnida > Araneae > Araneidae > Araneus > Araneus ventricosus. The sequence continues at coordinate 45,632 of BGPR01000944.1, forward strand.
ATGATGGGTTTGGCTGAGGGGGCAGAGTATTTTAAACGATAAACAATACTGATTTGCTTCTTCTCGCCACGACATACAGCTCGTGAGTGCAAAATGTTTATAAAATGTGTAGTATATGGTAAAAATCATGTTCCACTTATGTGTGAGACTCTAAATTCTAGAAATAGAGAATCAAACAAAAGCGATGCAAAATGTGCAGATGCTGAAATCAATATGTCTAACAATACTTATAGTCCAAAGGTGTTCCTTTAAACCTCGAAAATAAAACTAATATCTTGGAGGAAAGAAGTACCAGTTAGAGCAATCCTAGATTCTGGGTCCCATAAAATGTATGTTTTAAAGAATTTATTAGAAAAAATGGCATATATTCCAGTAAGAAAGGAAACTCTCATGCACTCTTTGTCTGATGGTATTAAATCTGATAAGTGTGAAAACACTTGCGATATAAAAAAATTAAAAAACCTAGAAAACAATATAACTTGTGACATGGAAGCTTTGGACCAGTCATCTATATGTGATAACACTATATCTGTTAATTTACTTTCATGGATTAAAGAGCTTTCTGAAATGAAGATAACATTATCAGATGCAGAAAATGAGTGACAGCCTGTTCAAGTACTCCTTGGAGCTGATGTAATAGGAAAGCTTATGACTGGCCAGCGGAAATTTTGATCTGTGGACTAGTTGCCTTATAGACTTTACTTGGTTGGACTTTATCAGGTAAAGTACCTGAAAGTGAGACACATCCATGCAATGCTATGCTAGTGACTTCACTTCTTGTAAAAAACTGGATATTTCTCAAATGTGGAGATTAGAATCCTTGGGGATACAAGATAATTCAGAGCATAAAACTAAAGAGGAACTTCATAAAGCCTCAATAGAATACTTCTTAAGGACTGTCAGGGTTGATGAAGATGAACGTTTTCTAGATAGTCTACCGTGCCTTGACGATCATTTGCCTTTACCACACAATTTTAATTTGGCACTAAAAGAGTTGCAAGTGACAACTCGTAATCTCAAAAGTGAGAATTTATTTAAAGAATACGGAGAAGTCTTTAAAGAATGGGAACAAGAAAGTATCATTTCTCCTGAAGAAGAATCGGAGTCACCTTGTCACTACTTGCCCTATCGACATGTAGTTAAGGAGAACAGTTCGGCTAAGATTAGAACTGTGATTAATGCTTCTTCAAAATAAAAAGGAACCGTCAGTCTTAATGATGATGTTGATAAAGGATTGAATTTGATAGAGTTAATTCCTTCTGTTAGACATTTTGTAAAAATTTAGCAATAAATTTATTTTCGCATCTGAGATTAGTAGTGTACCTATGTATTTTTCCAATTCCATACCATGAACTCAAATGATTCGACCCGATCGGTGCGCGTTTAGTCATCTGCGGTTGACAATACTTTGAATGCAAATAAAACGATATTTTTATACGAACTGTTGTGACGGCTTGTGGATATGATTTTGTTTGCTGTACATGATAACGGGAGAGTTATATACGTGCACGAGATCGGCTTATGAGTTCTGGCATTAGTCTTCTTATTAGAGAAGTATTTTTATAAAAACTTATTTTATTGTTTTGATTACTCCAGTGAAGAGTATTATGATTTGGATTAATAATAAATCATTTTTAAGAAAACTTGATCTCGTAACTGTCCTACCTCTACGACATTTTTGCTGTCGATTTTGCTAAAAGTGTGAAACACACTCTCGTAGATAACAAAATGGTTATGGGCCCAGCTGACGCTGTTCGTAAAGGTAGGCTACGCAGTTCTCCGAAGTCACGAAGTACTTCCAGTTCTAAGATAATTACAGTTCATTGACAATCCAGTCTAGATCAGCTGTTGGTGAAATAGCAGTAAAGAGGCAGAAGAGATGGAGCCTAATAGTTCAATTCCAGTTCTGACGCCAAATAACTGGTAAACAAATATACTTAACTGTATTTTACTACAAATCATACTTATGCATTATAGATGCTGGTAATTTATTATAAAGACTGAACTAGTGGATCCGGATGTGGGGTCAACCTACAAGGAAAAGTGTGATTTATAGCTACGAAAGGATAGAACTCTCACTCTCATCTATAGGAATATTAGTCCTGAACATAAAAGTTTGATTTCCGGCACAACTGATGGTGCAGTAGCCTGGAAGATATTAAAAGACTATTTGGAACCTATGACAAGAGAAAGGTTAATCCAGCTACTTGATGAATATTTTGGCACAAAGTATCAACCAGGAGAGGATGTTGATATTTTTCTATGTCCGGTAAGGACAGCGGCAGCTAGGCTACAAGAAGCAGGTCATATAGTGGACGACCTATACCTAGGATTCCAAATGATAAGGTATCTTCCTCAAGAATTCCAGTCAACATTTGAGCAGATCTACCGATGGAAAGACGGGGAATTTACTGCCGACAAGATATAAGCGGAACTAATACTTGGAGCCCACCGATTACAGCTACTGAAGCAAGATCTGGAGAAAACGGAGACTGATTTACTCAGAAATGCTTCAACCTCTAGGAAATCAAGTTGAGTTCATGGCGGCGCGGATGCAGTTCCTGGAGATGCAAGTGGTAATAAATGGTACCAGAAATTGTACGGTGAGGTGTTTGTTAAATAGAATAAAACTAAAAAAGTTCTGATAAGAAAATAGGTCCTTACGTTCTGTGCTAAAAATATTGTCATCTTAAGGTAAATTGTAAGGATAAGAAGACTCGTCAAACGTCCCTTAACGAAAATTTTAACACAGAGTTTAAAATAAAACTAAAGTTTAGTGAGACAGAATGCAGCTTAATAGAATTAAACGCTCAGTCAGAAATCAGCTGTAACTTATCTAAGGAAAGCTCGGACAAAGGGGTTTGGGAAATAGAAATTGCTGCAACGACCCATTTTTGTAATAAAAGCTTATTTTGAAATGTTATGTCAATTACGTATACGCAAATACTGTTAGCAATAGGCAATAGGGACTGTCTGGTCATTGAATCGGATGTCACCCCAAACATTAGCCTACTATGGCGGAATACATCTGCAACATTATCTGCCTCCCACGATAAATATTTTATAAAATGCCTGTTTTCTTTCCTCAGTTTTATTTGTAAAAAATTCACGTCTAATATCGGATGTAACTCGAATTTTTCTCTAAATCTCAGCAAAAGTAAGGAAGTTTCTCCTTTAATATTTGGTCGTTCAAAGAAAGAATCGTTAAGAAAGGGCGATCTTTTAACTTTACACAATGCGTGAAAGACAGGTCTTACTGTTTTAGCTCTAATTCTGGTTTAAACACCGGATGCGAATGTAGCGTTCCTTAAAGTTAAGTTAATTATCAGGTACCATTTCAATTACATCCTTAGCAATTTAATATCTAAAACTCTGATCACAATCTTCACATTTATTTAGAGACCTAAGTTAACGCCTGGCACAGAATAATCTATTTTTCGTAATATGACGATTGTCTTGTAACCCTTCAGAATTTCCTAACCTCTGTAGACTTCACAATAATGACCGTCCTCATTTCTGCGAGAAGTTAAAAAAATTTTCATGGACGATTATTTCTTCCTCATAAGTGTTAGGTTAATTAATGCCGAGCATCTAAAATTGCAATCGTTTCTATACTCAAAAGGTTGGAAATTTTGAAATCCCTGAGAGCAAAATTTGCACACTAAATTTGTGCATTTTGATCTTTGTGATTAGAAAAATTCTCAAATTTTCCACACACTACCCAACCTAGTTTTGTACTCACTTCAATCAATCTTCCTTTTAATTGCTTAACCAACCCCGTGAGAGTTTGCCCTAAATGTCACTGCCAATATGATCCTAAATCGGATAGCCAAATTTAAATGCGTTTTCACTCTTTCAATATTGGGACTTCAGAGACATGTGGTATATTCCACCGTCACCTGAAATATATCTTGTTCTAAACAATAAAATTTCGAACATAGATGCTTATACTGGCTCCCAGAACAGAATTTTATCTAGTACTTTATTATGTAATTTTAAGTCAGTTCTGGCGCCATTAAATAAAGTGTGAGCTACCGTTATTTAGATATTTCTGGTAGAGGCTAGTGTTAATGACTCTGAAATATAAGATATTTGGAAGCCACAATCTAAGATAGTGCTCTAATTTACTTAGTCTTACTGGTGCCCCAAACTCTTACTTTATTGTCATTAAAGCTACTTCTGTAGTGCAATATGTCAGGTTGTGGCTATTTGGACATTTTCAGCAAATCGTTTCTTTATTCGAGTTGTATCTGTAGAATGTATTTCTGGTTACAAAGTAATAAATTGCGCTTTACCACATACGTAACATGAATTTTAGAAATAATCAAAATCCAACAGTCTTGAATTATTGAGAAAAAAGCTTACAAATGTTTTGTTTGAACCATCTTCATAGGGCTGAAAACTGTTCTGTAGAAAAGTATTAAACAAAACCTATGATAAAAGCTAAGATCAATTAAGGAAGAATTAGGAAATGAAAGGAAGATAAAGGAAAAATAATGATTAACAGAGGCAACGTACGTTTGCTTAAAAAGAAATAATTCAATTTCAAAATTATACCGTGTGCTTTGGTTTATTTATATTAACGTCCTGTTTCAAACCGTGGTTAGATGACGAGGATGACACATGAGCAATCCAAACTTTTACAACTCAGGAACGGGATGTTTGAAACCCTAAGTGAGATTCAAAATACAACCTTCACTTTGTATTCATCGCAAAGGAAGATATTTGGCTCCACTTCCGAAGATCTTCCGTGTCAAACGACGTCACTACACCAACTTTTTCATTTCCGTTCGTATTGTTGTTTCGCTTTGAAGTTTCTCCAACAGAATTTCTGCGGTCTTCACTGAAAGACCAAATTTTTTGCATAATTTTATGTATAGCAGTGCAGTTTGATGGTAACAATTTCAACTTAACGCAACGGTTTCATTAACTCTTTTGCTAGAGACCGATATAACTTAGGTGAGAGAATTTTAAGATTTAATGAGGATGGTTACTTAATTAAAAAATTGATGAATACTTTTCATAACGCCGGTTTATATTCAAATAGAAAAGAGAAAGCATTTGTGTTCTGAAAGGTAAGTCAACTAAATAATAATTTTATTCTCTGTATAATTCAAAGACGATTATATTTGATTTAAAAAACATGAATGTAACTTTTTTAAATATTTCTCATAAGTCGCATTAATAAAGATTATTGCAGTTTAGTTTAGTTAATTCTGAGTTAAAAGCATAAGAGTTTCTTCTAAGTGTGTATAAATATGAACATTTGTCCTTATTCCTTTTTCTCTATGTTTCAGGAGACGGACGATGTTGGAACGTAAGTATTTCTTTTGACATTTCTTTGAAATCAATTTGACAGTTTGGCAACTTCTCATGCAAGTAACTATCAAATTCTTACCTATTACATGGGAAAGCCATCAATATGAAAAATAAAATAATTGTATATTAGTAATTTTTATTGACATTTATTTTCATATAAGAAATATTGAAATTTCTAAAAAAATGTTACGTTTAAATACGAAGGTTTGACATACATTAATTGAAAATCCAATTCTAAAACCAAGAAGAAGTTATACTAGATAATCAAAATTTAGGAGGGGTGTTGCATATCTGAAAGATGAAGCATATTCAAATTTCGCGCTAGACGAATAGGAGTGGTGCAAGTAGTCCCACTACGAACATGAAAATAATATGTTCTATAGATACTCGATGTAAGATTCGTGAGAGTAATTTATCTTCCGGAATGAGCAATGTGAGCTCGATTTAAGTCACGAATACCATAATCAGACGAAGAAGGCAGTATCAGCTGCTTACTGAGTTTGAACAGGTAGTGTTATAGGACTACAAGAAGTTCGATTTTATTTTCGCGACATAGTAGAAAGATTTGTCAAAGGAATGTATCCTTTGTCCATGATTGTTAGGCAGCAGTGGTCACTGGAAGGTACTGTCTCAAAAAGATCGAAGTCCTGTGTACACGGGCCACTACCGAGAGGGAAGACTGCCGTATTCGCCGCATGGCTGTGGCACCTCGTACTACATCTGCAGCAAGGATAGGATATGATTGGAGTATTTTGGCGCAAAAGCCAGGTGTGACCATTCTGTGCCAAACACAAGGTATTTTGCTTAAACTATTAGCATCTTCTGTATTATAAAACTACAAGAGCTCAAAAAGAAAAAAAACCATGAACAAAACCAAAACAAAATGTGTTGAATCAAATAAGATTTGAAAAGCCAATATCAGTAAAAAAAAAAAAACAAATTCGGAGAATCTCCCAGCAAATCTGCCAAACGAGTATTAGGAATGTTAAATTATTTAATTCTAAAATTTTTAAAATTCGGGCATTCGCTCAAAATGTTTTAAATAGATAAAGTATTGTTTTATACAGTGCACATCGGTGATGGTTCGCCCTCTAACAGATAGTTATTGCGTGAAGTAAGTGCAACTTTTTTTTTCTGCATATACACTATTTAGTGCATATGCAGGAAGAAAGTTCTCAATAGCAGGCAGCGATTTCATTTTTTTCCATTTGAATGTACTTCTTCCGATAATATTACTTATTAATTTCTTCGTAATTATTCAAAGAAAAATGGACTAAATGCATAAAATCCTATGTAACCATATTTCGTAAAAAAATAAATAAAATTTCTTTGGCTTTCACTTACTTCGATTAAAGCCGTGGTTTGAGAAAAAAATATTTATAGGCCTTATTAAAATATATAAAGAGAAATAATAAACGAAAATCAATATGTGATGTATTTTGTGAACGTTTTATGTGATTTGAATCAAGAAAATTTCTTTCGAATTTCTTAAGTAAGATGCAATATCTAAATAAAAATTGACTATATTCAATTTCTAATAACATCGTTTCTTCGACAGAACTTACATTAACATCCACTTTAAAAATGGCGAAATGACCTAGATTCGTCATGTCCCTTTGTATGGCGTAAGTGCTGATCTAATACCTTTTTTCTTATTAATTATTAGGTAGTAAGAACAGAAAATCGTTCAATTTTATATGATTAAAAACTGCATCTTACGGCTTTGGTTGAAACCATCACAGATTTAAATTCGTGCGCCTAGAACGGTTTCTCAAAAATTGTTCCATAGCGTAACGAATTTTCTCAAAAAATATCGCTAAATTATAAGGAATTAAGAAAAATTATTGTTAATACAATATTGTTTGGAAATACAATCATATAGCACTCAGTACAGACAGCTCAAGCCCTCGATATTAAATCGTAGACTGACTATTCGGGAGGAGAAAACAGAAGGATACACATAGAAATGGAGAAATTTGAGGCAAAGTGAAAAATATTTAAATAAAATGTTAAAAATTTTACAGCAAATTCTAAAAATTAAAAAGAAAAGAATAGATTTAGAGCGTATAAACTGATAAAATGTAAAGGATGTTGATTAAAATATGCAAGGGAGTTCCGTGAATTGAAAAATTTAAGACTTGAAAAAACAAGAAAAATTTGTGATAAAATTACAGTAACTTAAAAAGTAAATTCCGGAAGGTGTAGGTTGATTCGACGAGTGATATTTATATCTAGAGTTGATAATATTTTTTCTAATTTTCTTCTCTGTTGATGTTTAACCCAGGAATTTACCTCTAAAAGGCTTATACCACCGAAGAGAGCAATCCAAAACGAAAATGATATTATTCATACGGCTTTGAAGTACAACAGAAATTTCTGAAAGTTCGGAGTTTCAATTGAAATTCGAATTCAATGCATCATGAGCAAAATGGGAAAGTGTGATCAAGAAACCAGAGACAACTGCTGAAACTCTCTCAGAGAGAGATAGTTCCTTCTTTCCGATTGTGGCAATTCTTCTTCAAATATTTAGGAGGATTCTTGTGACAACAAGCACAGCAAAGATGAGTTTTCCTACATTAAAGCGCTTCGATAATTACTTATGAAACTCAATGGGACAGACAAGGCTAGGTAAGCTCCCTTGCTAACATTCCTGTTGATAGAAAATTCAACGCTGAATATGAGATTAAAATATTTTATTAGAAAATGTCAAGGAAATTGTCCGCGACTAATTGACAATCTTGTCAAGAGGACGGAACTTTAAAAATAAAAGTAAAAATACGGAAGAAAGTCTCTCCACAATATCCTTCACGGATTCTTAGATCCGGCCTCAGATATATTTAATAAATTAATTAAAGTAATTAAAATTTAATTAATAAATATTTAGTTGATAAAACGTTAATTAATTTGAATTGAAAAATTGTTTTAGTTAAGTAATTCTTAAAAATTAAGAGTTAAAAACACGGAAAACATTTTTCACCGTACCCCCCCTCACTTAGCAGATTCATAAATCCGCCCTTGCTAAGAACCATGATAGGTGAAGATCTACATAAATTTTCCCAAGGTCGTGTGAAGAGAACCAGTACAATAGGTAGTATTCTTATAAGCAATCTACCTAAAAGGGACATTACATGAATTTTATAGGAGAGAAATGAACAACTGCAAACTTAAAAAATGAATCAGACGAAACACCATAGAAAAACGACTCAAGAAAAAGAAACTTAGAACACCAAATTTAGGGACAAAGAGAATAAAGTACAAAATAGAAAAGAAAGACACACACTAAAAACAGAGGTACAAAATAGCAAAAATCATTTACCCAGAATAAAAAAACATGAGAACGGGCAGTTCGGGTCCGCGCCTTCGATTTTTTGTGAAAACGTCGGGATAAAATCATAAAACAAGTATTTCGTATCAATATGTAATTTAATTATCAATCTCTTTAATACAATACTTACACAGATTAGTATACAGAATAGATAAATCACAAGCTACCATAGACCCTTGCTACATGCGAAAAACATGTGATTTATCTATTCTATAACCATTATACTAGTTTGTGCAAATATTGTATTAAATTGATTGATAATTATATTACATATTATTACGAAATACATGTTTTATGATTTTATCCCGATGTTTTCCCGAAAAATCTAAGGCGCCTTTCTTATGCTTTATTTAGAGTAGTTTTGATAGCGCCATCTTTTGACAGTTTAAAGAACCACATTTCGCATTGACATTAATTAATTAATATTTCCTTATATTAATATTTATACATTATGTAATAATTACTTGCCGTCTTGTCTACTGTTGTTACAATAAATTTCTCCTTTAAGATTTTAATTCGCGTCATAAATGATTTATTAACAAATTTACTCCTTTCCTAAAGTTGCTTTTTTGTTTGTATATCTTAATTTTTATACCCTTCAGAATCTTCTGCTTCCATTCACCAAGTCCTTCCATTGGCCAGTGGTACTTTCGTGTCATTTTTGAAATAAACATGTCCAGATCTCTCTTAATAGAAATAAATATCTTTTTGTAACTCAATTTTTCTCTTAATCTAAACTTGGTTCCCCTCTTCATTAACTTCTGTAAATTGTCGGATTCAATCATCTTTAATTCTCCTGTAATAACCTGTTCCTTATCTGTCTCTGTAAATTCTTTAAATTTTTCATTATTAGATTAACAATGCCTTTCATTTATCTGATTTAAATTTTTACTATGAAAACTGTAGATGCATATCCGTTTTCTAAGGCTTTATATAATTTAAAAGCTATCGAAATTTCTGTGTTCTCCTTAGAGGAAAAAAATTCTTCGCTTTGTATTATTTTTGATATCTCTAGAATTTCGAAAGTAACATCCAGAAAATTAATTATAAAATAATCCTTATTTACTATATTACAATATTACTACTATAATGCACTTCTTCTATCTTATTTACTATTACAATATTATTACTATACTGTATATCTTCCATTATTATATTATATTTATTACACTATATTGTATTGCATTAAACATTTATTTCTTTTGTATTGTATTACTTATATGGTTTTGTTTTGTTCTTCAATATTATTTGCATTGACATTTTTTTTCCGCCGTCTCGTGACATACATCACACCTTTTGGGTAATCTGGGCAGCGTGGGGGATTAAAAAACCAACGGGGGGGGGGGGCTCTTAAAGGGTGTTTATTGTATATCCTGAGACCTCTTCATTTTTAATAATTTCTAATTTAATTTTCCCTTATTCTTCTTCCTCTTAATTTCCCTAATAATTTTTAAATCAATGTCGTAACAAGACAGTCCGTACCCCCGGGAAATGTTTAGGGTGAAGCGCCAGTTTTGCGTCCTGAAAGATAGGGTAGTACAGATGAATTTATAGTTGAATCGGGACCTTCTATTAGTTCAGCAGTATGGTTTGAAGAGTAAAGAATACAAAAGATATTAACTTAGAAAATTAGGGGTCACTGTGCACTGCGTACATAGTTCTTCCTTATCAGAATCGGAAACTGGTCATGTGGGGTCCCACCCATTTCTAACTTTTTTATATGAAACAAAAAAGATTGAATTCATATGGAAATGAAAGTTACTTAGTGCAATGTCTAAAGTGATCTAGTTATCTTTTTGGTAATTATAAAATTAAACTCACCAGACCTAATTGAGCAGAATAGTGTCTAGAGTTATAAAGACCAAAATTTCGTACTTTTGTGAATAGATTCTCATCTCAACTGCACGCTTGCAACTGGTGATCTGACTGCTGTTTTGAAGGGACGACGAATAAAGAGTTGCCAAAGCGTCGTTTGGAAATTTCTTTCATCAATATTTCAAAAAATAGAAAGGAGTACCCAGATGTCACGTGTACGCAGTTACTCAGCTTTACTATATAGGTAAAAATTAAATATCAAAATACCTAGCAATCGACAAAAACACATGAATGCGCATCCTGTCAATGAGTTGTATTAATACAGAGCACCTTAAAACCACTTATCGCCGGTGATCTTAAACATGTGTGTCTGTAAATTGGTAAATGAGGGGCAAATTATGTTTCTACCTCAGCGTTTGGTCTCGTAAAATTTTCGATATTTCGCATTATTTTCTAAACAATTGATGGTTTGATGAGTGTTACATTCACCTTGAGGCTCTTTGTTATGCTCATATTTTATACGCCTGCTTATATTCCGGAGGCCACCATCTAGTAGCATGACCAAAATGGTCACATTTTCTAAATCTTATATTGATATAAAGTGCAGCACTTAACCATTGGAAACAGAAATAGAAACCTTCCTAATTGGGTAATTCATTAAAATAGTTTAGTTATATTAACGTCCCGTTTTTAAGTAGCTCGAAGGCGATTTTGGGAAGGAGCTTGTTTATTTTGAACCACGATCAGATGACGAGGACGACACCTGAGCTGGTACTCCTCTCCAGTCTTCCACACCATACCAGCTGTAGGACGTTTGACCCCCTACGTATGATTTAATGTGCACCAGTGCAAATACTTGGCAGAACCGTATACGACGGATCTTCAGTGGAAGCGGGCTTAGAGCCTGGAATTTTTTTATTTCCGAAGTAGAGAACTTACCACTAGGCCACCGCAGCCCGATTGGTAATTCATTATATAAAGAAAGGTTGACTGTCATTAGCCAATTATTGCTTCCCCCTGCGATTCTTAATTGGGAACTCGATTTAAATCGTTTAAGATCCTAATCTATCCCTTTCAAACTTTCATTTTTGGCGAAAAAGTCGGAAATTTCATATTCTCCTGAATTTATTTCCACTTAAAAATCGTTTTCATTGAGTAATTTGCATTTTTACTTGTATGACCCTTACCACTGGTATCAAGATTCCGCTAAAGCCCAATGAAAATGGAAAGCAAAAGATATTCATCTCGTAGTATCAAGATAATAGCAAAAAAGAGAGATCGTCGCTTAAATGTAATTGAGTGGTTTCAAAACGATGTATTCTAATGTTTGTATTTCGAATTTAGTTGAATTTATGAATTAAAATTCCTTCCTTCTGAATAATGGCCTTAAAATCTTCAGTTAGACTGCGCTGGTGTAGCCAAATGAACATAGCTAATGAGAAGGTTTTGGCTAAAAAAATCTGAATATCGCGTATATGAATGATTTTCATCACAATGATTCGCAATGAATAAGCAGAAATAAGCAGGTCAGATACCTCGTTTATGTGTGATGTGGGAATTTGAAATGCTCACTGAGAACACCGTCCTCATTTCTAGCTGATTTTTGGTATGCAGAGAACAGTGATATAGACCATAAAATTATCAACACTAGACGTCATTCGAAAAAAATGTAGCAAAAACACCCATTTTGTTGGAAACTTACATCTAGTATAATCCTACTTTTCTTTTTTATTTTTCAATAAGTAAAAATAGCAATGATGATTTTTTAAATCCTGTTTGTTTTATTTGTGCAGAGCGGAGCAATGTTCAGTCATATTGGAGGTTTGCTCGGATACTGGCTTGGAATATCCGTGTTCACTTTCCTTGACATCGTTGAGAAATGTTTCGGGGCAGCCATCATTTGGAGGAGGAAATTCAAGAAGCATAATGCACAGAAAACAAGAAATTCTGAAGATCTCGTCTGAAAACTTTGTTATTTCTAATTCTGAATATATTGTCTGAAAACTTTATTTGCTATTTCTAATCCACTAACTTTTAAACTTACTGCACAGGAGTTAATGAACTGACAATATTTCCCTCTTCCAAACCGAGTACAACATAAACTATTTCTACAATCCTAATGCGATAACAATAAGCTTGTTATTACTGCGATGTATCACAACTTAAGATATTAATTACAAGAATTTTAACAAAATACCAAAATTATCTCTTTAATATTTTAATTTTAATTTTGAAAACCTCATGACCGTCATAACCAATTCAAATGTCAGTAAACACCATATTACTGTACGCATGATTTTTGGCTCTAATAAGTCTATTGTTCATCATAGCTTTGAATGAAGATGTTGTTATCTCTTTTGTCACGAAGTGTGCCTTCATTGAGGAATTCTTACATTTAATTTTCATTGTGAAGCAGAATCTTGTCAGTAAATTCACTTAAATAAAGTTTAATTGTATAAATTTTTATTTTTCGAGATTCGTTTCAGCATTCAGCATAAATTTGTAAATAATTAATAAAACAATTATTCATAAATTCACATTTTTGTAGTCTCAAATCAAATGAAATAGTCTTATATGCATTTTTAAGAATTATGCCAACTAAAAAAGCAATATTTAATAACTTGCTGCTATTTTTGTATAGGAATCCTTGTGCAGTATTTCTATGTAAGTTATAGCAGCAAGTTATTTAAAAAAAAAGCAGTTTCTCTCAGAATATGCACAAAAGAAATTATTAATTTTTATATTTCCCTCGACAAGCGTAGAGTTCAATTTTGTATTCCCAAATGGACGAACTATTTGATGAAAAAGCTAGACTTGAAAAATGGTATTGAGGGAAAGATTTAATAAAAAGGCTTTACTTAGGTTTCCTTCCTGACTGTTAGTCAATACAGTGTTATGATTGATGAAAAATCCTTTATCGCTTACAATAAAATATTAAAATTAAAGCATTACATTCAGCTTTACGTTTTTCAGTGATGGAAGCATAGTTTCTAAAATACTTGAAAAAATACGAAAACAATATTTTGGCTAAAATTTACAACAGAACTCATTACGCTAACTTCATTATTAACTGAAAACATGATAAAAATTTCACTATGTACTTGTGAATGGATTATTATTTGGAAAAGTGGCAGGCATGGAACTCTTTGTTTGTATGGAACTCGAATAAATATCGAAAAAAATTACAAATAAGTTATGATTCCAAGATTGTTAATTGTAAATAAATGACACTTTATTTCATTTATTGTATTTTATATAAAGACGTTTGTTTTACATAAAAATAGTAATTTTTTATCAATAAAATATGTTGCACTATAGAAGTGCCATTATATTCTTCTCGGTCAGCACTGATTTGGCAATATATTGAGACATAACATTAACAGGAAACATATTTATTTTTAAAAAGGCTTCATAAAACAACCTTTCTGATCTTCTTCCAAATAATTTCCGGTAAATTTAGTATTGCATTATTTCATACCAATCTCTGTATTTCTGGTAAAAATGATGTATCATAATAAACTCATAAAAGTTATTTGAGCGTTTAGATGTTCGCAAACCTGAAAGACAAATGCTCCGAAAGGAAATAAAAACTCTCTATCTAGCATCAAACATACAGAAAAAAAGTTAAGATTCAAATAAAAATTTATTGAATTGAAACTAAAGTGTTTAAATAGATATTAAAAACTGTAAATTTAATATTACTATTTTCTAGCATGTATAGAACTAGACGAAGATAATAATTGTTTGCAAACATTCTAAAATTTGCTGAAAGTGATTTTAAAAACTTTGGGAACGATTTTCATTTGAAAATAAAGTCTTTCTATATACATACAGGAAACTGTTTCACGACAGATGAATTACGGTAGAGGTGAATAAAATTATTTGATAGAAGGAAATTAGTTCATTCTGTATAAAAGCTCCCAATGAGGAGCTTTCGAGAAAGCGAGGGTTTTTGTTTTTCTTCTTTATGGTAATATTGTGAAATCTGCACTTTTAATAGCAATGTTAAAGACAAATATCCGTAATAAACGTTAACGAATTTGATATTATTTGGAATATTTAATTGCCACTTTATCCGGAAGAATCTGCTGAAACATTTTAAATAAAATTTATCTTTTTTAAATTAAAATAAATCAGTCGTAGAACATAGAACCAAATTAACACGCTACACATAAAATCTCAACTTATTAACAAATGAATAAATTTGTAATTTTTACTGGATGACAAACATTTTAAATTTTAATTTTAAAATTTAAAAATGCACTGAGTTTCACTTCCGGTGATGCAGCAGTGAAGTATTTAGTTGCATACTCACAAATACCAGGGGATTTAAAAGATCGCATGTCAACATCTTTCTGCAATGATTTATTGATTGAATTTTATTGATAATCGCGTTCATTCAATAATTTTGCTTAATTCATAATCTTAAATATTAAAATGCGTTGTGATGTTCATGGAATTATTTCTCACATTAGTTGAGTTTGCTTCCTCTGCGAATTTGCGTATGTTTCGCAATGTCTCCAGTTGTAGGAAACAATTTAACACTCCCTAGGAAGATTACAATACTGTGTGGGTCTTTCTGTGGATCGTTTTCTTGACACAGTTTCGATGGGCAACTATCGTAACAGAAATGTTTCAATCTACTTTGATTTTTAGCTTCTTGAAGTTGATCGTTTTCATAGCATATCTTTCTACATATGATGGATCTCAATGGATTCTCGTCGGTCTGAATCTAGATGTTCCCGCTTGCACTCAAATGGCGAGCAAGAATATATCTTATATCGTTTGGAAGCAGACTACCACAGTCCGAAAAACTGGAATTTTACAGGAGAAGAGTTTGAAGTTTGCCAGAATAGGCCATTTTATCATTAGAAAACAGGGCGATTGAAGCTAAAACTGTGACATTGTGTTTCGAAGAAATATAATGCCTTAACTGTAGCAAAAGAGGGGAGAATTTTCTTATTCTGGCCCTCTTCTTCCGATTGTTGTTTCTGGCAATGCTGTTAAATTTTCACTTATTTATTTGTGAAATAATCTGAATTCGAAAGAAGTTTTTGTCCAAGCAGATTTTCAAGTGAATTTTTCTTTAATTCTTTAATATTTTCTAATACTCACCACAAAAAGAAAAATCCTTAAGTTATGTAACAAGTTATAACACGCTATGCACAAATTACATTTTCACAGTCCTTTGGACCTATTATTTATATTTAGTAAAAGAATTCTGAAACACAAACATTTATCATTAGTAAACTATTTTTAACACACAAACATTTGAAGTAAGAAAAGTTCCATCCGTCTTCGACTAAAGCTGGTTGCTTTATGAAGACTTTAAAAACACTATTTTAAATGATTTTAGACTATTTAAATGGTCGCCGTGAAGAAAATCCACCAATCAATCGGCGCTGCATTTTGGAGGGGACCGTTGATTGGCTTAAAATAATAAATTGCTAATCTTCAAAACTCGTTCAGTTTTATTCGCAGAATAGTAAACTTCCTTTGTTTAAAATGTTTTTGTGTCAAGAAAATTTTGCTAAATATAACTGATAGGATTGAGTGACTATATAAAAATTTAGACTTTTAGACGGAAATTTTTCATCAGTACATTCATTGAATGAAATAGCATAACATATAAATATTTATGTCATTTAAAGCATTTTCCGAATTGGAAGTAAATCCCTTTCTCTAACAGTTTTGAATTTAGCAAGTAGGTCACGATTAGAGTTAGACACCCTGTACATACGAAACCTTTTTGTAACATAAGAGGATTCTCAGGGAAATAAGCATAGTTTTCGTGTTAATAAATATACGTAACTTTGAACAAAAAATTTCAATATTGGGAGAAGAAAAGATACTTTAAGAAAATTTTCCATAAAAGTACCGCCATACATACAATTTTTTCACTTCTCGTAATCAGTTTAGATGACCGAGTGAAGAGATGTCTCTGTTTCAACTCAACCATTTGACATTTCGACCATTTGTCTGTTTTATTACTCAGCCACGACCAAACGCCTTGATCGATTTTCTTAGAATTCGCACGATTGTTTGTTGAAATCATGAAAAACGATGCATGTGTAAGGATTTCTATATTTTGATTGCATATAAAGATGTTGACAATTTTATTGGTTTCACTGTTTGGGGAGAGATTTAATTTTAATTTTGTTAATAATGATAAAAAAGAGTATTGTTTAAATAATTTTTATTTTACTAAAGCTGAACTTTTAAACACTGCAACGTAGAGCAAATCTTAGAGATTTTTGGGAACGCGAGTTCGCTTTCACAAAACTGCGATTCTAGAGACTTGCGTAAATAATTTGGATTTTTAAAATGCTAAACTTTAAGCACTAACTAACTAAGATTGGAATGGAGTACAAATCTTAGATTTTTTGGGGGGACGCGAGTTCACAGTTCACAGAACTGCTGGTTTATCAAGACGGTATTCTGACACATATTTGTTTTAATAAAGGGAAAGTATATTAAATGAACATCTTAAAAGGTTATAAAGATAATACTTGTTGCTCTTTCACACTGAGTTGAGCATTGTGAACGGAATTTACAAATGCGCGGTTTGTAGCATAATCATCGCACTAATAACGTTACGCAATAATTTATTTTATTAGCAAAAGATTTTACCATTCAATTAAAGCCTCTTTTTCAATCTTAGATTTGTCGGAAATTATAATGTAATGCTTTATCAGAATTAAGGAAAGTGAAATATGTTTTCTTTATATGATGTAGATTATTAGAAAAAGTGATTTAAAAGAGTAGCATTTTAAAGTCGTTTTATTATTCACTAAGACTTAAATGGCTCAAATTTACATTTGAAAAATATGAAGACAGATAATTTCAACGTTATTTCATCAGTACAGAAGATATTGTGTCTCATGTTTATGAGATTATGGATTTGGGATCTTAATAAGTGTAAGCAAAACATCTACTGCGATTAGAAACATTTTCTAAAAACAAATGCATTGCATAGCACAGTTTACAATATCGAAGATTCCTTTATATTAAAGATTATTTAATTTTGACGAAGACGACCACATGATGCCGAAACCACTCTTCAAACTTCTTGCGGATATGAATATTCTATCCGGTGTATATTAAATCTGCCGGAGTTTAACTTCCTTTTTTTGATCAGGCATAAAGGTTTGTAGAAGGGATGGCGGAAAAAGTATCGTTTTCGTCACCAGTGAATCAAAATTACGGAATCTGTTTCTAAGTAACTCTGGTGTAGCTTCCAAGACCGAGGTTAATATGATGAATGATGAAATCATTCTAATATTGTGTATGGCTGTGAAATAGACTAGGATGAATCGATGTAAGAAAACTAAAACGATCGTTGGTTGCCATTTTTCTCCTTTACTTTTGTTGTTTTCGAGAACAAATTTAAGGACTTAACTCGAATAAATGCTATTTTTTATTGTTAAAATGTAAGAAAAGACCTGTATTTAAGAGCTGAAATCAAATAAAAGTCTTTTTTCTTTGTTAAAATGTCACCTTTATTTAAGGGTTTAAATCAAATACAAGACATTTTCATTGTTATAATCTAACAAATATAACCTTTATTTAAGGGCTGGAATAGAATACAAGTCTTTTTTCATTGTTATAATGAAACAAATAGCACCTTTATTTAAGGGCTT
>BGPR01000944.1:63740-76229 GCA_013235015.1 Araneus ventricosus
TTTTTCATTGTTATAATGAAACAAATAGCACCTTTATTTAAGGGCTTAGATCAAATACAAGACATTTTCATTGCTATAATGTAACAAATACCACATATATTTAAGGGGTTCAATCGAATACAAGCCTTTTCTTATTGTTAAAATGTAAGAAATAGCACCTTCGATGCAGTGAATGTGCAACCAGGAGGAGTCTACGGTAACTAAGGGCAAGTTACCAACTTCACAAGACAACAATACGGCGGCGACTTGCCCTCAACCAACTTATTTTTTTAAAATTCTATAATGACTAGATTTTAAATGTCAAACATACTTTTATTTAGAAATACGCTTGTTTGACCTGCAAATATAACGTAATAATAATATGGTAATAATTTTTAAACTTCAATTGTATTGAAGATTGTATAATGATCTTACTGAAATTAAAATGATATATTTAACAAAATTATTTATAAAACATATGACTTAATTTCAACACAAATTTCATAAATACTGCTCAAAAATTCACTTTTCTTTTTATCTGCGAAATCTTTCATTATCTACTCAATTTAAATTTTTCTGAAAAATGTCGCAGGTATTATTCAGGATAAGGAGAAGAGACACCGATATGAAAGGGAAATTATTTGTCGTTTTTTAAAGAGCTCTCATGCATAATAAACCCTTTTCTTTATGCGACTGCTTCGGCATCACTGGCAGTTGCCCGAGCCTAGGGACGCCCCTGAGTGCAACTGACGAAAATTAAATCGGAAGAAGGTCACAGCATGAAACTCGAAGTGTTTGTTATTTGGATATATGAATAAGGTAATCACTAAAAGCACTTTAGATAAGTGCAGTTTTGCTACGGTGATATGTCTTTAAATGAAAAATTTATCACTGATATAAAGAGGGTTATTGTTGAACAAGCAACGAATATAGTTTATCACCACTACCTGCGTTCACCCCTTATGTCATATAATTCGGCTTACTGCAGGTTTGCGAAGGGATTTTAGCTAAAATGCTACATAAGTAAATTTTCCTAATACGGGGAGTTTATTCCTGTTGGGAGCATATGGAGTTCCAAAACCTATTAGAACCAATTTCAACGTTGTTCTCTCAAACAGTCTTTTTGAATTAGTGATAAATTACAGGCAGCGTGGTAAACAGCCACGAAATTGAGGTCGAAGTGAGTTACTTATCAATGCAGTAAATTTTTCAAAAACATTTTTCGCTCAATTTCTGAACTATTACGCTGAAATCTTTACTACAACTTTGTTGTATCATTCTTAACCATTAGAAAAGTTAGGAAATGGATTTGCATCTTTTTTTACACATATGGTAAAAAATATACTATAATTATTATAAAAGAATTCTAAATACATGTATCCAAATATATCTCAAATGTACTCAGCATTGCCTTCGGGTTTTACTCAAAGGCATCAACGGAGTTTCGAAAAATGCTTGCTGTTAAAAATTTCCTACTCAACAGTTTAAAATTTTGCTGGCATGAACCCGATAACGACCAGCGCCCTATTTATAGGACGCTGAATTACACTGAGTGATATTGCACTTCCGTGGCTAAATAAATTCATTTCATTCTTTTTTTGCTATATTTAGCAAGCCAGTTGGTATTTTTAAGCTGTAAAAAAGATTTTTCAAAGGCCTCCAGTTAGCCAGATTTTGAAGAAATTTTTGTATTTTTTCTTTTGATTCATTTTTGAGGTAATGAGGGGAATTAGAAAGTAATCTGTATTTTTATATTTCACCATAGTTTAAAAATCTTGAATATTTATGTAAAAAATAGTTTTTTGAATGATATTTTACCGATTTTTTAAAACTATTTTTTTCTAGAAAAAGGAGAAAAAAAATCAGAATTTTTTTTCGGAATTTAATTTTATTTCACAGCTATCTTAATCTTGATATTTTAAATATAATTTAATTAAAATTTAATACAAACAACTCATTAAATTACTACTCATTAATCACTATAGAAGATCGCACACAAAATTTTATCGCAGTAAGTTTTTTTTTTTTTGTTTCTGAGTTATGGGTATAAATATAACTTTTAATATAATAATCTATCTATCTATATATATATATATATATAATTCTCTTATGTGACAACAAAAAGGGTCGAATTTCTTAATCGCCTTTTGGCAACAGCTCTAAAGTTTGGTTTCTTTGCATCGCGGAAAGTCCGAGGCAACGATTTTTTTTAGTTAAATAATTTGAGCAAAATAAGTTTAAATCTTGCTGTTGCGATTAAGCAAATGATTAAATGTTTCCTTAAAATATCCGTTTTAGTTAAAAGGATGAAGAATGGGTTACTTAATCTTTCGATTATTCACATTTTCTGAGTTTTAAAAAACATAATTGACTATCCAGAGGAGAATATTGCATCTTTCTTGACTAAATTGTAACTGGAGTGAGTCTGTATAGATGTGGGGCAGCTTACTGAGCAACATTTCGTTTAAAAGTGTGCATGTTTCAGATTTTTGTGAGAAAAGCAAAAATTTTGAAAAAAGCTATCCCATAAATTTTAAAAAGTTTAAAGAAAATAATTATTGCGGATTTTAATTTTGAATATTGAATATGAACAGCTCTCAAGCCATTTTTCGCCTGAAACTGTAGTTTTTTAACTAAAAGGTTATAAAATGGGTTGTATCGTCTGACAACAACGCAAATTCTCTTTAGTTTAAAATATAAATGGCTACCCAGAGAAAAAAAGTTATATATTACCTGACTAAATAAAAATTGGAGTGGGGAAGTTTTTTTAAGCAAAATTTTATTGAAAAGAGTTCATGTTTAAAATTTTGGTTAAAAAAGCAACAATTTTGGAAATTTTGAATAAGGCTATCTTATCAAATTTCACCCTCTGAGCGAACAATTATTTTGAACTTTTAGCTAGAAGTTAGAAAACTTAGCTTTTAAAGTAAATGAATCGATCTTTTTTGTATTTAATTATCTCTCTGAAATCTTAAGAAAACTTTATCCATGATCGTTTAAGAAAACATACATATAAATACGAGCTATCTGCTTTTGAACTGAACATGATAAACGTAAAAAGACGTTTTCGCCACTCAGAGGGTTAAAAAGCTATAAATGCATAATTAATTTCGTTTCAGTTTTGAATAATTAATATGAGCATGTTTCAAATCCCTTTTTTCATTAAATTGTTCTTTTTTAGGTAAAAGGTTGTAAAATGGGAGATATCATCTCTTGACAACTTAAATTTTCTGATTATGAGGAAGACAGCTTCATTATTGACAATAACACTAAAATTTTGGACTTTATCAAAGAAAATAAAACAAATTTGTAGCATTCATACATTTGATTTTGAAAATCTTTTTACTAGCCCCCCACATAATAAATTAATTGAAGTGTGCTCTAATTTATTTGATATATACCTTAATACTGATTTAATTGATAAAAATAAATGGTTAGAAATTTGCAGGGTTAATATTTGTGAAAATTATCTCTTTAATGGAATTAACTACTATAAACAGGTTCTTGGTATTCCTATGGGTTGTTGTTTTTCAAGTGCACTAGCCGATTTATTTCTCCACTCATTTGAGAGGGATTTAATTAAAAATGAAATTGTTTATGGTTTTCGTTTCATTGATGACCTTTTAGTCTTTAATCATAATAATGTTAAATCCATTTTTAGCTGCTATCCAAAAGAACTCAAATTAAATAAAACTAATAATGAATTCAACAAATGTAATTTTTTGGCTCTAGAAATTGAAATTGGGAATTCAGATATTTTGGTTGGAATCTTTGACAAGAGAAAGGAATTTAATTTTAAGGCTATTTCACTTTGCAACTTTCAGACAAATCTTCATTTTAAAATTATTAAGAACTCTATTTATTCTCAAATTAATAGGATTAAACACATTTGTAATAACCACTCTTCTTTAGTCAAAGCCCTAGGTAATTTAAATAATAACTTAAAGGATAACGGATTCCCTTTTTCTTTCCTTAAAACTTGACCTTTTTTTAAAATTAGTTTTTGTTCTCCTGAGAAATATTTCGAATTTTTATTCATAGATGGAGCTACTGGATAGCTTCTAGATCGTTGATTGTTTTGCATCTATTGCGTAATTTTTCTGCTTGGCTTGCTTCTGAAAGAAGATAAAATTTTTATCTCTTTTTTCTGATTATGGATTAAAAAAATTTTGGATTTATGTTCTTTATTTGGTGGCCGGACAAGATTCAGACCACAGGAAGAAATAAATTTTGACTTTTTGTCATTCCTTTCCACAGAAAATCTTGTTCCTTTTTTAACTAAAAATGGCGTGTGGTTTCTGTTGAGTGAGCCATTTTAGTTCCTTTTCATTTATAATAATTTCTTAACAAATTGTTCTAAGTATTGGTAAACTTTTGGTTTTTCTATAGTTCTTGTTGTATTTTAAAAATTTCTGTTGAAGCAATTAGTTTTTGCTGCTGTGTTTGCACGCAAAAACGCCTATTGTTTTCATTATTTTTCATTTTATCATTGTTTTCTTTTAATTTATTTTCTTTTAATTTTAATTTCTATTTTTTATTAAATTTTCTGAGATATAACACATAAATAACTGCCCATAGAGAAAGTTTGCATCTCTCTTGCCTAAAAAATAATTTAAATGACTGTTTATACATGTGGGAAGCTTTCCTCATCAGCATTTCATTTAAAAAGGGAATGCTTAAAATTTTCTGGGAATGCAGTTAGGGCAAATACAGGTGTTGAAGATATTGTCAATTGTGTATGCCAAGAAGTTTTAAATGACTAATTTCTGATTGATATAAATAATTTATATTTTTAAACCTCTTGGAGATATATACATTAGCATTAAAATTTCATTCTAATATTTACATATATATCTCTGTGCTACTAGAAGATTTTAATTTAAGAAATTGATGATTTACTTTTCAGTAATTGATGAAATATTCTTTTAAGGAGTTCAGGCAATTGAAGATAATTTAAATTTACTTTTATTAATTAATGTATTTATAATTTTCTATTACGAGCAAGCGATCATGGATCACGCAGTGATCCCAAAAGAATCACAACGTGATTCTTGGGAATTGAGAAGCGGAGCGAGCAGGAGGTGTATCCCCTTGTACTCTAAAATTACTCGAAATGGCTCTATTTATTTATTAGCTATCCTAACGCTTTTGAAACAAAACTTAGAATTTAATTTTTTGATTGAGAAAGGAATTTCAAAAGTAAGAAACATTATAACACAAAACAATTGATTTTGGGAAAAAATATGCCCAGTATTTGATATGGAAGAAAATATTGACCGATTAATAACAAAATAACTTCAATATCTATGCCAATATCTCTCACTTGAATAAAATCTCATTTAATTTGAATAAAATATAGAAATGCATGGAGCATTTCGAAATTTGAGATTTTTCCATTTTTTGCGTTTTGAATAAACAACATTTTTAATAAATAAATTTTAATAAATGAGTTTGAATTTAATCAATAAAATACATTTAATATGATTTTTTATGCATTTAAACCTTTTACACGCTTTTCAGAAATAACAAACATATTTTTCCATAATAACTCAAAGTATGTTTAATTTTAAATATGGTAAAAATTTTGATGCTTATCTCTTTAATTTTATCAATTTTGTTGGAAGCCACGAAATGCTTCTCAAATATTATGTAAAATGGAAAATTGGATTGAAAAACATTTTCAAATTTATACACTATTATATTATTTGCATGTAAAAAAATGTTTTTAAAATAATTAGTTGTCGAAGAAAAATTATAAAATAAAATTTATATATCATTTTGAGACTATTGTGAATGATATTTCGAAACTATAGTGGTTTCCTAGATATGTAATAAAATTCTACTTGATAAAAAATATAAACAAAATAAATATACATCCTATGCAAACAATAATTAAATTATATTTCTAAATCTCTTACTTGAAATTGACTATAACAATAAGATATGTATGAAATATATATTAAAGTTGCCCACTCTAATGTGGACCCAAAAGCTAATTTCTAAATTTTTAGCAATAGGCATGAACTTCCAGTTGGAAAAATTATTCAAATGATGTATCATATTATTCGAGTCAATAATTGTACTGCTGAAAAAGTTTAGAAAGTCTGAGTTTTCATACACTCCGCCGGCTCTCTTGGTCATATTTACTAAAATATTCTCGACACACTAACATTTTCACTGAAAGTTCCACTCTTCTGTGGTCAAAATTGAACGAGTTATAAAGGTTTGAATTTCATTATTTTATTCCAATCAACGACAGCTTCGAACATACGCCGCCCGTTGATGGGCCGATTCAAGAAGGCATATACTTTAAAAATATACCATTCTTTTTAATTTTTGATTCATAGCCATATTTTTACACCCTTTCTTTATATTGTAAAACTCAGATAGGCACGAAAGGGAATCTTTTTCACGAATGACATAACCATATTATACATATTATCTCCATAGTGTCAAGTTTGAAATAAGTGGGCTTGAAATCAAGGAGAATGTTTATGAACTATTTATTTATCCTCATCTTTATCGCTATAAACATGCATACGAGATATAAAAGTGTATTCCGGTTTAGTTTTTCAGACTAGAAGTTCCATTCTCATATTTAAAGACGATTCGTGATTGCGGTTTCATTTGAAGCAGCTGTCAGGATGTGGGCTGTTCAACATCGATTCATAAATTACGCTTGGTTCTGGATGGAGAGATGAAACGAGCCTTAAGGGGTTGCGAACGGTACGAGTGCACAGTGCCTTGAGTTTCTGAATGACATTTCACTTATTAAGAAAATGAAATCACATGTTGTAAAATTCTTCTAGTAACTAAAATACCAAATTGTATTTATGAAGCAATTATTTTGGTCATTTGATTTATTAATAATTTTTTAGGTGACTGAAATATTTAATTTATAAAAATAATTTAATTGTTCATCACTTTCGTGTATTCCTTTAATCCTTACTATGTAAAATTGTGCAATGTATTAAACAACAAAAAGCAAGGAAATATTTTGTTGTACGAAATTTGTTTCGATGTCCCGCACGTCAATTTTTTATCAGATCTCGTTTTTGTTCGGGCTTGCCCTGTGAATAGAAATTATCGAAAATGTGTGCTTCCAGGCGACGTCAAGTTTACTGGCTGTTCATAAGCGATTAAAACCAAAAGGTCGAAGTTTCGTTTGGTTTTCCCCTTTTTCTATTTCCACATAACTTTTAATAGTTTGAAATATTTGTCATTCGTATGTGCAGCAAAGTTCGATGGATACAACTATCTATTTCAAGTAAATCAATCGCATTTAGGTCAAGAGAATAACAAAATATAAACTAACTTTACTACGCATGTAAATTAATTTCTATATTTTTTATATTTTATAATCTTTTATTAGTTCATAATCCTATATTAATGAATCTAGTATTTTTTATTTAAATTTGTCAAAGGTAAGAATTATTTTATTACTGAAAAGATGAAATCGTGCCTGAGATTTTTAAAATACGAGGATTGTAAATAAACTAGTGGCAACGCATTCCTTAAAGTCGCAGAAGATCGGGCATGCGCAAATAGGATTTGAAAGACGTGAGATGTCATTGTTGTCGATTGCATAAAACAATCGGTCCAGTTAGAGCGGTAGTCGCACATGGTCCTTTTCCGGCCTATTTACATAGATTTCATCTGCTGAGTTCCCAAAGTTGTTCTAGTGGTCAGGTGGGAGATACAGATCATTATATATTTCACTGCACTCTCACCAAGGAATTCCACCTCAAGAATCCTGCAGATCAAAATTAGAGGATATAGTTTAAAAAATCAATGCTTAATAAATGTAAAAAATAAATTAATGAAAGCATGTAGTATTAGTAACAGCATTTGTGATTCATGAAAAGGCCCAGAGGTAATTTTCGCTTAATTTAAAGATATATTTACTCTTTTTCCTTAACATCATAGATTAGGAAATTTTTAGGTGGGTTGTCCCTGCTCCCAGTGCTAAGTTTTTAACACTTTTCTACGTATTTAATTTTATCTGATTATGTTGTTTTTAAGTAAATCTTGAATTTACTAAAATTTTTTGGTGTCCTGGGTTTTGTTGAGCATTCACCCTTTAGGAATCCCAATTGTAACCTTTATTTCTACCCTTCTTATTTTTAAAATTCAATCATTTTATCCTTGTATTTTTACTGTTGTTTCACAGACGTGGACTTTTGTGGATTTTATTGTTTCCTGGACTGGTGACGGACCGAGGGGTCTGGTTTAATGCCTCTTTTGTGAGATTTTTAATGATGCCTTACATTTTTTTATTTTACTTACTTCGTTATTTTTATTTATTTTTGCTGGTGTATTGTGTTGAACTTGTACTTGTGTTTTATTTATTTTGATACACTCTGTCAAACTCTCTGGAGCCAACATAATTTTAATGTAGACTCCAAATTAAATTAACTTTTGGTTCTCTTTAAGTGTATTATCGATTGGTGGCGTACTTTTTCTTCTTTTTTTTGTGTGTCGTGAGATTTCGTTTTCTTATTTTACTTTTGTTGTTGCCCCTTTTCTGCAGTGTTTGCAACGTTCTGTGCTGTGATTGAGATGCTTTTTTGTGTGTCGTGTCATATTGACTTTTTTGTATTTCTTATGTATTTCCCCATCGGTTTGATATAGGACTTACACCCTTTCTGGTAGGCTGGACCGATGTGGGGTTTAAATAAATAAAAAAAGTTGCTCCACGACGTTGAAGTGGAAAGTGTTATTTTTGCCGCTCTAAAGCATGTTTACAAAAGATGATGAGCGGTCGTGGGTTAAAATTGAGGTTGCACGTGGCAAAAGTGCATCTGAATGTTATGAAGTGAGGCCAGTGCAATGCAGCATAGAACTGCGTGATTGGTCAGAACGATTTGTGTGGTTCAGAATGAGTCTCCGCATTTGCATCGCACAGGTGGGCCGTCCATTCCTCAACATCAGATTGACATTGTGAGTGGCCCCCTTTCCATAGGACGTCTATGGAATGTCCGGGATTATCAGTGAATTTTGTCTCATTCATCAAACGATATGGAACATACTGAAGAAAGGGCGAATGTTAGGGCGCTCCGTTGATGTCCTCAACAAATGCCAGTGGTATCCTATAGCTTCCCAATATTTGGCTAAAGGTACAAAACTTTGCTGGTGATTATATTGAAGGAATAAAATGCAGTTTTACTTGTAATTTCATTATGAATTTATTACTATCTATGTCGCCACTACTTTATTTATAACCTTCGTATAGGTATTTATGTATTATAAAATGCATTAAGCAGAACCATAAATAGAACAAGATTTCATTAATAAATAATGTTTTGTAGCAAATTTTAAATTCTGTTTTCTTTGTATAATGAGGAGCTGAGAATTTACTCATTAAAAATCACTACAATGTATTATGACATTCAAACTATCTTGATTTCCGTCCGAAAGCTTGAATTGATTATACGGCTTGGTAAATTTTGATTGCTGGAATTAAGCCTTCTGATGTTTGTGACCTTTTCAGGTACAAGGTGTCTCAAAAAATGTTTACACAGTTAAAATGACAGTTTTATAACTTCTATTTTTATTCACATATAATTAATCTTTCAACAAAAATAGAATCTACATAAAAATGTATGACTTTACCCAGTACCGCTGATGTTCAAAACTATTACCGTTCCTGTTGATACACTGCTGATAACAGTGGACTATTGATTCACGAACTTCAACAATGATAAATAGGTAGATTATTTTGATGTTTAATAAAATACTAGCTGTTACCCGCGACTTCGTGCGCGAAGAATTTCAATTATTCTTTTTTTTAATTCACGAATGTAAATGCTATGTTGTATTTTAAAAGGGGAAAGTAAAAGTTCTAAGGTTGATAATACTTAATTAGACGGCTGACAGGAGTGTACTGTACATGTATGCTGATATAGTTCTGTAAATTGTTTATCTATGCTAATATGCTTTTGTATACCACGTTACTTGCACGGATGTAGAGGTTGTGTCGGCTGGACACACGTGAACACGCCACATATAGTTGCCCATGCAAAAAATATTGTTTTTCCAAATGTACGCCTGCCACTTTCAGTGTCTAGCCCTGAGCCTGGCAAATGCTATTTCTAAAGGGATTTGTTACCTTCTGAACTGAGATGATAAATCCTTCGGTATTATCGGGAGGCGTGGAATTAAAACACTCTCTCTCTCTTCTCCCTATATCAGTCATAACAGTATCTTTCATGACGTATGGACCTAGGTGTGTAATTTGTAACCGTGTGCCATTGCGGAGTCTAGGTATATCGAGGTTACGTATTAGTAGTATTGGCACACCTACTTTCAATCTCGGCTTGTAGGAAGGCGCGCCTGAAAATTCTAAGATCTTGAAGAGCTCTACAGAATATGATGTTCCTTGTTAATGCCCATTACCGTATCTACAGATGGATATTCTGTAATATCTCACTGTGAAAATTAAATAAAACACCGAGAGAATAATTCGCTAACGTCATTGGATCACTGTGTAACCGTATTAAAAGCTGTAAATGCTACGACAACAGGAAACCGGAAGTGTAAAGTCTCCTTTGTTGTTTATGGTCAAAGAAGGCAATATCTTCTTATATTAACTTTAACACTGGCAAAAGCCCGCGCGCGAAACAGTAATTTGGCTTGAATTTATTTCTGTAAGAATAAAAAGAATTGTTAGAAATTACGTTACAAAAATATATTTAAACCTTAATAACAATCAGAGAAAACATTTCATCGCGATGGAATTAATAGCATTAAAAAGATCAATTTCTGGTCTTTAAAATGGCATAAAAATAATTGTTGTCTAGTAAATATTTCAGAAGTTACTGGCAAAAAACATCAACTCATAAGGCTTAAAAGCGACTAATTTTCATTATTTAATTAAATACCTTAAGAATGAATTAACTCTAAAAGTTGAAAATAGCACATTTGACGTAGAAATATGCTGTGGAATGCCGCGTGTAAATTTCATGTCGCTACCGTTCACCGTTTAGGAAGAGTTCTTGTGACCGACAGACAGATACGTGTAATTTCTGCCTTATTTTATGGATATTTATAAACATAAGCAAAATTTTCAGAAATAAAGGTAAATTAGTTCAAAGTCTAACCATTTCCTAGCAACTGAGTAGCTATAAATTTGCGTTATTTCAAAATCGTCTGCACGTAAAACTTTAAAAATTAATAAAAATTGACAGAAAAATGTCACAGACAATAATTTGGTATCATTGAAAAGGTTAAGTTGTGCACTTTAAGATGGTATAAAAATAATTTGTATCGGACAATTTGTTTCGAAGTTACAGCGCAAAGAAGGATTACGTGATAGTTGATTTTGAAAATAATTTATTCCACATGTTTTCGCATTCCTGAAGGATCACGTGACAGTTGATTGAAAAATAAAATAACCTTCATCGAGAATCGCTGAGTCAATGGTTTTTGTTAATTATTTAATTGTTGTCTGAACTTTTAAAAATTAATAACAATCGAAGGGAAAATGTTACAGACATAAAATTGGTATCATTGAAAAGGTAAAAATTTGAACTTTAAGATGGTATAAAAATATGTTTTGTCAGACAATTTGTTCCGAAGTTTCTTCGGAAAAACGGTTTCGGTTAATTTCTAATTAACTGCCTGTTTAATTAACTTTTGGACTTAGAAAAGTTCATAAGTGTCTTCCCCTTGTCTTAAATAATAAGTGTACAAAATTTGGTTGAAACCCGTCCATTGGTTTAGGAGGAGATGTGGAACATAGCCACATACACACATACCCACAATGACTTTTATTTATATTAAGAAGATTTTGAGACATCTCTCTTTCCCACTAGACTGCGTAACGGTCTGTGGCGTAGCAAAGCTAAGTGGCTCCCGGGTCGTAATGTGATCCCCCCTCCTTCGTAACATCAGTGTCTTCGCCTGTGTAAATGGCGCCCTGGGTATGGTATTTTATCGACTCCTCATCATAAATGAGTTTAAAAAGTAACATAAACGTGTTAACGTTTTGCCACCCTGACCAGTGCCGTAGCGAGAGTATTTGGCCCCGGGGAAACACTATGATTTTCCTTTTATTCCAATCGTCATTAGCGGCTCAACAATAGCAAATGACGCTAAGTGTATGACATTATTTTAAGGGAACATGCGACTTTTAAACCTCGAAAAAAAGGAGATATTGAAAACTGTCAAATTTTATACATTATATCTCTAAAGTAATGCAATTCCTAAACCCAGTTTTTTTCCTAGAAAAATATCTGTTCTTTCTATTATAGCACTAATCTTTTTAAACCTTTATATTGGTACGTATTATTTGAGTTAGTAATAAAAATGGGTTTAATTTTTGAAGAAAAAATGAGATAGTCACCTTGCGCGCATGATTGCGGATAAAATATTTGCTAAACTCAATATTTTGGGTATAAAATAATTCAAACAGTCTGTTTAAGAAACTGAACCAGATTTTATTAGCATTTAAATTTAATTTTTTATATACCATTTTAAAATAAAATGTTGAAAATAGTTCTAATTTCAAAT
>BGPR01000944.1:76239-148636 GCA_013235015.1 Araneus ventricosus
TGAGATATTGTGCGCTCAATATCAAAAAAATAAATTTTGAGATAAAGCGCTTTAAAGAATGCCATTTTCAATTATTATATTGAACAGATGATACATGTTCCTACATACTTTTCATAATTATGGGAATTTTTTTTAACGCGGCTTGTTTTAAATTGTTCAGAAAATGATGAAAGATTTAAGGTGAGTGGGTAGTAAATAAATAAATTGTTCAGAAAAGACTGGGGAGTAATATATATTTGTTTCATAAAATCGAAAATTTTCGAGGTTTAACAGTCGTATGTCTCCTTAGGCTTTCTCATCATATTTTGCTTGAAAACTGGCATAAACGCAATAAAGGCTTGACTCCATGGCACCCACAAAAACAGGTACCCGAGGCATCTAATGCTTCCTTAGCCTCTTGAGAGATCCATGTGATGTGTTGATTAACTCATCTTCCTTACCAATACTTATTCAATATATTTATAGATTCTATATGATTTTAATACAAATTTCTGGTGCCAGGCAATAAATTTATGTCAAGGCTGAAACAGTCAGCAGAGACAAAATATCGAACCGGTCCATTTCCCATAATGCAATGTTATCATGTACTACTATTTCTTGCTGCAACCAAAGGCTCTAATATTCGCATACATCACCATTAGGCTTAATTATTATCCAATTTTTAAGCATCATTTCTCAAAAATACATAAAGCAGTTTTATTAGTTTCCTCAACTATTGCTTCTTTTAAAAATTTTATTTTTTGTTATGTGAAACAGTTTACTTACCTTCTTGAGAAAAGAGAACACGTTGCATTATTTTCTTTTCCTCGTTGTTACAAGTGTGTTTTTTGGGAGGGAATTTCAAATTCAGATCTCGAAAGCGAAATAAACCCCATTAATGCTTAGTGACATATTTATTCACAACGAACTATGAACAAGACTATTAACAGAAACCATTTCCACAATCCACCATTTTCCTTTTAATAATAAATTAACAGCTCCAACCGTACTCTGTACTGGTTCCGTAAACTAGCCGCATCATGTCTCGCAACGACTACTTTTGTCAGTTTAAATATTTCCAGCAGATTAGTGGAACAGGCTATAAAATGAAAAAAATCTCCTTTTGTGTTGTAATATTTTGCAAGTCTTTGTAAGGGATTCCTACATAAAAGTTGGATCCATAAATACTGTATAAATAGTTTCTGTAACTTACAGTGGCTATTTTACAATATTCATGAGTAGTTTAATTCAAACGTTTAAAAACCAAAAATATTTTTTCAAACTATCACAAGAAAAGTGGAACATTCTGATTGGTTATATATGCTTGCAAAAGTGCAGAAAAAAATTGGCGGAATCAGTCCATTTATTGAGTATCGGAGAATTCTCTCAAATTTTTATTTACCGGTGTCTCTCGATAGTGGAGGGAGATGGGGGACAGGTGATAATCTATGACGTATATAGGAGACATGGCCTTCCATACGAAATAAAAATTGAAATCTGTCTGGTTGGGACTGCTGGACATTGTCTGTCAAGATTTATCCCTACATAGAATGGACAGTGAAGGAAAGTTATGGAGTGGTGGACAGTTAATTCGAGTTTTCTCGAAAGTGAAGGTGAACATTTATGTCATATCTATGTGTCATAAATTTCCATATTAAATATAAATCGAGTTTATGAGTCTGGGGGGACAGGTTCTTTGATTTTGACAATTATTTTAAATATATAGATTTCTCATTCTTTATTACAGCAGATTTTCTTATCTCGTAATACAGCTTTCACCAGTCATGTTTCTGACTGACAGGAAATCACAATCACATTTTACTCTAGGGTATTAATATAAAAATGTAGCTTTAAAGTTATGCAACATTTTGAAAGGAGCGTTTTCACTTATGAACCAAAAATCACACGTTTTTTGCTCAGATTTTTCATTTTCATACATACCAACAAATCCAGTAAATTTTAAAAACATTTCTTTATAGGAAAAACAAATCAATAAACATCATGATAATCTTTCCACCAAGTAAATAAAAATTAATAGCAATATTTTTTACCATAACATTAACACTTAATGATTTTTAAACATTCGTTGTAAATAAAAAGAGAATTTAAACATATTAAAACTTAGATTTTATTTTTTAAAAAAAGCACTAGGAAAATCTAAAAACTATTAAAATATTGATTCTATGAATGCACGGGTGTTGGATCTCCTAGTGATATTTTTCCAAATGAAATTACATAATACTTCTCCGTTCTGCTAAACTTGCATTTACTTGAAGTTCACGTATGTCATCCCATTTTAGAACCCATTTGTGTACTCTTTAGGGAATAGAAGTGGACCAACCAAAGGATTACAAAATGAACTGGTAAATGGTTGTAACCGCATTTCACCAGTTTCCCGCCTAAAACAATCTATCGTTCTAAAGTTACTTTCCATTAATTGATTCACAAACGACTGCCATTTGGTCTACTGTTGAAAGGTTTCGTCTACTCTTCAGTTCCACAACTTACATCAATTAATTTAAGGTTCATTCTGTTTTGATATCTCCACTTTGTGCAGTGTGGAAATTTGCTGCAGTTCTGAGTAATGGAAGGGTTGCAGTTCTATAAAATTCGAATTTTTGATAGTCATCGCAAAAGGCAATCGAAGTGCCAAATGTGTTGAATATTATCCAGAAGGGATTTTGAAAGCTTTTCATTTTCTTTTATAGATTGCCTTTGATTTGTTTCCTCTTCAAAGTTAAGAAACCGACAGAGCAAAATAGAGAGAATGCGGGGACACTGTTACACTTTTTTTGGGAAGCTAAGAAATGGTTTTACCAACGGTAATAATTAGATATAATACACTATGTTTTTACATTTGTTAATCTAATATTGTATTTCAGTGGAGTTTTCATAATAAATGACATGATAAAATACATATAACACTTCTTTCCTAAAAATGTATTTGTATCAATCTTCCCTAATCTGGGACGCATTTATACACATGGAAATATCATATATAATAATGATTAATCGGTGTGAGGGATCAAAACAAAATTTGCTTCATCAATAAACTTTGTATATCAAATCAAGGTTTAAAAGTTTAACAAAGTAATATATTATTATTTTAATAAAAATTCAAAGTTTTTATTGAGACTGGAAAAATGAATCAATAAGTCTCATAAAATAATTTATCTGCACAAATAGTAAATGAGAATGATTCTGTGTGTGTGAAAAAATTTTGAAAGCAGGGGAATGTGAACGTCGAAGCCGCTTTTCGAAATTTTAATTGATCATTACTTAAAGAAAACTTTCGCGTTCTTCTTTGATGACTTTCGACAATATTATAGCACAAAAATAATTTTCAAATCATCTAAAAATGCAAATAATTATCTTTTCGAGGACATTGATTGAGTTTCCGTTGTTGTTAATTGTTGTTTAGTTAAATAACTAAAAATCTATTTCGATTTTTAAAATAAATTTTACGGCGTTAGCTCTCTCTTGTGCTAATCCATCATTGTGCCAAATTTGGTCGTCATAAGTCGAACGGTGTGGACGTGCATAAAGAACCAAAAAAAAAAAAAACGGACAAACACACACACAACATACTTTCCTCTTTTATATATATAAATACGATATACATAACTATTGTGGGTGATGGGAGGGCCGACTAAACACAACTTCTTTCCATTTAAATATTTAATGATGATTTAAAATAACAGTTAGATGACTAATTACAGAAAATCAACACAAGGAAATTATAGCTGCAGTGTTATACATATTCTCGTCGTTATAATCATCGTCTTTTGGAGTAAGCGTCATTTTCCAACATCGCGTCTCGATGTCAGAGCGTCTACTGACGAATTCTGGTCACATCCGCTAGAGGCGCCACTCGATTGGCGGGAATAAAGGGCTTTAGTCTGGCACCACAATCTCGGCTTTCCTGGAATCGGCTGGTCCTCCAGAAGACACTGCAATTATACAAATAAAACAGAAAGAAAAAGAAACACGGCAGAAATCGAAGATTAAAAAGTTCTGAAAAAAAAGAAAAAAGTTCATGATATTAGAGTTCCGACATCGTGTTCCAGGGTTTCAAGTATTCAGCACATGTTGTCCTTCTTGGTTTCTCTCGTGGTTGAAATACACAGTGAAACAATATCTTATGGGCACATTTTAGTTTATTACTTCGTTTTGTAACTGTCGAAAATGACCTGTCTATTTGTATCAACCAATCACGATGCTAAGTTCTAAGAAATTAAAAAGACTAGCACATCTATCTTGTCGCCCAAAGTGAGTTTATTCTACATGAAAGAGAATTGAAATGTAAACAAATAGTATGTTTATTCACCAATTTAAGCATCAAGTATATCTGTCAGTAATTTTATAAATACCCAATTACCTTTCCCATATGGCAACTGTTTTGCCTTATCGTGGTAAGCAATTTTAATTTAAAAGGTAAGCAATTTTAATTTGTTTCCAAATTTTTTTATTCACGCCTATCTATTACCTTCCTTACTTCGAAGCAATGCGTGTAAGAAAGAAAGCAAAAATCTTACCAATTGTATCTCTATATTAGGTATACTGCTATCTACACCATGTGAGCTGTTCCTAAAAAGATCTACTTTCAAATTTTCTTTCAGCGAAATCTTTACAAGTTAGAGCTTTATTTCGCCTAACTGTTCTAAATAAATATAGCTATATTACATTAAGTATCGTACAGGGAAAGACGTGTATGTATTATTAAAATCTAAGAGACAGTTTCTCTAATTATTTAGAGGTAGTCAAACGGCGATGTTGTTGCCAGTTTACGGTTAAAATTATTCGCAGCGAAAGCCACTTATTGCATCACTTTTCACATATATAATCAAATTTATGACTAACTCCGTTAAAAAATAGTTCTTACGCTAGAGTGTACAAATATGCATCGTGAGAGAGGACAAATAAAATGCGTCCACACAAATACACACACACACACACATATACACATACACAGTTTTGTGGGAAAAGAGTAAAAACTGCTTTGTGTGGCAGTCTGGTCGTCGACTGAATGTATTTATTTTCTTGGAAACTGTTAGCCGATACGAATTTACGTGTAGCTAAATATAATGAGCTATCACAGTGATACATGCAAATAAATCTGCTCCAATGAAGCTGTTTCTTTTTGAATCGACGATTTTCAAATGTTTAAAGCCTGAAATTCACATACACAAAAACATCTATTTTTTTGAAAATCAAAATATTAGAACAAGTAATATCTTAAATTTTCAAACGCTTTTTTTATGCCTCAAAAGTAACTTCACATACGACACAATACGATAAAAATGTCTAAAATACGATGGTGGGGGGAAAACAGACTTGTTCGTGACGAAGAAATTAATATTTTCTCGAGGAATTTTGAAGTAGAAAAAATGATTTTATTTATTTAATTACTGTTTCTTTAATTTATTGTTCATTTTATATTAGTATCAATTCGAAGAGCAGGAAAAATCGAACTCATTTTTCTTAATTCTTACTGAACAAGGATTAATTGTTTTTTAATTCATTCATTTTAATTTAAACGTATATGTGCATATCATTATTAAATTTTCATATTTGTCTACATTTGTAGATATGTTACATTGAAACCAGTTTTCGTATTCTTGACTTGAACAATGTATGGTATTTGGTTCCGAACTTGAAGTTTTCGAAAAATCTGCCGTATTTTTGCGATGAGTACTCGCAGCCGATGCAACGGGCAGAAACTTGAAACTTGTTGTTGCATAAGAAGCACATAAATCCAACTTATGTCTGTTATGCTCATCAGACGCTGTTGGTTTGGTGAATGTTTCTTGATTCAAATGGTCTGATTTGCAGACTGGAGCGTATATTTCACTAGAATTATAAGACTTGTTCCACAGGTTATCACAATCGATTCCAAAATTTATGTTCTTGCGAAAGTCTAACGTAGTTTTATTTACTTGGTGAGGATTGTTTTCACTATCTGAATTTGGCTTATTTCGTGGATCAGAGACTGAATTTCCACCATTAAAAGTCCTTAATTGTTGAAAACCCTGTTTGTTACAAAAAATCTGAATCTATAAGGAATTCCCTGTATCGGGAAGTGTTGGTGGTCGTGACTGAATGCTAAATTGTCTCAGGAAGTTCTTCAGAAATCATTCGATTGCTTTGATATACTTGGGTAGGATGGATAGGCCCATTCTCTTGTAGGCGCTGCTGAATCAAAGGGAGAGATTCATCATTTGCTAAATATTGATTAGTAAATGTTGAATTTTCTGTATTTGTATTTTCAAGGTATGAATACTCACCATGGTGTTCTCCTTGAAACAAGTTTCCACCAGTATAAGTCATTGATTGTTGAATTCCCTGATTGTTACATGCTGCCTGAATATTTCCGGAATTTTCTAGATCTGCAAGTCCTTGTAGACCTTCTTGAAGATTAAATGTTTCATGCAGTTCTTCGGAAATAATTCGATTGCTTTGAAATTGTTGGGAAGGGTGTACAACCATATTTTCTTATAGGCATCGCTGATTCAAAGGAAGAAGAGCTTCGGTTGCTAAATACGGATTGGAAAATGTGGAATTATTTATATTTGTGTAATCAGGGCATAAGTATCCCCCACGGTGTTCTATTTGAAAAGTTTTTTTTACGATTATTTGTTTCTTGATGTACAAATTCACAGTCTGTTGGACTGAAATGAAAATGTTCTCTCCAGACACATCTTTCTTGTGAAAACTGTCCTGGAAAAGGAGGTATTGGTAAGCTTGGTTGCATTTCCAACGCTTGAGGATTATCCTGGTAAGACGTCTGCCATTCATGGATTAGCGGACTGTCTAAATTTCAAAATTTATTAAAAGTGTATTTTTTTAGTTAAAAACACTCTGATTTTATCTACCTAAAAAGATTAAGAAAGCATTTCGGTGTAGAAATGCTATTATTAGACGAGAAGGGAAAAGGAGAATAATGATGGATCTCCCCCCCCCCTGATTTTAGAAGAGTGATTGCTACGAATTACATTCCTAATTCAGTTATTTTTACCCATCAGAGGCTGTAAGTAGCAAACCCTAAAGACATTGCAAATCGTATCAGAAAAATAAAAGTTGATTGTCAATAATTAAAACATGGAAAAAACACATTAAAATTGAAGTTTGTAAGAACCTTAGAACATAAAGAAAAATT
This sequence comes from Araneus ventricosus, assembly GCA_013235015.1. Classification (NCBI taxonomy): domain Eukaryota; kingdom Metazoa; phylum Arthropoda; class Arachnida; order Araneae; family Araneidae; genus Araneus; species Araneus ventricosus. The sequence goes on from BGPR01000944.1 coordinate 83,375, forward strand.
CAAAAGAAATTTAATAATTGAGTGCAGTCGTATATAAAAACATTAAAAAAAACTGCAGAATTTTAAAACTGACTACAGAAGAAAATGGAAACATTAAAAAACGAATAAAGAACATTAAAATTGAATAAAATAGAAAATGAAATACATGAAAAGGAAAGTGGAAACAGGCCATTGCGTGAAAATCAAAGAGCGATTTTCATATATAATATGACGAGACACCCATAAAAACATTTTAATTAAACTAATAGTAACTTTCATGTGATAAAAATTCTCCAAATGAATTATTTTTCACTGCTGCTGGGAGTATTATTATTAAATAAGCAAAGCAATCGCTAAACGGTGCAAATAGTTTTCATTTTTGTTGTCATTATATAATTGCACTTATTGCGTGCTTGCGAAGAGGTAAAATGCCGCAAACGTAATTTTCATAATACGAAAGAGCTTTCATTTTTTATCACAACCTATAAAGCCCGATTACCGCTTTGTTCTTCCAAACTGTCTAGTTGAAGTCGTGACAAATTACAAACAGCACAATGGACAACCGTGGAAAACATGCCGAAGTAAGTTATGTTTTAAAACAGCGAATTTTTCAGACACTTCTGTTATTAAATTTCTGAACTATTTTACGCTTAAATATTTAATATAATTTTATTACATCATTCATACGCTTTCGAAGAAATTCAGTCGATGAATTCGTAATTTTCTTGTCCCGCTTGTTAAAAAATATATACTGTATTAAATAATTAGAAATTATAAAATATCGAAATGTATAGAACAAAACTTCCTTTTTCCTTAATGCAAAAATGCATATGTATCAAATTTTACTTTATTTGGTTTCCGAATTCAGCACGTTAAATTTCATTTAAATAGTACTTTTTAATAAAAACCAATAGTTACTTGTATTTTACTTAAATTTTCTTAATATAGGTAGGACTGGAATAACATGATTGCTCTACAACTCATTTCGAGAATTTGAAAACTCAGATCAATTGCAAAGCGTATTATTATGTACAACCCAATTATATTGAATTTTCGAATAATTTTACGGAATTTAATACTGAATATACTGAAAACACACCCGGGCTCCGCGAGTTCACGGATGAGCACCTGCCGTATAAGTAAGCAGGGTCTCGCTTCCCTAGTAGGTACAGTAATGGTGGTGTGGCTCTTAGGGCCCATCTCCGATGACAGATCATACCCCGATGAAACGCGAGGTTGTCGCATGAGCCGCTCGTAATGGGGGCTATTATGCGGGGGCTACTGTGCCCGATGAATTGGTGGCAGGTCAGTCATGCGGTACCCGGATGCTAAGACAGGGAGGGGTGGTGGTGACACCATGTAATATTGACACAATCGGCCGAGAGCTTTACTTATTTCAAATAGTTAGATTTCAGGAAGATTATAATTGTATTCATATTTTCTTTAATTGCATATTTATTTATTTCATTTTTTAAATCCATGTTTATTAATTGATCTTTCCAATTGAAACCACAAAACAAGCGACCACACTCTCTTGAAACTGATTCAAAAAATCAAAATCCATGCATATACATCATTTTTTTATTACTTCAAGGAAATTTTTTCCAAATTCGAAGAAAATCGAACAACGCGTTCGACAGCATTTGCGTTACAAACAAATTTACAGACAGACAAAATGCTGTACTTCTGAGTTAAAACTTAAACGACGCTTCTCTCGGTGAATTAAATTTCAAAAAACGGTTCTGAGTTGCACATTTTTATCATCCAAAATATACCTATGCCAAATTTGGTAGCTCTAAGTACAACCGTCTATTTTGTCAATTGTTAATAGACAGAAAGACTTTCATCTTTGCTAGTAGTTCTGTCAACAGTATACCTCGTGCCATCCCCTTCCCCATAAATAAAAAATTAAGATCTGTTCTTCATCGCACCCTTTAAGGTTTATCCAACTTCGTCATTCATTTTGGAGACAACATTTTTCATTTGGAGACACCATAATTTGTCTCTCGAAAAGGTTCATTCTTTGTCCCGATGGGCGATTACAATATCTTAGAAAGTTATGCTTACAATCTTAAACCCATCAATGAACATGTACAGTATTGGACACCTAAATTGTTAATAAATTTTACTCCCCGTGCTTAAAAAAACAAATACATAAACTTAATAACGTTACATAAAAATCAACTGGAGCAGATGTTTATTAAATTTTATACTCGAGATTGGAGGTAGTTGTCATGTTTTTACAACATGAAAAATTTGGGTATTATCGTGGAAAAAGCATACTTTCCAAAAAAAGAGAAATAAACTATTAGAGTGAACTTAAAAGGAAAAAGCAACTTTCAACATGGATACTCATTCAAACAATAGTAATTGCTAATAACCACATTCAGGTCTTTTAACACTGGTGTTTTTCCGTATCTTTAACTAATGTATCTACCGAAAGAATTTTTTTCTGCTATTTCTGATGCTAATAAAGATGAAAGTCTTTCTGTCTATTGGCGATCTACAACATAGACTGTTGTCATTAGAGCTATCAAATTTGGCAGAGTCATACTTTGGATGATAAAGATGCGAAGCTTGAACCATTTTTTCAAATTTTAATTGATTGAGAGAAGCCAGGTCTCCGTTTCAACTGAACCGTTCAGCATTTAGTCTGTGTGTAAATTTGTTTGCTACGCAATCATGGCCAAAAGTGTTGTTCGATTTTCTTCCAATTGTGGTTGAAAAGTTCCTTAATTCAATAGAAAACGATGTGTATTTATGGATTTTTATTTTTTAAATTCGTTTCAAGAGGGTGCGCGTTTAATTGATTTTACTGCTTTTGCGAGTCATTGGAGAGTTTAGTAGCATGAAAACATTTCAATCATTTTGGTAAAATGAAATTTTGTTAATTTTGATAAAACTAGACATTTAATTGCAGTTTTGGTAATATGATAAAATCAGATATTTAATAGTAATTTCGTTAATACTGATAAAACATACATTTAATCGTAATTATTTTAATACTGATTTAAGGAAAGACTTGTGCAAACCATTCTCATGGAATGAAAACGAAAGAAAAGAGAGATATAAGAACATAATACCGGATTGAGCGGTTTTTCTTCCTGGTTAGTTCCATCCAATCTTATTTTTGTCTTTTATTGAACGATGTTTCGGCGATTCATCAAAAGGTTCATGTTATAAAAATTTTAAGATGATTATCTGTTATTTGTGTAACCCTTATTTTTCATATTTGCGTATTTATGACGACGATCATATTGTTATAAATAACAGTCTCAATAAGCACACTACAGGTAAAACTCTAATAACAGAGTGCATATCGAAAATGACATGAAGCACACAAACAAGAAAATCTGTAAGCAGCAAACCCTAAAGACATTGCAAATCGTAATGGAAAAAAATTGATTATGAGCAAATAAAACATTCATTCATTCATTCAATATCCAGGGGAGCAGATTCAGCCTTAAGGTTTTAGAGTGTAGGAAATTGAAAACACTTGATAAAAGTGAAATTTGTAAGAAGCTTAAAAACGTAAAGAAATATGTATAAGAAATTTAATAAATGAATACAGTCGCATATAAAACATTGAAAAACGTTGCTGAATTTTTAAAATTAAATACAGTAGAATATGAAAATATTAAACTACTCATAAAGATTTTTAAAATTGAATGCATTAGAATAAGGAATACACGAGAAACAAACTGGAAACAGGTAATAGAGTGAAAATTGACGAGCCATTTTCATTATACTTGACGAGACACTCCAAAAACATTTTAGTTCAATTAATAGTAACTTTACTGTGATAATAAGTCTAAATGAAACCTTTTGACTGATACTTAAAATTTTAATATTAAACAAGCTAAACAATTGGTAAACTATGCAATTTGTTTTCATTTTTGTCATTATATAATTGTGAAGAGCGTGCTTGGGGAGGTCTACTCAATAAAACAGATCCTTAATAATTTTCATATTGCGAGAGAGCTTTTATTTTATATTATATATTAAGCCTTCCCAAAAGCTGTATGGTCGGATTAACACGTTTTTCTTACAAACAATCTAGTTGAAGTCTTGACAAAATACAACACGATGGAAAGCCGTGGAAATGAAGTCGATGTAAGAAGTTAGAAGATGTTATTGAAACAGTGAATTTTTATTTTTACACCTTACAACACTTTAAAGGTGTATCCTTACTGTACACATCATTTTTCATCATTTATTTTAGAGAAAATTCAGCTAATGATTTTATAATTTTGTTAACCCGCTTGTTAAAATCCCTCCCTATTAATTAATTAGAAATTACAAAATATCTAAAATCTATCGAGCGCATTTTTTTTCTCTGAATACAAATATGCTTACTTATCAAATTCTACTTTATTTGTTTTCCATATTCAACACGTTTGGTTTCATTTAAATACTAGTTTTTGTTAAAAAACCAATCATTTCTTGTATTTTACCTAAAATTTTATAATATTGGTATAATTCAAATAATGTGGTTGTTCTTTAAACCATTTCGATAATTTGAAAATACAGATTAATGTGAAATGAAAAACGTAATAAAAGCACACTAACGTTTCTTCAGTGGATGAAGTTATTGTGAATTGCTAAATATAAAAGTTTGACATTTTCTTGCAATCAGTTACGCCGTAAAGCCTAAAACACTGATTTTCATCCATCCCTAATGCCAAACCAAACCAAAAAACAGAGAGAGGAGTTTTGAATAATTAAAACAGAAGTACGATGTGATAACATTAGAGAAAAGTAAGAATAAGTATTTTACGTACCAGAAGAACGGATGTTGACGTGGCAGTGTATGCGGAGGGTCACGGTACAGACTGGCGTAGAACGTGTGTGGACAGGGTATCAAGTAACAGTTTTCGCGCTTAACTTTGGTTGTTGCCAGGGGAGTGTATTATTTTGGGAACGATGAAGTTTAAATGGAAGAGCGATAACGACAGAAAGCGTAGAGAAATAGTGAATAAAATCAGTAAAAAATGAGAGACCAGTGAAAAATGTTGAAAATATGCGTTTTCGAGGTAAAATATCAGACATTACCGAGTTGAGTGACCCTACCACGAAGATTAAACTTCGCGTCGGCATCTCTCTGATAAGCAATCCTTTACTTACATCTTAAATTCATTAATCAGAGGTTCGAAAAGTGAGGGGGGGGATTTTATTAATGTTGAGGCTATTTCTTAAGTGCATGATTTGCTTTTTGGCAGAATTAGTGTTATTGCAAATTTTGTTGATTCTTATAAGTTGATTGATAATTGTGTTTTTGTAGATTTTATATAAGATATTAAAGTTCCAAAAAATAAATTTATTGACGTTAAATTTGAATTCGTTTCTTTTGTCGTGAATGTCAATTTTTAGGTCGTTTTTGTGGTCTAAGCATAAATCAAGAAAGATCGCTGGAGATTGATTTTTGCTGGTTTTAATTAGTTTGAGTTCATCTGGGTAGATGATATTGCAAATAGAGCTGAAGTCTTGAAAATTAAAAATTATAATATCCTCAATAAATCGGAAAGCAGAGTGGAGGTTTAAAACGAAATATCTTTCGAAGAAATGACGAAAGACGTTGGCTAGTAAAGATGAGAAATTTGTTCCTTGTGGAATGTCTTTTATTTGTTGGAAAATATTTTCTCCATTAAAGATAAAGTTATTGAATATGCAGTAGTTGATGAGGTCTCCCCAGAAATTTAGTGGGACTTTAAAAAGATTTTTAAGATCATAGAAGTAGTTCATTAGTACCTCTTGTAATTTATTTATTGGAATACTTGTGAAAAGATCTTGAAAGCCGTAGGTTTCTATTGTATCAATTTTGTTATTGTTAAGGAATTCAATTACTTTGTTATTGTTTTTGATAATCCATGTGAAATGTTCTTGCTCAATATGATTTAGGATAATATTAAGATGCTTTGAAAAAATGGTTCCAGGTTTGTTGATGTAGGTGTTAGTGCCGCAGGTGATATATCTGAATTTAATTGGCTGTTTATGAAATTTTGGATATATAACAATATATGGTAGATTATTATTTGCATTATGGCATTTAATTTTTTTGTTAAGAGCTGAAATTTTTTTCTTAATGGTGATAATATTTGATTTATTGAGTTTGTAAGTTTCTGATGATTTTAATTCCTTATATAAAATTTCGAGATAGAATTTTTTGCAGATAATTGCAAAGTTGCCGGCAGCTTTATCAATAGGGATTATGATGAATTGTTCTTGCAGAGCTTTGATACTATCCATGATATTTCGGTAGTCATATTTTTCGTAATTAGGATTGTCTTTTTTGTAATTGTTTTTTATGAACTGTTTAAAGTTGAAGTATATTGACCATTTCCATTCGGTGGAGAATTGCACTGGTATATCGAATTTGGCGGCAAGTTTTAGGCAAAAGTTATAGAAATCATTAACAAAACTTTTGAAAATTTTATTCATGGAGATCTTGGAAATAGGACGGAATTTTGTACCTTTGATCATTAGTTCCCTTAGTTCTTTATTATCAATAATGTCTAGGTTACGGGTTAAAATGTATTTATGGAAGGGGTCTATGTATTTATTATATTCTTCTCTATTGAAAAGCCATTGAATGTTATTTCTATTGGTCCTACGTGTTTACAGAAGGAATTGTAGTTGAAGATTCTTCTACCGATATTTGTATCATATTTAAAGCATTTGTTAACTTCAATATTTTTGATTGGAAAAAGATCCGTAAATTCTTGGAGTACTGCATTGAATTTAAATTGGTCGTGAATTGGATTTTTAAAGTTGATAGTCATATAAATTATTGTTTTTTCTTGATGCTTTTTCGGCGATTTGGCAGTTCTTGCTTTATATAGATCATTAATAAGAAGTGTTGATTATATGTTTTGTAGTCATTCGGAATATTTTCGAGACTCTTTCAGGATTTGTTTTCAGTAGAGAAAATGAAGTTATTTACCTGTCTATAGTTAAAATTCTTTTTAAAATTGTCTTCAATTTCTTTTAGTTCTTGATATATTAGATTATAAATATCTTCATTGTATAATTTATTGAAATTCTTTCCATTTTTTCCACTACCCCTGCAACCTCTTTTGTTATTGTTTCTGCAAGTGCTAAAGAGTTGTGATGTAGTGCAGTTTTTAATATTGATCATTGTATTTTGGAAAATATCGTTTAGTCGATATGGAGTAATGGTTTTTAGTTTTAGCATGTAGAAATTTTCTCTTTCTCATCTGATTATTTTATCTGGGATAATGTCAAGGATATAAAGTGAGATTTTACTAAAATCGTGTTTATGGAAATGATTAAATTCTATGTTAAATTTTTCCGTGTTTTTATACAGTTTAATATCGGAGAGGTGTGCATTAATCCTTAAGTTAAGTGAATTGCTGTTCTGTCCCACGTATCCAATTTCGCAAAAGCCACATTTTAGATAGTAAATTACATTAAAACTCTTGCATCCATATTTAATAGTGTTATCAGACGAGATGAGACTTTTGTCAAAGAGGGGACACGTTTTACATCTAGAGCCATTGTATTGTTTAACTTTATAACCAAAAGAATTACTTTCATAAGCATAGCTGAACTTATTAGAAAAAATGGGATATCGGGGTTGCATGATATCGATCCAAGGTGGCCCCCCGAAGCAACCGAGTACCGACCACTGGACTTCTCTGAAGCGAGTGAGTCCATCTTGCCAGTCTCTAAGGATTCAAATAACTTCATTTCATAAAAAAAGAAGGACGCGAAGGTAAAGAGTAAAACTGAATGCATTGTGCTCTAAAGAGCTGCAACATGAGCATTCAGTAACGAATATAAAAGAGGCAAAACATAATATGTTTTGCCTCTTTTGGATTTGTTAATAAACAAAAAATTTGTAATTTATTTTCTTACTTATCATAGGCCTTTTCCTGTCTATTTAAGCTGATTTAAGATCCTTGATAATCCGAATTATATTTGCTTTCAATTTGGAGATGCTGACCATTATATGTCATCCTGTATTTATACGAAGGATCAATCATTTAATACTTCCTACAATCTCTACCGGTACATACTGGTTTAATGTTTTGTGTAAAAACACCTTTTTATTAATAGGCTGAAAATCATCTTTGAGATCTCAAGGAAAATCTGTTATGATCTTCATCATCCTTCACTGCTTTTTTATTGTGTGCCTTTTGTTTCATGGTTTTCTTTCTTCCTTTTGTTACTTTGTTTCAAGTGTTATTTTATGTGCTTTTTGGCGTTGGACTTGATAACCATTTTATTGAGGTTAGACTCAAGCTCCAACTCTTAATGTGCTAATGGTTTGTTTATTTGTTCTTCAAGGGTTTGACTGTTAGGATAACTTTGATTGTGTTATTTAAGAAAAAAATGGGTAAGAAAGGAAAATGGAAAGAAAAGAAAAAGTATAGGAGAAAAAGTGAATTAGTTGTTTTCTCTAGTTTAAAGAGAATAAGGTTTACTGTAAAATTTGTTATTCAAGCCATGGCTTGTTTTACATGTTTATCATTTTTAAGTATTATCTATTTACTGTTTCTTGAATATTTTGGTTTGATAAATTTTGTGCGCGTGTTTTTTAATTGCTTAGACTTAAGAATTAGTTGAATGTGTATCCCTTTTTCTTTAGGTTTGCTTGAAAAATATATTCAATTTTATGTAGTATTTTCTTGTATTTGTTTAAAAGTTGTTACTTTTATCTCCTTTAGAAGCTGAAGATGTTTTATTTTTAGTATTTTTTTACAAGTGCTATTTGGATTAGCAGCTATTTATGTGTGCAGTCAAGGTTTATTTACAAATTGTTTTACGTCAGTATTGTTATTGCGATGAATGTTATTGTTATTGCGATGAATGTTATTGTTATTGCGATTTGTTTGATTTTATTTAATTATTGTTATTTTGACTTTAGACATATTTGTAATTGCATTTTGTATTTTTGTATTTTGTTTTGAATTTGATTTTGTAATTGGTATAAGGTTTAGACTGGAGAGCCTTTCTTAACGGGTTTGATTTTGTGTGTGTTATTTTTTTTGGAGTCCTGTGTATTCGATAAAAGTTTTTATAGGGTTCTTGGTACTTAACATTTGAATTTTTGTGTGCATCTTGTTGCTTAAGGATTATTTCACTTTAAAATGTATTTTCGATTGTATTAGCAATTGTACTATTGAGTTTTTCTTTGGAGTGCTTTTTGTTGTTTTGGTTTGTTAATCTTGTTTCTGTGTTTTGTTGCACCCGTTGGTGATTTTTTGTTTTTAGTTGTTTTGTTGTGTTGCTACTGATTGTGCTTTCCGCTACTTGCAAGTAGCTAAATGCCTTATACCTTCCAAATTGGGTGGAGTATATCTGGGATTTTATTTTACATGTCAATAAATGCTCCATGGGACTGGGGAGGTAATCTGTGGCCTACCTGGTACTGGGGTTCACTCTTCCCCGTCCATCTTTGTAGACTCTAAACCCAATGGGTGAGTTGATGGACGTCACCAGGTCATGGTCATGGTCATGGTCGCCCAGGATTCATAGGTTGGAGATCAGTAACTCACGGGTAGCTTATGGTATCGTTTGTGGATAAGGTTAAGGATAAGGTAACTCCAATCCTACTGGTAATGAGAATTAGGATTCCGACCTCACTTCCCTTGTTGATGTCGTGAATCTATGATTCAATTCACCTAGTGAAGTAACTCACTTCTAGTTTATGACATCATATTTGGATAAGGTTAAATCCAATCCGATTTCAGGACGTACCTCCTGCGAAGGGTTGATGATGGCAATTAGATCTCCATTTTCAATTCATGTGTAGATGTCGTTAAGCCTATCATTCAATCTACCCAATATTCTTAGCGTGGTCTGCAGTAAGTCACTGGCAGGTTATGATATGTGGGTCAGGCTAAATCTAGTCTCATGACGGGATGTATCTCATGCGCATGGGCCTTTGATGGCAATTTGTTCTTCAACTTTAATTCACACGTTGATGTCGTTACGCCTATCATTCAATTCATCCAGCATGCTTGGGCAGGATGGAGTTACTTACTTGTGGCTTAGGGTATACTTTGTAGTGCCATAAGTCATAGGACAGTAATAAACAAATATACATAAAGCAAAAGCATCGAGTAAAAATGTATAAACTTACAATACATTGACAGGGCTTTCATATGTACTCAACAATTCCGTTGCTATAGGAGGGCGGCCCACCTCAGGCGGCAAATCAGACATGTAAGGAAGCAATTTTACAACTAAGAAAAGCATTGGCACTAGTTCAGTCATTATGTACATAAAAATATATATATCTTGTGATTATTCGTGATTTTTACCTTTTCTCCGATGAATTGCCGGATTGTGAAAGAAAGTCTGGTGGTGGACGCGCGAATTTGCAACCTATCTGTAGAGATCGAGGTCGTCACACGACAAATTGCGTTTTTAAATCAATTTTTGCCCTTGGAATTTTTTTAAATTTTGATTTTTATGTAACTTGTAATGGAAGGGCGGCATACTAAAAACTCAACCTCGGCGACAAAAGTTGCAGCTACGTTACTAGTACTCAAGTGATTCATGTGCAAAATTTTCTGTCATGATTGTGAGAGCACGACGGGAATTAACGGACTTTGAATGAGGAATGGTAATTGGAGCTAGACGCATGAAGTATTTTAATACGGGAATTGTTAGGGAATTCAACATTTCTCTACACACAGAATCAAGAGTGTGCTTAGATGATATAATTTCAAGCATTACATATCCCTATAGACAACGTAGTAGCTGATCGCGTCTACTTAATGACCGAGATCAGCCGCATGTGCTTAGAATAGTCAACATTAACAGACAATCAATACTGCTACAAATAACAGCAATAACGACTGTGTGATCTACGAAAGACGTGTCATCGAGGACAGTGCAGCTAAATTTGGCGTTGAAGGGATCTGAAAGCAGAACGTGCCTTTACTAAGCGCCTGTTAAGAGGCTGTAGTGCCTCTGCCAGACTCGTGAAGAAATCGATAGGACCCTAGACAACTGTTAAAATGTTACTTGGTTAGATGAGTCACAATTACAGTTGTTAAGAGCTAAAGGTAGGATTCAAGTGCTGCGCAGAACTCAAGAAGCCATGGACACAAATATTCCACAAGGCACTGTGCTAGCTAGTGGTGGCTTCAGAATGGTCCGGGCTGTTTTTAAATGGAATGGACTGGGTCCTCGGGTCAAATTGAACCAATTAGTTACTTGGAAACCATTTACTGCCATTCATGAACCCAAACCACGGTGGATAATGAATTTTCCAGGATGACAATGCGCCATGTTAACGAGACAAAATTGTTTTCGATTGGTTTGAAAAACATTCTGAACAATTTCAGAGAATGATTTGGGCTCCTAAATCGCCAGGCATGAATCCCATTGAACATATATGGGAGAGGATCCAAAGATCAGTTCGTGGAGAAAATTCTCTACGGGCAACACATTATTAATGGACTGCTGTAGAGGCAGCATGGCTTAATATTTCTTCAGGGGACTTTTGATGACTTGTTGAATCAATACCACGTCAAGCTTCTGCGCTTCGCCAGGAAAAAGGAGGCTGCACTCGATATTTGTAGGCATTACATGACTTTTGTCGCTTCAATGTTTATATTATTTGGAAAATGAAAGAAATGAAATGTCTTAGAAAGATTTTAAATGAAATTTCATTCACTGGGAAAATAATTCTGTATCAAATCTATATTTACGTGAATCGTGGCTGTTATTCTCTAACCCACCTAACCAAACTGAAGAAAAAACTAAATATTCTAGTAAAAATGTCTCAATTGCTTTATAATGTGTTCTTCATGTAAGTCCAGTTATCAAATTAATATTCATTTACTTGTGTGCTTTTTGTAACAAAATGTTTTTCATTTATATAAATTCAATACAAGTATTTACAAAATATTTTCCTTATTTTCTGTTTAAAATTCAATACTCATCCTTACAACTACTTACATCTTCCATTTCAGGCTAAAGATTTGTTGAGAAAAAAATGTTAATAAAATGATGGACAATAACTCTTTGTCCAAATCACTAGGATGAAAATACAACGTTAGAAGAAATATTTCTGTCATTAGTCAAGGTCACAATCATCTGAAATGAATTCATTGTTTGCCTGAATTTTTCATTGCTTTTTTGTTCAAGCAATTAAAAATTATGTGTCATAGCAGACCTTACACGTCATGAAAAATATGTGGTGAACAATAATTTCAACTTAAGTTATATTATAACAATAATTTCAATTTCGAACAAAATGTAATTTTTATAATTAAACGTCATAATTTCAGAAGAGAAGTGTCTTTACTTGTTTTCCAAATTTTTATCTAGGATGCTGGAAACATTGAACTCATGACCATTAAAGAAAGAGACACTGAATCGAGAACATCTTCCATGGCATATGAAGAAATAGACGAAGACCGATTGCAAGCTCAGACGAAAACTGATATTCGATGTATCCCAGCGAAAACCATTATATGGATAACTTTCAAAAGCATTGTTTTTCTTATCTGCGTAATTGTTGTGGTAATCCAATCTGTAGAATTCTACAACATTTATAGCGAATACCCCACCAACATGGTACAGAAATCAATCTTCATCAAGAAGGTGAAGCTTCCTGCATTGACCTTATGCCTTAAGTACATGTAAGTATTCTCCATAATATAGAGGTTGAATCAACTAAAAGTGTAAAAACTTTTGATAAGTTTAGGTTTCAGTAACTAGAAACAAAATTTAAAAAGTAAATCAGATTTGAAAATGAAATATTCGTATGATTGTTTTCAGATGGGAAATGAAAACTCAGCACCTGAGATAACGTTAATAATCAGAAAAATGCTTTAAGTATGTGGAAGTGCAAAAATTTTAGATTACTAGTTCTATTGCACTTGCAATTTATACCAGAAGTCGTTTTAAGTTCAAAAAATTACTTCTTTTTCTTGCGCTGCTGTTCAATGACTGAGCTCCCAACTGCTCGCATAGTAAACTAACGGTTATTGTACTGTACAATCATCCGTCTTCCTGGTCGTATTGTTTCGACATCTCAAAATACGTCCTGCATGTTGAATCCTACGTCATGAGTATCTTGTCTATAGGCACTGAAGCACTCCCCACTCTTTCTGTTGTAGAATTTCATTATTAATTAAATTATTTTGTATGTAAATTTTTAATTTTGAAATATAATTATAACTTTCAATACCACTATGCAATAAACTAGCACCGTCTTAAAAATCTTTAAAATTTCTACTTCAAGATGAATTTTCATTAGTATCGTTAAGTCTATAATTATCAAAGTTGATTGGAAAAAAATTCGATGAAACGTCTTTTCATTTATATGTGGTTTTACATCAGCCCCTTAAAAGACGTATGAACGGTTCTTTACTGTACATATTGATAATTATATTCCATTATGTTTTCCTTTCTTTCGTTACATCGTAAATATTTCTTATATATAAATTCAAAATTATTTCCTGACTGGATTATTTATCTGAACCTTTCCTCCCTCAGTGTTTTGATAAATGATTTGCTCCTCTGAAAATCTTCATGAATGACGGAAAGGTAAAGTAGAAAAATAACGGTACAAAGGAATTAGAGCTTAAATATAAACTAAAATTAATTAATTGGTATAAACTTAATATAAAATGTACATAAATTTAATGAGTAAACATTAGTTATTCAAGGCGAAGATGTGAGTGATGAAAACATGTAACACTGCTCAGTGGGAATAAACAGTACCCACACAATTACAACGCAGGAGTCATCACTATTGTGTCTATTGATATTAAATACATACAATAATACGTTCTTATCAATAAAAACGTGCTAATATGTTTTTAAATAAAAAAACGTAATTTGAAAGAGGCTATCAAAAAGTCCTTTTTCATGCTTTCAAAAAGTTTGGTTTATAGCTTAGAATTGATAAATCAGTCTGATCACCGAAATTTATTGCCATCTTGTCATTTGAGAGATAAGGTTACTACTCTTTAGTTGATTCCAATCATTGTTGCTTCATTCAAACTTCGAAAGCTTTTTCGTCTACTGACCTGCAAGGTGGCCTAGTTGGAGGACCAGTATCGATATCATTGACGCAATAGCTCAGTGACTGAAAGGGGGAAAGGAGGTATAGGTGGCCCGGCCTCCTTCCTCTGGGAGCGTCATGGGGCTGAAACATTAATGCATTCGTATCACTATCTAACCCTCCGACGGTCGGAAACTGCCTGATAAGCACAGCTTGGACGTTTTCGTTTGTTCCCTCCACTTCCAGGAGGCCGCAGTGGCAAAATGGCAAGGTTTCGGCTTTGGGCCGGAGGGTACCAGGTTCGAAACCCAATTCCACTGAAGATCCGTCGTGTATTAGACATGTTGCACGTTTAATCATGCGTGGGGGGCCAAACGCTCTTCCGTTTCTGTGGTGCGGAAGATAGGAGAGGGGGTGCCAGCTCAGGTGTCGTCCTCGTAATGTGACCGAGTTTCAAAATGCCGAGGTCCGTTCCAAAATAGGACTCGTGTTGCTTCGAAATGGAACGTTAAAGAAAACTAAACTAAACTAACCCTCTTCTTCCAGGAAGGGTGGAAGTCTGTCCATTATAGTAGTCTCCTTTTTAATCTGATGTTTGGACAGCCCCTATTCAGTTGACTTTCAAGCTGCGTGGATTGCAGATATCCTCATATTGCCCTTAGACACATTGCGCCCGAATTCGTCAAGCATATTATTGTATTGTAAAATTCAATTTATGTTTATCAGGGGTGTTTATTTCACTCATTTCATGATTTTTATTGTTGGGGAAATTGTTGTCTCCAAAATTTGCTTCTGTGAAAGGAAAGAAACAATACATCACCAAGTTTGGTTTAAATGATGGAAAGACGTTGTTGTTCTACGTTCTGTGCGTCTTCACTTAATGATAACTAGTTTGCAACGATATCACTTTTTTTTTCTTTTAAGGCTGTCCTCGCGAAAAGATGAAGCAAAGGGCTCCACCTAAACCAAATTTTGGAGTAAAAAAAATTTGTTGATGACTACAAAACTTCATTTGATTGTTGCAGAAATATTCTTCTATCACTAGTTGAAAGTCGTTTTTGTGAAAAAAAATTGCGAAGATCAAAATAAATACCCAAAGAGGATGTAATTAATAATAAAAAAATCCACCATTTTTTTCAAAAACAACATTTAACTGCTTTGAAACTTTCTGCCGGTCTACAGAGTACATTTTCCCATAATATATTGCATTATTTTGTTTGAATTGATGCTTCATTATAATTATAATCTGAATAAACTATTCATAATACATTGGAATTAGCAGTATGTCCCTTGAATTCACTAGGGGGAGCTACACGTCTTTCTGAAAAGAAACGGAATATTCAGTATTTGACAGCTTTTTCTCTCCGATTTTCTACCTAACGGAATTCCTTTCGAGCATTGCAACCCTATCTTGACCACAACGGTGCTACCGAAGGGGGTACGCTTAAGTCTACTTCAGTTGATTCTGCTGCGTCTTTGTGAAAAAGGCCTGACTCAACGTCGGTCTACCAGCTCCTAAATAACGCGATTCTTTTGCTATTGCGAAAATATTTGTTACATAATTTTCTACATTCCGATTTCTAATTAAAATCTTGTATACGAAACAAAAAACAACAGTTCGCAGTTATGCAATCAGGAATTATGGTAATTTTGGTTTTTACTGTTATATATAATGTGGCTTCCAAATCAAAACTGCGCCAGATCCAATCCGTTGGACACTCACATAATGCAATAATTCATTTTGGAAAAATATTACATCACAATTTTCTTAGAGTGTTAACAATTTCATTACTTTTTATTCGACAAATTTTCATCCAATTCCAATTCAATAAATATTATTTATAAATTCATTACTTAGTGTAATAACAATTGCGATAGTCTCCGAGTCATCAAAACTTAGAATGATCAAACAGTTTTTCCTTATTTTGGAAAAATTTCTTTGATAGTAAGATACTTAGAGGAGTGACACATTTTCTGAAATTCAACCCGGGAAGGTAGGAGCTATGGAATGTCGCGAATGTAAGGTAATATGGTTAGGAAAAAAATTAATAAAAACAGATTAAAAATTAAATTTTAGAAAAATTATTTTCTACTCTTTAATTTTTAATTTATAATTATAATTATAAATCAATTTTCAATTTTTAATCAATTTTTTCTGGAATTTCTACCAATAAGCCATTCATATGGAATAAAAATTTGATTTTGTTGATTATCTGATTGTTATTTTTTAAAAATATTAAGACAATGTATTGTCATCGAGACTACATAAATAAACAAAATTTTAAATCTCTGAAGGTCGAAGATGATTGGTACAACTGAAATAGGAATGTAAGTTCATACATTGTCCTGGTCATCTGATTCCTTTAGGAGATGAATGCAATATAGTCCGTAATGCAATTTTGGAACTTGTTGTTTATTCAGAAATTGAGATTGAGTCTTTAAATGTACCAACTATTTAAATAGTTTTGTTTGGTTATATTTATGTTCCGTTTTGAAACAACGAGAGGACTATATCAGGATGCTTCTGAACACTGGTCACATGACGAGGACGGCATCTGGGCCGATACCTCCCTCCCCACACCTCAACAATGATAGGGTTTTTAACCTTCGACGCTAGATTGCGCTGGATCTTCATACACAGAGGTTTTCGATGGTTTCGAATCTGGAATCATCCGTCACCGAAACCGAGCTCTTAACACCAGGCCACTGCTGACACTCTTTCTTAGATGAAGTAACAAAGGTTGAAATAAATATTAAATTTTATTTCTAAAAAATTAAATCCTGAAAATTCTTACATTTCAACTTTATAACATATGAAATTTTACCACTCTAATGTTACAAATATAGATTAATCTATCCGAAAACATGATTGAAAATCTTTTCATGTTTTTGTTCTCATTCTGACTTTTATTATCAAGATATTTTTATTGTTTACATTATCTGCTGTTTTTTAAAATTAAAAGTAATTATTTATACAATTATATTTATCTTGACTTGTTTTCTGCTTGTAACGATGAAATTTTTAAATTTATTTTTCTCTCACTTTCTGGTGTAATATAGCAGGGATTCGGAATTATCATTAAATTTAGGCAGTTACGCAAAAGGCCGCTCGAGCGAAACCTTATACAAACAATTATATATTTAACTGTAATTTGTAAGTAATTGGTAACTTATTTACAAATAATGCGGTTAATTTAATTACATTTTAATACCATATTCGTCGCTCCACGCGTTATGAAATTCCAGAAAAATTGATTTCAAGATTCTATAATATTTATAATTAAGAATTGTAAAGTACAGACTAAAAAAATCGAAAACAATTTTAGAAGTTTTACTTTTAAATGAATTATTATATATGAATTATTATATATTTTACCATTAGAATAAGGAATTTTAGAAATGTTAACTTATAAATCACTCTGTATCGTCTAAACTATTGATTCTACGAAAGCAATACAGGACTTATTTTGTAGGACATTTCATGTAGTTTAATTTTGTAATGTATTGTGTTTCGATTGAACCTATAGTTTTCGAGATATTCAAGAAAAACTGAAAACTCCCCCTTTAACCCCCCCGTACCCCTCCGCGCACCTCCGACATGCGGGGAGTTTTAGTATGTCGTTTAGGACGCTATCGCCAAGAACTGTGCCAAATTTCAAAACTCCACGATTTTCCTTTTCTGTTTTTCCTTCGTTGACTGGACTAAGAACGTCAGGTTCACACATTTTTTTTCTTTATAGCCAAAGAGAGAGCTTTACCCTCTTTTCCATCGTAAGACTTTGAGGGGACACAGCGGTATTTTTATGGGGGGTAGGGAAACCTTCAGTTACACTGAAGTTCCAAAAAGTTCCATTTATTTCCTTTTTTTGAAAAATGATGTAAATTTGATGAAAACGATGGCGTCCCAAGCTAGTAATCATCAGCGCCATCTCTTAGGAAAAGGCATTTTTAAAATTCTACTAGGCAAGTCTTAAGAATTCCCACGAAGGTCAGTGATTAATTTTAAAAAGATATAATAAAAATTAGTAGGTATTAACAATATTGAAATTAACGAGATTATTTTCCAGTGCCTGTCAGACGCATTTCGCTGAACTCTCCTTAGGGAATATTGTATCCGACGGAGTTTTAAAGTGAAATATCGTGCATGGACGAAAAACTATGGCTCCGGACGC
This sequence comes from Araneus ventricosus, assembly GCA_013235015.1. Lineage (NCBI taxonomy): Eukaryota > Metazoa > Arthropoda > Arachnida > Araneae > Araneidae > Araneus > Araneus ventricosus. Next base: position 101,516 of record BGPR01000944.1, read on the forward strand.
CATTATCCTTTCTAAACCACTGATAACAACTGGAGGGGTGAAAATCTCTATAATGCTCTGGGGGTTAGTCAAACTGGTTGCACCACTGAATTAACCAACTAATATCCCTGACAACTATTGGCTTCTTTTGAGTATTTTGTACTCTATTTCTATAAGTCTTGCACTTAGTTTCCCTCTTTTTCAACATGCACTCTTTCTTCACAAAGAAATAGTGATATAATAAACTAGACTTTCCAAATCCCAAAAGCAGACACAAGAATAATTACAGTCAATGATTATTGACTTTATAAAGATAATTTTTAACAATTTTTAGGGGTTTCATTCATTTTTTTATAAAAAGACCAATGGGAGTGGTCTCTCCTAGACTTTCTAGTATACTCCTTAATGGAGGTTCATCCCGCCCCTCCTCGCATAAAAGTAACGGTCCTTCGGCAAGTCCCTGAAAGCCACGAATAATCAGATTTAAATTGCCCTCTTAAACCGCGGCAAGAGCAAAGGGCAACAATACAAGCCGGAGTAAAATACGCCAAGAGAGAGGAAAATACCCCAAGTGAGCGCCAAAAAAATAATATTGCGTTTACTGAAACCCAAATTGGACACAGATCTACAATTAGGGTTAGATATTATATACATAATAAGTTTCATTTATCTAATTCATTCGGTTCGGGAGTTATCGTGCTTACATACCACAGAATATACAGACGGACAGGCACTCAACCCGTTGACTTATCCATTACAAACTTTGACACGGATCTACAATTTTGATAATAAAACTGTGTACGAAATTTCAACCATTTAACTATTTAAGGTTTTAAATTATCATGTTCACATGAACATGAACAGACTTCCCACAGACGGTATTCGCTAAAATTTGAGCTAAATCTAAATTTTATGTGTGAAGATCACATACCAAATGTCTTCTGTGTAGCTCAAATCGTTTCCGAATTACCGTGTCCGAGACCGACATAATTCCAAAAATGTTCCTTTCAGACTCAGGGAGTCTATAACGTGAAGATCTATGAAAACATCGAGGAAGAATTCTTTGACGATTACAATACTTCGAATCCAAGAAAGTAAAAACGAGTTAAAGGAAAATGTTTTCACACGCAATAAAGTTCATAACATTCTTCTTTTAGTGATACGTTCTAGAAATTGAAACCAAATGGTTATATCATATTTGAACTACTTTCCTAATGTCAACGAACTAGATACGGGCATAGAAAACGTATCAGGCTGAAAAGTTTTTTTTGTTTCTTTGAAAATTTCGTCTTGTAAGTTCCGAAAAATATTCATAGCGATTGATTTATTATCGAATTGGAATCAGTATTAAAAATCGTATTATCTAGCAAAAAATCTGAGATCCATAATTTAAGCTGTTTGGAACTTTCAATATTTTATTATAATATATATTTGGAACTTCCTTTTAAAAAATACTTTACTTTTTGAAATTTTGAAAGCAAGTAATGGAAATATTTCCTTTGAAGTTTTAGAAATTTGGCAGTAGTCTTGAACTGATTCATTGTATCTCTTTCAGCGTTTCGACCGAAACATTCTGCTCTGACAATCCAGCATATTGCGAAAGGCCAAGTAATTTAGAAGAATTTTGTCAGAAGCATTCACATCACTGCAGAGGAGATGCCTCGAATTTAACGGTGGGCTCTTTTCTACTGATGTTTATCTTAAGTTGAGATTTTACATGCTTGCAACAATGTATTTTTTTGTTTATTAACCTAATATAAAGAGCCCTCATGCATTTTGTTGCAATACTCTGATCCTTTGTGTCACAAGTGGTGAACAATTTTTTTCTTTAACTTTATCAGATCCTCACCACCAACATAATACACTTATAGTATGAGTGTCTTGCAAAGTTTACAGCAGACTGAAACTTCTAATAATCCTGTCATTTGTGATATTTTACTTCAAATGGAAGATTTAAGAAACAAAGGTTTTGACATGCTGTTTTGCTGGGTTCCAAGCCACACGGGTATTAAGGGCAATGAGTTGGCAGACACTGCTGCTAAATCTGCACTTGTCCCCCTCAATAGTGCGGTTCCTTTGTCTGATGTTACATGCTTCATCAGAAAAAAATATCAATAAGATGTGGCAAAAACTGTGGGATTTGCAAGAGCAAAACAAACTACACTCCTTAAAACCCTTTCTTGGTAGATGGCCTGGTGTTCCAGTGCGGAGAAAAGATGTCATACTGACTCGTCTCCGTATTGGACACACGCGGTTTACTCATAAGCACTTGCTTTTTGCTGAGACTGCACCTATATGCACTTCATGCGAAGCACTTTATTCAGTTCTTCATATTTTCATTGAATGTCCAGTTTTCACCATTCAACGTCAGTCATTTTTTAATGCAACATGTTTATCACTTAAAGACGTAGTGGAAGAGAATCCTCATCCCAGGGTCTTTTCTTTCCTACAAACGATTTGTTTTTTAAACCACATTTGATTGCTTTTTATTTCAGTGTTATCATTCTTTCCTTTTAACAAATTTTTCATTTGAAACAAATATTTTAGCACCATAATCATGATTTTATATCCCACCATATGCTGTACTTTCACCGTACGTTTGGCGCAGCATGGCCAAATTTGGCTCTTGAGCCAATAAATCCCAAACCAACCAACCAACCACCACCACCATAAATTTTTAAAAATTGCTTTTTATGCATTCGATAAACTGTCAGGTCATGTCAAATTTTCTTAGATAAGTATACGAAAGCTTCCTCCTGTAGCAGAGTTGTATTGAGACGGCCTGAACATTTAGTTAATAATGTACATATATATATATTATATAATATATATATATATATATACATATATATATATATATATTATATATATATATATATATACATATATTATTATTATTATAGATGTAATATGTATATATATATGTATATATTATATATGTATCATATATATATATATATATATGTAGAAAGTACATATATGCTGTTGTTGCTATATGTTGTTGTTGTTATGTTATTGTATGCTACATATATATATGTGATATTTTAATTTTTTAACTTTCCTAAATAATCTTAACGATACCTCATTTTAAATACTTCTACTTTCAACATAATTAACGCACTACAACTTTCTTTTAAAATCACGAGTTTCAAGGGGAATTCCCTATTCTGGGTACTTAAGCGTTCTGCGCATTCATTTCTGCCCTTTTTTTCCTTTTTCATGCCGAGATGTAAGCTTTCAACAACAACGCGCCGTTCGGCGTAAACTTCTAAATTCTGGTCATGGAGCTACGTAAAAACTAAGTGCTTTACCTATGAATAATAACGCCTGATGCCTAAATAAAAGAAGATCTAAACAAAATTCGTATCTTCCTTGATGAAAATGGACTGCCTTTCACTTTTTAAAAGCCAGATGTTTCATATATATATATATATATGAAAGATCAGGCTTGAAAAAAGTGAAGGGCAGTCCATTTTCATCATGGAAGAGACGATATTTGTTTAAATCTTCTTTTATTGAGGCATCAGGCGTTATTCTTCATAGGTAAAGCACTTAATTTTTACGTAGCTCCATGACCAGATTTCAGAAGTTTACGCCCGCGCGGCGCGTTGTTGTTGAAAGCTTACATGCTGGCGTAAAAAAGCGCAGAAAAGAATGCGCAGAACGCTTAAGTACCCAGAAGAGGGATTTTCCCCTTTAGAACTCGTGAATTGAAAAGAAAGTTGTAGTGCGTTAAATATGATGAAAGTAGAAGTATTTAAAATGAGGTGTTGTTAAGATTATTTAGGAAAGTTAAAAAATTAAAATATCACAATTTCCCCCCTCCGCAGGAGTCGTACGACAGCAGCGCCCTTGCTATCGCAAAACCAGCGAAGTTGGACAAGTTACCTTTAAAATATTATTAAAATTTTGATAAATTGCTGGTCATGGGCTTGAATTTAATAATATCAACAACATATAAGATATACACATTTTTCAAATGTACTTCATAAAAATAGAAATATGAAAACTTAAGTAAATTCTTATGATTCTTGGATAAAGTTCTTGAAGCTTCTTGGTACATGTAAAAACTGTAAATGTAAACAAATAAAAAACATTGATATATAATTCTAAAATATAAATTCTTTTATTTTTTTTTCTTTTTCAGAAATCAGGAAATTTATAAGTGTCGTAATGGTAGTATGGCAATTAAAAATTATGACAATTAATTTTTAATAAAGTGAAGAATTTTCTGTTTCGGAAGAAAGACACTATGGGACATTATAGCCTGCAGAGATGAGCACTTTTGGTTCTGATGGTCAAACTCTGTGCTAATCCACATCGCAAAATCTCCTGAGAAAGCTCTTTTTGTTTATTATTAACGCAACTCACTATCAAACTGTTATAGCAATCTGGAGGACATAACCGATCTCCAGAGGCCTCAGAATGGAGGGAGTTGGTGTTAACTTTTTTTTTTGCATTATCTAATTTCTCTGAGTACAGTTAAATGTGTCTTATTTACTTTTCTTTTAAGTCATGTAATATAAATTATTTGCCATACTCCAACAACACATTTAAATCTGATTTTACGTAAAATTAATTTATGAATCAAATAAAATTTATGGGAATTTTAGAACTTTCAGCATTTTAAACATTTTGATTTATAAATCATTTAAAGGCCATTTTCTAAAAATAATAAACACTTCTTAGTAGAAAATATTATATTCAACTTTGCATATAGTAATACCTCAATTTTTTAATACTAATATTTTTTGTGTTTTCAATAAAACCTTATACCTCAACATTTATTATAGCACTGATATCAGCAAAATAAATTTCAAAACCAAAACAAGAATAATTCCACTTTTTACATTAATGTCAAAAATTATTATATCAAATGAAACATGTGATTGTAAACTTAATAACCCCAAATGAATTTTTTCAACATTAAATATCATGAATTTCAAAATTTAACATGCACACTGCAAGAGTATTTTCAAAATTGACTCAACTCTGATAATAGCACATTACCTTCAAAACAAAACTATTTCAAATAAAATTCTAAATCAATTGATAATCTTAATTAATCATAAAGTTTAGAAACCAATATATAAAATGAAAATCAACAAATATTTTTAAAACACAATGAACCAAAATCAATTTTTCAAAATTAAAATATAATTTATAACATAATTAAATTGAAATTTGCAATCAAAATTATTATTTATAAAAAATTAGCAGCTGCATTTTTTGTGCACTTTATTTATTGTAGAAATACTTTATATGGCTTTTGTGGTTGACGCATTAGATGAAAAGTAATCCACTGTGATACCGAAACGTTAGCACATTGTAGAACACCACATGAATTCACTTTTGACGATAAGGTGAAGTAGATGAATTAAATACTTGAAGCTGGTGCATTGAAATAGCTTGGAAGATGAATGCGTTGCACATTTGAAATCAGAATCTACATAAGCGACGAGTGATGATCCGGGTGTGGTAGAAATTTTGTAGGGAATATAACATGATGTGGGTATTTGAACTATGATCTGATGACATCCATATGAAACACTCGAAAGCTGCTAAAATTCATCTTCAGCCGGAAAAAATGTACTCTTGCTGTTGTTGAGTAGGTGTGGTTGATGGCGGCTCCGAATTCCGAAATACATGTACGGGGTTTACACGAAGCAGGAGCATTTATCCCTGTCGACTAATGAAAGATCAGGCTTTAAAAAAGTGAAAGGCAGTCCATTTTCATCATGGAAGAGACGATATTTGTTTAAATCTTCTTTTATTGAGGCATGAGGCGTTATTCTTCATAGGTAAAGCACTTAATTTTTACGTAGCTCCATGACCAGATTTCAGAAGTTTACGCCCGCGCGGCGCGTTGTTGTTGAAAGCTTACATGCTGGCGTGAAAAAGCGCAGAAAAGAATGCGCAGAACGCTTAAGTACCCAGAAGAGGGATTTTCCCCTTTAGAACTCGTGATTTGAAAAGAAAGTTGTAGTGCGTTAAATATGATGAAAGTAGAAGTATTTAAAATGAGGTGTTGTTAAGATTATTTAGGAAAGTTAAAAAATTAAAATATTATATATATATATGCCTGGAGGCTTATTCTTTCATCATTCTCTCAAACTATAACTTTCTGCGGAGGATTTTGGTGTCGTTAAAACTGTAATACCTTTCCCACTGTCTTAAAAATGAGTTTACAACATTCAGTGAACTGTCAAACAAGGTCAAAATTTCAATGATATGTATAAAGTTGGTAAGTGCACTGAAACGGCGGCATGCATATCTAGCATAAAAAGATTATCCGCCTTATTCTGCATCAATCTTTGAGTATTTTGCATTACTTTTTATGTCATTAGAACTGTAATATCCTCACCATCGTCGTAATGTGAAAGAAAATTTCAAACAAATTCAATTAACTGTTAGACTATTTCAAATTTTCTGTGTTAAATCTGAGGATGGAACATTTGTCCTTTTATCATAAGAAAGTTAAATTTTTAGAATAAGAAAAGCGTTGCTAAGATTTAGCGGCAATCCATCCTCAATTTGTAGCACGAGACATTAATACTCGAAAGATATCCGTCATTTTAACTCCGGTACGAGTTTGTCTTCATTTACGGCTGAACAGCGTCACTTAAATTCGGGTCCTAAATATTTCATTGGTTCATAGATAAGATTACCATCACCTTGGATCACTTCGTCCAAATCTTGGTGAAAAACGGATCTTAGCTCTGTTTGATCCTTGGCTTTGAAGAGGAAACAAATCATAAGCAATCGATAACAGCAAAGGAAAAGCTTTCAAAATTCAGTTTGGATAATATTCAACGCGTTTTCAACTTCGATTGACTTTCTCGATTGCTATAACAAATTCTTTGCGACCAATTTACATAGATCTCATCTACTAAATTCCCGAAGTTGTTCGTATGGTCAGGTGGGTGATGCAGATCATTATAAATTTGTCTGAATGCTCACCAAAGAATTACATTTCAAGAAGCATTCAGAGCAAAATAAGGAAGATATGTTTTAAAAAGTTAATGTATAATAATGTTAATAAATAAATTAATGAAAGCATGTACTATTAGTAACAACATTTTTGATTCGCTAACAGGCCCAGAGTGAAATTGCTTTTAAGAAATATAAGATATCTTAACTATTTTAACTTAACATCAATGTTTAAGAAAATTTGAGGTGGGTGGTCCCTGCTCCCAGTCCTAAATTTATAGCACTTCAATAACGTAGATAATTTTAGCGGATTATATTGTGTTTAGGTAAATACTGCACTTATGAAAACGTTTTATTGCCCTAAATTTTATTAAACATTTCACCATAGGTAATTCCAATTCATACCTTTGTTTTTATCCTTCTTATTTTTAAAGTTTGATCATTTGATTCTTGTGTTTTGTTGTTGTTTGACTGACGTGAACTTTTGTGGATTTTATTATTTTCTGAACTAGCGAAGGACAACAGGGTCTGTTTTTAATGCCCCTTTTGTAAGAGTTTTAAATATTTACTTTAAATTTTCTTATTGCTTCCTTCTATTTACTGGTGCATTGTGCTGAGCTTATACTTGTGTTTTACTCAATTGTATGCACTCTGGGGACTCCTCTATTTATGTATTTTGATTATTTGTAATGCTCATTCCAGATCTGGTGATTAAATAAAACAAAATTGAATTAATTCCCTCCAAGTGTACTATCGATTCGGTGGCTTACTTGGTTGGTTTTTTTCTTTGTGTGTGTGTTTTAATTTACTTAATTTATTTTTGTTGTTGCTCCTTTCCATTGCAGTGTTTGTAATGTTTTCCGCTGTGTTTGTGACGTTTTTGTGTGTGGCGTGTCATATGACCTTATTTGTATTTTCTTTATATTTTCCTACCGGTCTGCTAAACGCCTTACACCCTTTCAGGTAGGCCGGACCGGTGCGGGTTTTAAATAAAAAAACTATCAAAAATTCGAATTTTATAGAATTGAAACCCTTCCACTACTGAGAACTGCGGTCAATTTTCACAATGAACACTGTGGAGATATGAAAACAGAATAAACCTTAAATTAATTGATGTTTTATTTTATGTAAGTTGTGGAACTGAAGAGAAGACGGAACCTTTAAACAGTCGATCAAATTGCATTCGTCGGTGTATCAATTAATGGACAAGTAACTTTAGAATAGCAGAATGTTTTAGTCAGCAACCATGAAATGCAGTTATAACCTGTTATTACTTCATTTTGTTATCTTTTGGTTAATCCAGTTCTATTCCCTAAAGATACACAAATGGTGGGAAAATGAGATGGTATATTGTGGTTTTCAAGTAATTGCAAGTTCAACCTAACGCAAAAATATTATGCAATTTTAGTTGTGAAGATATCACTAGAGGATCCAATGCCTATGTATTCATAGACTTAATATTTTAATATTTCTTTAGATTTCCCTAGTACTTGTTTTTTTTAGAAAAAAGCTAAATTTTAATGTGTTTAAATTCTCTTTTTATTTACAACTAATTAATTTTTTAAAAAACTAAATGATCGGTGAAAGTTGGTTTTACAAGATAAGAAAATCTTCTGTAATAAAGAATCAGAAATCCATATATTTAAAATAATTGGCAAAATTCTGGACCGGTCCCCCATCCACATCCACTAAACTGTTTTAGTCAATTTATATTTCATATGAAAATTTATGACACATAGATATTAGATGTCATCAATGTTTGCTTGCCATCCACCATCTTCTCTTCCGAGAAAAATCGAATAAACACTACTTCACTGTACATTCGTTATAGGGATAAACCTTGAGAAAGTCCCCTTAGTGACAACTACTGGACAGATTTCACTAATTTTTGCTTCGTATGACAGGTCATGCCTCCTAGATGCATCACAGATGATCGCCTGTCCCCCATTGCTTACACTTTCTAGAGATATCGGTAAATATAACTTTCAGAATGTTGCCCCAGCCTTGACAAATGGACTTATTCCCTTCAATTTTTTCCTCGACTTTCGCAAGTATATATAATCAATCAGAAGGTTCCACTTTGATTGTGCGAGTTTGAAACAATATTTTTTTGTTTTTAAACGTTTCAATTAAACTTCTCAAGAATATAGTAAAATATTCATTTTATGTTACGGAAACTATTTATACTGTATTTTTGGAACTGATAACATTTATTTAAGAATTCCTTTGATGCTGCTAATTTATTAGTAACAGACAAATGGTGGATTTATTGTATATAGTCTTGTTCATAGCTCGTTGTGAATAATTATGTCATTAAGCATTAATGGGATTTATTTCGCTAAATGTGATAAATTTTATCCAAAATATCTTTTGAAAATGTTTCATTTGTTCTCTTCGACTGCCTTCGATTTGATGGCAGTCCAGGATTCGGCTGTATAAAATGTCACTTTTGACCAGGATTAGGGTGAAGCTGTGCTAGTTGACGATCGACTTGCCACTAAATAGTAAAAACTTTAAAATTCTGAACGGAAGTGACGCTATTGAGGCATAAATGATGCCAAAGCCATGTTATTGCTTACTTGTCAGATGCTATTCAAGTATTAAGATCTCCATGCTTTTATCTCTTTGAATTGAGAGTAGAATGGGAATGTTTTCAATATGACTTTATATTCCGGTAAAACACCAACTGCAGCAATAACGGCTTTAATCGACTTAAAAGTTCAGAGCCTTAGAACGCTTTCAAATGTTATCCATAGACCTCAGAGTATGAACCTTGGTGTCACTAACCGGACATATGCATTCGTTTGACACTATCGGCTCTGTGTCATCCAGCCGACGATTCGGGTTGGACCTTTCACCGTCCACAGCTTGGTCTTCCAGGTTTTCGAAATATAATAATAGTCAAACTGGTAATCAATTTTAATCTGAAGAATTTTTTATTTATAAAAACTTGATATAAGCTTCTCTTAGTAACTCTCGACAAATCTCGGCTACTCTTTTAGTTTAATATGTATTCGCTCCTGATTTGACACTGAACATCACTTAAAAAGGTCTTCGCTTTCACGATTTGGATAACGACAATTTCCTAACGTTATACTTAACCTAAAATATTTTACTTAGACTGACAGTTTCTTGAATATATAAAAAGGATTATTTTATTATTTTAAGAGGCTGATGATTCTAATGTCACCAAAATCATTCATCAGAAGGGAAGCAAATGGGTAAAAGAGAATTGCAAAAAACATAGATTGATAATATGCCCACACTTTTTTTAAAAATTACTTTGTAATACAGTGCTAGTTTAATTTTAATAGAAGTATTTGTTTTCAGATTCCTATGACAGGTTACTACACCAACAATTCAAGTTTTCATTACAGATATGCGGAGGAATACTTATTTAAACGTTCGCAAAACGAATCCAGATACAGGTTAATTTTTAACTACTTTTTGAATATTTCAACTTCTAATGCTTTAGTTTAAAGATATCAATCATGACAATATGAATAAAAAATTTTTATACGTGTTTTTGATCTTTTTCCCAATTGGGAACATTGGCCACTTCTGATTAAGCTCATTACACCAGACATACAAGTGGATAACAGTAATGATCAGACTGAATAATAAGGTAATTTATTGTAAAAATTATTTTATAACTAAGCACAGCTATGAATTTAATTGAAAATTTGTGATTTTAAATAAATAGAAAATATATTTTTTACAAAAAAGTGCAATAAAAGAAACTTTATAACGGTATCCTAAGGCACGCTGGAAAGAAGTTCAAATGCAATAGCCTTTGTTTGCACCCATTGCACTATAATTTTCTCCAAATTATGCGTATTTATACGAGTTCTTACAATTAGGCATTGACTGTCACTTTTTAGATGTGATATACAAAAGGTAACTTTTGATAGTGTTTGATATCCATCCTTTTTGGCCCCAGTTCGTAAAGAGATTATTGTGATTTCTAAACGAAACTTTATATGAGTGAGTTGGTTATGTTTCCTGTGAGTTGCTGCATGCAATAACCATCCAGAAACAGCCATATTTAGTACAGTTAGTAGTTTTTTGGCAGATAAAATAAACAGCTATTTCTTTTTGCGAAGTTGTGATGGTATTTTCTCGCATATATACAACTGATAAACCCCATCCATCCCAGAATTATATTTATGAATCTAATTTCGTTGTCCTATGCACAACTTCATCTTCTGTGCATGAGAATATCTTTTAAAAAGCTGATTGGAAGTTGAAAATATTAATTAGAAGTAAGAATCACTACATAATTATCATTCCGGCTATACAAAAATGCTTATACGACAAATTTATAGTTACCCCCTTCCATATTACAGATAAAAATATTTTTTCGCCAAAATTAAAGCATTAAACTTTTAATAACCGAGGGGGATTCCTTTTCTTGAATTATAGGTGAATTTGCCCTTTCGATTTTTCTTTCAGTGGAAACTCACAATAGAGAGAATACTTCTTCCACAGAGTAGTCACTGCTGGCCAATGTTCCCAATTGGGAACATCAAACTTTAATGAAATATACAAATGCGTTACTTATTTATATAATTATATTTTATATGTTATTTATAACGTAGACATTTTTAACTATGCGTGTGGATTTTTAGAAATTTTGGACCGTTTTTATTTTTTAAGGAATTTTTATGCTGTACACAAATTAAGATTATTAAGTGGACGTATCGGGATAATATATATATATATATATATATATATATATATATATATACATACAGAAGTTCAAATCTTTTAGCAAAAATTCTTGAGACTTTTAGCCCAGAGAGATACAAAATTAACAAAAGTATTATCGGAAACTGCTGGGATTTTTCGAACCGCTTCGAACCATTTCGAAACCGCTTTCTTCAAGCTTACAAAGCTTTTCTTAGTTCAACAAAAATAGAGAAATCGAAAGGTAAAATGTCCGAACTGTTTAAGGGGTCTGAGAACATCTCACTTGAATTGACCTTGTGTGGGCGAGCATCGCCATGGAGAATTGTGCCTTTTAAAAAGTTTCGAGGTAATTTCGATTTTATTTCCCTCTGTAATGATATAAATGTTTGCATATAATATTGCTGCTTCATATTTCTACACAGCATGACGCTCCAACTTCATCGGAAGAGTAGTAAAGAAATTGGACGCTGAGCGCCGTTGAATATTTACTCTAATTAGTCAACCGTCTGCGAAAGGAATCAGACTTTCCTTCCTTCCTTCATTTCTTTCCTAAAGACGACAAAGGTTCATTACACGCTTCGAATATAGGAGTTTCGAAGAAGTCTTCAGCTTTTTTATCTTTGTGTCTCACTTATTTGAATTTGATATTAAAAATATTTCAATATTCATTATCTTGAGCAAAAAATATTATAAACTTTGAGCAAACTGAACTCAAAGGATTAATGGAAATTTTTTAATGATTATTGTAATATACTAGTATGAGTTTTCAGAATGTCGAAACAACTAATAATTAAAAATTCCAAATCAGTCTATCTAAGGAAATTAATTTTTGCTTACTTCTTCCCGATTTCAGAACATTTTGGGAAACGAGGACATTTCTAAAATCTGGAGGCTTTATCTATACTTGCTTCTCAAGAAATCTACATTTGTATCAGAGTGGATCAAAACCGGAGACTCGGGAAATGAGTAAGTCCATTAAATGACATTTCAATCGTATTGACCAGAGCTTCCTTTTCAGATTGCTCTCACTGCATGTCGGTCGGTTTATCCTGCTTTTCACAAAATGTGTAGATGCCGTGAAAGAAACTCTCTGTTTCTTGTTCGCTTGTTGCCTGTCCTAATAGGAGTTTAGTTAATTAAAAAAAAAATTTTGTACATTTTGAGGTAGCAGAAAACGTTCAATAATAAAATTTATTTTACTGTGGTAAGCAAATAACAGTACAGATATCACTCTTTCGTTCAAATATGAGAAATTTTTAATATTTATTTCAATATTGTGAAACCAAAGTACACGAAAGCCTCGAACCTCAAAATAAAAATTGGCTACCCTTTCGAGTGCACTCAGACTTTCCGAAAACAAAGCATCTGAGATGACGCACCGACTCACATTGCAAACGTTCAAGGTATGCCATATCAGTTGAGGATAAAATGAAGAATTCTTTAGAGGTAGACCATACAGATTTGAATAAATTCCTTATAATATGTCTATCACTAAAAATGACGACAAGTGCCTTTTTGTTCAAAAATCGTCATTCATATCCCACATGAGAAAAATTGAAAACATTTTCTGTTTAAGGGGATTTTTTGATTACACATATTCAATGCACGTTTAATACAAAAGATATATAATGTGGCAATATATTATGGTGTTTTAATTTAAACTAGCAGTACCCGTACGGCGTTGCTCGTGATATCATGACTTCACAAAATAAAAAAAGACCCATAATGACATAAAATAAACTTTTGAAAACGAAATCGAAATAAATAATGAGTTTATAATTGATTTTGCATTCTTATTTGGTTTAGCGACAATGATATTAACTGCAGGTAAGTTTTAAGAAAAAGATAATGAAATTATAAAGTTTGCTGCAAACGATGCTATTGGAATTTAAACTGAGTGAAAACAATTGCCATGATTCTCAGAACGACTAACTGATTCGCCCGCTAAAATGGAGTAATAATTGAGTAAGGTTGACGCAATAAAATATTCAGATCCTGATTAAAATAGTAATTAGGTGACATATGATATTTTCAATTAAAGCCATCCAACCAGTGGTGTAGTGGAGCAGGAACGAACCTGAACGCCGTTCAGGGACTGCTTTTTCTTTTTTAGTGGAAATAAATAAAAAAAAATAGTCGTCTTTAAAACATTGCCATCTTTGCTTAGTTTAGAATAAAAACAAACATAAGTTCTGATATTCATATGTATACAAAATCAATCAAAATGAAAAAAGAAATAAAATTTTGAACTTCAGTATTTCCCTCTGGACTGTAAGAATTATGCATGAATTGTTCGGCGCGAATCTTGGACTAGAACGTCACATTATGGCAAGCTGCCAAATCACGCCCTCACTCCATTTTTTCCACAAGTTGGCGTAGACTTTGAGGAACACTTATTCGGTCTATTCTTCCAAGATCTTCTAAAAGTATGTTAAGAGCTCCTCAGAAAAAAAATACGATAAATAAATATATCTTAACCCTTTTTGTTTTAAATCAGGGAGAAATGTTCCATCATTATCCCAAAAAATTTCAAGAAGATGACAAAATTAGAACGTCGGATACAGTTATTTAAAAATCAATTTTTAAAATTTTTGGCGAAAAGTGTCTATATTTCTTCCTGATTTAAAAGAAGAAGGATTAAGATATCTTTTTTCTGTATTGATATTTCCCGCTAAAATGGAGTAATAATTGAGTAAGGTTGACGCAATAAAATATTCAGATCCTGATTAAAATAGTAATTAGGTGACATATGATATTTTTTTAATTAATTTTTTTTCTGAGGAGCTCTTAACATATTTTTAGCAGATCTTGGAGGAATGGACGTTTTTTTTTTTTTGAATTTCTCAAAATTCAAGAAAATACGTTAAACTTTCGAAACAAACTTCATTACAAAAGAATTGTTTTAATCTTTACGATGGTGTATCCATTTTTTCCCAGAGTTATCAGATACTCTGGACGACAACACAAAATAATAAATCAAAAATTTTCTATATTCAGTTTTAGAATTCTGGCTTCAAGGGCATTGAGTAACCATTGCGTATACCTGTGAGCCAAATTTCAAGGCTGTAAGTGCGAAAGATTCGTCTGGGCATCGCACGCACACAGACACGCACACAAACATTGCCTTTTATAAGTACAGATGGAATTTAATTAATAAAATATTTCAAATCGCTGCTGTTAAAATTTTAATTTGATGTGGTGTAGTGACACTACACCACATCAAATCACTTTATTAGCTAAGGAATTGTTCTTCTTCTACCAAAAATGATTGACTTTGAAGCTACTTTTGCTGTTTTGTTTGGGTCTATTTGACCCCAAACGATTTTCAACTGCTTATAGGAACGAAAGTATATAATTTTTTATATACAATTCCTGACTCTTCGTAATGAGTCTGTGAAGTTGTAATATCGGTACTCATGTACCCCACCTTACCTTCTTTCAATTATGAAATATAACTTATATTCAAACACAACTTGTATCTTTCTTTGAAAATTATATTTGATGTTATCATTAATAATCCTAAGCATTCATACTGAAAATGAAACATATTTTGTATTGCATTATGTAAATGGTCAATATTAATATATATTTTTCATCCCGAAATATCCGAATTTACAAAATTATACTGCTATCGGTGAATTAGAAAAACGTTTTGCTTGTCACATTCTTCGAATGCATTTTCCTTGAACTCCGGTCTTGGGCTCACAATTTATGATGAAGATTTTGCATTTTCCTACGAATACTAATATTCTCTCCAATATTCGTAGAATTTACAGATAGGCGAGGAAATTGGGAACAAATAGTAATTGGGAACGGTAACTAAAAAACTCACTGGTGAGGTCCTAGGCAACTGTAAAGCACCCAAATAGCAATTTTAGTTTGCAGCAATCTTGCTCTGCAAAATTTGCAAGTTTGCAACAAATTTTACATGACAAAATTGCAAGCTTGAAACACGTTAAAGTCAGCTTCGAAGTCACCACGCGATGAACTTGCAGCAAGCTTATCACGTTAAACTCATTGCAAACTATAGCAAAAACAGAGTACCAACAAAACCTTGGATTCGAACTCGCGACCTACCGCTTGATAACCTGACGCTCTAAACCACTCGGCTAGTAAGACTACGAGAGGAGAAGATAGATTGTGCTAATAGATCGCGCATACGATTTATTTTAAACTCTTTTCTTGATTTCATTACTTTTTAAAATTTTGTTTTGAGGACATGATTTGAAATCAAAGAGAGAGCGATTTTCGCCAATAACTACGTTTTGCTAATAGAATAAATTATGAAATTAGGGTTCAAAATTAATTACTTTTAAAATGGGACAAAATGTAAGTTATTATTTTTCAACAAACATTAACTGTTTTTTAGGTTTAATTTAGTTTATAAATGTTAAAATTTCAACATTAAGAAAAAGGCGATATAGTTTTCTTTAAAGTGGGAATTTTATATTTAGTAAAAAGATGGAAAATGTTTCAAATTTTTTTTTATAAAAAAGTTAGTTTTTTCACAAATTATCATTGATTTATTGAATTAATAAAAAGAATAACGGTCTAGGAGATGCTATTAAAAATCGGATGTTTTTTAAAACAGAGACAAAGATTATCTCTTATTGTGCTAGCATCTTTGCAGCAAACTTGTTTTGAAACGTGCTGTGAATTTCTCATGATACCTTCACAGCAAGCTTGCATTGCAAGGAGGGGTGGCGCTAGTTGTCTATTTTCACAGTGGCGAAATTGTGGCAAACTCTTTTTGCAAGTGAGGGTGGCGATTCTGCATTGTTAGTTTGCAGCAGTTTCGCTTCAAGTTTGACGCGTCAAATTTGCCATGACAAGATAATATAAAGTAAAAATCAAACTTGCTGCAAACGTACGTGCTATCTGGGCATGTGCTTCGGTTGAGACACTCTTGATGAAGAAGACAAACACCTTCCTACTTTATTCAATGTTATTTGGTAACATTTGTTACATTTAATTGAAACATTGTTCAGAAAAGTGGAATCAAAATTTCATAAATTTCATTTTTCGTTCTCTACACCGGTTATATCTAAGCTAAGTTGTGAATTTAGACATTTCTTAGATCTGTAGGATATAACGATTACGAGGATTACAATTTTCGTTTTTGGATTTCATCTTCAGGAACAAATCAATGTGCTGAATTAACTCTGACAATTTTTACTGCGGGTTTATTGGGTTTCTAATGTAATAAAAACCTATATTTTTATGTATTTGGACTAATTTATTATTTGTTAGGAAGCATTTTTAAATATAGAAACGGGGTAGCGTTCTGTCCTGTAGGTAAAATTTACCGTTTTTATGTCAGACTAACAACTGACATTTTAAAGACAGTCACCATGTGATATACATACATATTACTTTTTACGTCTGGCAATTCTTTATAATTAAAAAATGTAGCCGTTTGACTTCAAGTATGGAATAAAACAAGAAACTGATGACGAGAAAGAAGAAAACATGATAATGGTGGAGGAATATGAAGATGAGTATTTTGGCTTTTTTCAATAAGAAGTGGAAGTTGTGGAGATAGAGGAAGTAATTTATCTGGAATCATACTTAATTGATTTTTCAATTAATCTGTTTGTTTTGATCGATAATGTGGAGGTGTCAGAAGGAAGGTACATTATTATTACGTTTGCGTAATTCAATAAGTTCACAGTGGCGGATATGATATGACAGGTTTGAGAGCCACCAATTTGGTTAAATCAAAATTTATTTCAATGGTGAATGACAAGTTGCCTTTTCCATGAGTCAGTTAAAAGTTACATCCCAAGACCATATCTTTGAAGAAGATTGTAGGAAACAATTATTTGGTTTTCTGGTGGTGTGAATATCAAAGAAATATTAGTAGAATAGTGAATAGAACATTCTGATTTCAATTAGAAAATCTATTTTCTGCACTAAATTCAACTGTTGTCTCTACTAATATTTATGTGTGATTTTTAAGTCTTACCTACTTCCTTCTAGAATGTCATAATATTCAGTTATTTCAGTTCCTATAAAGATTCATTTACCAAATTTTCCTACAAAAGTTGAGTTAGAATGATTATAAATTACACCAAATTTAAGTTTGTAAATAGTTATGATAGTTTGTATGCTATATTCGATTAAATAGAAGATATTTTTACTGAAAAGTGTTCAAAAATTGTATTTTGTGTTAGTTGGAAAAAAAGCATTTGAAAGCATTTTGAGGCAATATACAGTAGTTTCTAATCATTTCAAATTTATTCTCTTCAAATCAATTTGTTACTGTGATTAGAAGCCGAAATACGTGTTCCTAATTACCCCGTAGTCTCTGGAGCAATTTGGAACATTTCAGGGTAAAATAAGAACGCTACAAAAGTGTGGTTGCTAAATTAATTAATTATTGTTGAAAGGATGTATTCTTCAGTGAACCCTTCAGAATATTTTTATGCACTCACAAAAAAATATGGACCTCTTCTCCAACGCAAACTGTCCTTTTAAAGAGACAAAAATGCTGTAGTCTGCAATATTTGTCCCCAATTACCCCGACTGTGGCCATACTTCAAATTTTACATAATTCTTCATTGATATACTCTCAAGTATTTTGATTTTAACACAATTTGGTTCAGAACTCTGCATATTGTAAACAAAAATTTGTGGAAAAATTTGGGATATCCATATACGTAATTTTATGCATATTCAAAGTATTTTTACAAAAAGTTAGATAAGTATTGCACACAGTAAACGAAAACTTTTATGAACCTATAAAGTATTTCCAGCTTTTTGTGAATCAGTGGTAATCCGAAATTTCTTATTCATTTCCATTTTTTGTTTTGTCACCTACTTGCCCTCGAGGCCAAACCTTCACTGTAAAATGTGAGCTCTAGCATATTTTTTTATAAGACCGGAGTTCAAGAAAAATTTCACCACAGCCACATTCAAAAAAATGTCCAAATCGAAAAGACTTTCAAATTCACTGACCACTAAGCGATCATTCAGCTGCAAAAATATAATTCCAAATCTTTTTGACAGAATTTAATCGTTTTGTTCTATATTCTTCGCTTCAAGTGAAACTTTACAGTTTTTAATTATTTGATCCATCGAGTAATCCGCAAGTGTTTACTGGCATCCATTCTTCATTTATTCCCTTTAATACAGTACTTGAAGGACATACCATGAGATCAGGATATTTTTATGTAATATGATCAATTATTTTTCTGCATCCCTATTCTTATGAGAACAAAAATGTCTATATGGAGTTAGTTGGTACATTTAGCATAGGGCACATTTGCCCGGTGGGCCAACATGCCAAGTGGCGCTGCTGCATGGATTTTTCAGGATGTGGGTTACAAAATTGTTCTGAATATGTGGAATGGAATTGCACCAGATTTAGAATGCAAGATACTTGTTATGAAAAACCATGTGGACTCAATTTTGATTATAATTACTAGGATGACCCTTATTATAATGATGAAAAATTTACTTTACATTTTTAAGCGCACATCTCCTGAGTGTTTTCCTTTTATCATAATGTGTAAGTACACCAAATATTTTGCATATTCAGATGCATGGAATTTTCAATAAGCGCACAGGATTTTTACTTTCTTCTTTATTCTTGACATTACAACACACACACAATAGCCGATTAGAACAGGACACAACACATATTAGCAGAATATACACATATTTGAATATTTAGCCGCTGACAAAGAGCGATCTGTGCCTAATTGCACAATGTAGACAAACTCGCCGAAGTACGATACAGCAACAACTGAAACTGACAATGAAACCAACTGAAACTGCTCTTGAACTGCATTGCATATATTTAAAATGTATACACAGAGCCATCTATAGACAGCATTCATTTACATATTTAGTATATGAATAATAATAAATAAAACATAACGATTAAAAATAAAATTACAAATTTGATATACATGAACATATTTCTTCAATATATAAAGGTTAACCCGTGCCGCATGGAGCTTGTTTAACCCACTGTGGACAGGTACAGCGTATAGAGTGAACCAGTGGGTATGTCGTATCATAAGCTGAATAAAAATTATCGAAGGAGGAGACGTCACCACCCTTCTAACCCAGTACTAACACTCCTTCCACTTGCTCCGACACTTTTACTGACAATGAATCAGTCAGTTTTGGCATAATCGCCCCTATCCCAAAGACCTGGACTGAGACTCAGAAATCCAATTTCTCCACTCTAATTTCTTTAATAAATTTAAATTTTTCTGAGAAATAAAGTCTGCTAATGCTTCTGAAGAAAAAGAAACAATGAGCTAAATTTTTTGATGTCATACCTAAATTCTGGATGACTTAATTAGTAAATATTCATCAGAAAATCTTGTTAAAAAAATTGAAAAATTATTAAAAAAATGACTATCGTTACAATTCAACGAGCTGTCTTTAATTGCTTCAATTCTTCATATTTTTTAAGTGCATTCTAAAGATATTTTACTTTACTCAGTATTTCGTTCTCACTACATATTTCGTTCAAGCATTTATTCCAAATAATTAAATTTGCCTCTGATTTTTTTAAAGAAAACAACAACTTTTTTCATATATCTGATGCCGAAATGGAAAAAATGACATCTCTCGATCTGCATACTTCTTTTGAAATGTAATCGCACTGTTGATACGACCAGCGTTGGAACTATTATTGACAGAACAGAGAATATGAGCCTTGTCTTCCAACCCCAATCTTTTTTAATACTTCAGAGAGCCATAGTTTGCTCATTCCCTGAGGAAATTCTAATTTCGGCGCCTTACCAATTTTTCTTGATCTTTATTTGTTACAGAAAAAAAGCCTTTCACTTTTTAAATCTCGCTCATTCAAATGAAACAGCAATTTCCATCCCAAAGAAAGGATACGAAATATGTTCATTTCCTTTAAATTATTCTTTAATCTTAGTAGCTTTCTTGTTATGAAAATCGTCCAGATAACTCCGGATGGCGTTTCGATTGATTTCAGGTTCATCTATGTTATTCCTTAAAGGCTCGCATATGGTTGATAGAACAGGAAAGACATTTTACTGACTAATGTGTCATAGAGCGACTAGAGCTATTAATTTTGGAATTAAAAAACATTTCCTCCTAAGAATATTTTTATCCCTAATCCTATCTGCGCATCTTTGTTTCTCTCAAGAAATGTATGGGTCGTTTACATTGGTTATATCAATGTCCCGTTTTGAATCAACACGAGAGCTATTTTGGGACGGAACTCATAATTTCGAACCACGTCAGATGACGGGGACGACTAAGCTGGTAGCTCCTCTTCAAACTTCCGCACCACACCAGCGGGAGGACGTTTAACCCCCTACGTTTGGACTAACGTGCAACGTACCCAAAACATGACGGATCTTCAGTGGAATAGGGTTTCGAATCTGGAACCCTCCGGCTCCGAGGTCGACACCTTACCACTAGGCCACCGCTGCCTGAGACATCTGAGTAATAAGTTGATGAAGGCCCAGGTTGATCAGAAATATCATGGATGCCTGACGATTCTTCTGATGAATCCATGCATTTGTCTGGGGTCTCTGAATTGCAAAGAAAATTAGTCCGTGTTGTACTGTATTGCAGGATGAATTAACAGACTTTTTATAAAAAAAGCACTTTTATTTAAACATATTTTTCACCCAAAACCGTTAATTTGCTGGAACTATATACATCAGTTGGTACATTTTGGTCTCTCTACAATACCATTTTTAGTTCTTAAAAACAACTAACATCTTTTATCCTGCGTTGCTAAGCAACGCTCGTAAGACAAATATCGTATTGCTACACTAAAAAGTTTTAGAAAGAAACCTTTAGAAATAACTATATATTTTTGTAACAAATATCACAGTGTGTTTTCTTGTTCTCTGACTCTCAATGATGCCTTTTCTTCACGCTTCGCAAACTTCATATAGATTCGCATAAAGGGCATACCCTCCGTCGTGGCTCTCTTTGACTCAATAAAAATGCTCTGGCTTCAATTTTTTTTTAATTTCGAAAGTTTCAGCTTCAGCAGTGTAAAATAAATTATTTAAATCCTGATGTAAGCTTACATTCTTGTTCTCTCTGTGTTTCTGTCTTCCATTTTTGAAGATTGCGCCAGTAAGATTAAATCTGCATAATTTTTTCTACACAATGACGTGTCGCTCTTTTAGTAAACCTTGCCTTCTCCCAAAATATCAGGTATTCGCGCACTACTGAATTGGTACTTTCACTTAGGGTCAGTTTAACATCTCAATTAAATTATAAACTTACACCAATATTACTTGTCGGTTGTATGGGAGTTTCATTACTAATTTGGTGCCACTCGCTACCAATTAAACAGATATTTCGATCGCCACTTTTCAAATTAGAAGCCATACTTGCACTCATATTTGACTCGGACAGTGTTTAGAGCAGACTGAGGCCGAGTCGCGGGCGGAGGATGGAGAGCGGTACCTGCATCCACAGACATACACGTGTTCCAAACTTCCGATTTGAAAAAATGAGGTCTCTAATTGCTTCTTAGTATAAAAGGGAAAAAGCTAGAGGGTGTGAGAGTTGAAATTAAAACATTAAATAATAAGGGCCACCGTAATAATTACACAATAGATGGCGCTGTTACACAATACTGTTAGAAGATGACCATGAAAGCTGTATCTCTGTTTCTATTTAGTAGAAATGCACCAAATTTGTATATAATGCACAATAGGGGAGAGCACAACTGCTTTATTTAAATTAATTAAATATAATGATATAAAAGAATGTTTTTCGATAGTCGTTTCTTAGTAGTAGTGGGTCAACTTAATCCGCAGTCGGATCAGGTTGGCCCAAGCGACTTGATGTTGGTTTGAGGTTTTAAATGAATACTGATAATTAATATATTCAAATTTTAATATGGTGAATTCTTCCTGAAGGTAAACTAATAGTGTCGGCATAAACTGTTTGTAAAAGTTTTGAATTTCCTCTTTAAAAAATTCTTAGAAGAAGAAACGAGCGAACTGGCACCAGTCTATCATACCACCCGTAAGTGAAATATCCAGTCCTAGAAAGTTATTCTCTGTTGCTGGTGCAATGAGAAGGGTATTCTATGTTACGTGCTGCTGCCGTTTAAACAAACAATTAATTCAGTTAAATCTAGTAATCAGATGATACTCCGTGTCCATCTAAACCAATTCCAACGAAGGATGATAATTCTAGATAATGTTATATGAAGTTTTGTTATATTGGAATTAGATGGAGAATTTGAAGCAAGTCAGAATCAAGCACAGAATCGGCCAATTGTAAAGAGGTAGTCTTTTATAAGGATGATTTCAGATCACACTTGTCTTTGGCGAACAAGTGGAAATTGTTGGAGCTTTATTGGGATGTCTTATCCACCCTCCATTCAGTCCTGACTTGAAAACTTTGAAATGTCAGTTGTTCCGCTCCTTGAATAATTTGTTAAATTTGGGAAAATTTAATTCTTTGGAGGTCTGCAAATAGTATCTTGAGGAGATTATAAGCTTTTCTTGAAGGACATTCTATGAGAGCAGAATAATGAATCTTCCCGAAAGATGGTAAATTATTATGAAATAAAATGATGTATAGACTGTTGTATAAACTTCATTGCTAGTACAAAAGAAATTCTTTTCAATTTAAACCCAAAATTCGCAGAAACTTTCGAAAAACGTAATAGATTTGACCGAATGCAGCTGGAAGAGCGTTTCGGATTTTGCTGGTTAACGATTTTGTAGACAATTTGATTTTCCACTTCTCCAATATTTCACAGTTAGTTCTTGTAACTCAACATTGAAGTCAACTTATATTAATTGTTCGTTTCTTTCCGTATATGTGGTTATTTTTTGTGTAAGTCTTCACAAATTTGGGTTCTTTTAGACTTGTCCTATCTTCTTTATAACTCATAAACGGTGTAGAACGGTAAATATAGAAGAGTTGCTATGTTATTCAGTGCTTCACATGGAATTAATTGAAAGAGTATTATATAAGATAAAAAAATCATTAGAACTAATTAAATACTTTCAAACGCTCTCAGTCAACTGCTGAAGTAGAGGTCATTATCCATCTCAGATAGAACTACAATAAAAAAATCGCCCTGTAAATATCATTCAGCTGCCAGCGTGTAGTCCCTAACTTCATAGATATATAATAAATGTAAATTTTATTTAAAAATATCTGACACAGAGGAACAAACTAAACTTGCAAACGGTTTTTTTAAACAAATTTGTTTTAATAACTCCAAATTTTTAAAAAATATAGAATTTTTCAACGGTTTCATTCTCATGTACGCATATGTGCGAACTTAACTTCAATCAAAATATAATAATTGAAAGATTATTATGTAAGACAAAAAAGTTGGTCCAGCCTTTCTGGCGATATTCAAAAAAATGTGCAAATGCAAAAATTTTAATATTCACTGAACACAAAGTGTATATCTTTCAGCTGCAAACATGTAATTCCTAACTTTTTTCGACAGAATTTAATGCCTTAGCTATCTTTGAATTCATCTCACTGGATCTTCATGGAATAGAATTATTTGATCCGCTGGGTAATCCGCAAGTGTTTCTTGATATCCACTCCCCATTTATTCCCAGTAATCCAGTACTTAATGGACATGCAATCAGATCGGGATATGTTTATAACATTGAAGTCCATCTGGTAAGTAGACATTTGTTTATCTTTAGTTATACAGGGTGATGAGAAAAAGAAAAGAAGACACAATGGTTCAGAGATAGTAAACATTAGAAGAAGCATTTACACTCAAATGATGCAGTGACGGAAGTAAGAAGAGGTGAAAATTAAATACCATGTGTCTTTTTGAGATGAAATCGGATTCCGAAGTCGGTGTCTGCCTCTTCAGATATTGAAAATGCAATGCTTTACTGGAGTTTGTCTTTTTAAAATTTTAAAAAGTTAAAAACACTTTAGAAAATTTATTATAATGTACGCTAGAAGAAAATGAAATTTCAGCTCAAAGAAACAGTTTCGCTAGATAAACGAAATTTGTTGCGCGCTTTTGAAATGCGCGCGAAAAATGACGACTATTCAGATTTCGCGCTGGATGGGTAAGAGTGGCGCTAGTAACTCCTATATGAACATAAGAATCGCGTTTGCTTTAGGTACTTAAAATAAACTTCAGGAGAGTTATTTTTCTTCTGAAGTGGGCGTTGTGAGCACGATTTCAGCAAGGAATGCCTTTTACTCTCTCACACTGAACGAGGCGGTCCCGGGCGGACTGAAAAAATTCTCCCTAACAAGGAACAAGGCCGGTCTGAGGCGGTTGGCTGCTTTTGAGAAGAGGTGAGTTTCTGATATCACTTCGAAGATAAGCGCGGTAGGGGGTACAATTATCCTTCCCAACCACAGCCCATTTCCGTGCCACAGCCATGTAGGGGTGCTGTGGTGGGATGTTGGGAGAGTACAATTAAATGTCGTATCCTCCCAAAACTGTCCAGTTTCAAAGGGGAAAGAAGAAAAAAGTCGTCTAGAGTTAAGGCGACAAAAAAGGCAATGTCAGAATCATAATGAGTTTGAAAGAGGTCGTCTAATAAGGTATAAGAAGGTGTGTTTTCTTCCCGCGATATTGCATAAAGATTTGGCATGTATGTATTAACTGTGCATGATTGTGTTGGCAGAAGTGATCACGTGAAGGTATTGTTTCAAGAAGATCGAAGTCCGGCATATACGGGCCATTACTGAGAGGATAAACCGTCGTATTCACCACATGGTTGTGGCCCATCGCACTGTACCTGCAGTAGAAATTCGATCTTCAGTTGGCACTTGAGTGACACAGCGAATAATAACAAATCGATTACTTAAGGAATAGCTCCAATCCAGACGCCCTATATTGTTCATGCCCCGAACTCCTAATCACCACCACCTGCGACTTCAGTGGTGTTAAACTAAAGCTCATTGCAGAGCGGAATGAAGAACCCTTGTGTTCTTAGATCAGAGCCGTTTTTGTCTTGGTGCCAGTAATAGTGTATATTGATTAGGAGAAAGCCAGGTGAGAGCTTTACCAAGCTTGTGCGGTAGACACCTCTGAACCTTCACCAGGAATTTTGATCGGAGGAGAAGTTTCCAATAACAGCTGTGGCGATTAAACAATATTAATCTGCAATTCCAAGGGGTTTTTGTAGTATAAAACAACCACGACGAAAAGATACTCACGTCGGTGCATTTTGATGATATAGTTTAATGATATAGACGTTATTGCCGCGACGCGGCTTACATTCACAAAACGACACAAAATGACAACAACTATCATTTTACATTGGAGGTTCTGATGCGCGCAACAGCGCCTCGTGTGGCCAATGTTTCGGCACAACATCCAATGATACAGAAGGAGCACTCTCGTCTTTATTCCATGTACCTTGACAGCAGCAGCAACGCGAGCCAAATCCCCCGTGCCCGGCTGTCAACTAGTGGATCTTGTACCAGTTTAATATTTGGGACTGAAATAAAATATAAAACACTGTGTATAAAGCCCTGTCCTAGTGACCTGCACATGGGTTACGCACCTTGACAGAATGCCGCCTCGTATCCCTAATACCCATAGCTATTAGAGTCATCTCAATGTTGAATGAGTACAAGGCGGATTAGGCAATGAAGACAATCGCGGGAGATTCCACAGCCGAAATTGCACACCGACTAACTTTATCGAGCATCCAAATTTAAAATATTTACAAAATGTGTATAATTTTATATACAAATGGAAAAAAAAGAAAAGGAAAGACTGCTGAAACAGTTTGATAAACAAAGCACCTTTGGATGGCATATTTGCAATGACGCGTCTATTATAATTTGTTTGCGGCTTGCTTTACTTATTTAAAACAAGCCGCCTTCGGCGACCAACTTGTACGCCGGAAATATACTTTCAATTGAATATTGAATAAATTTATATTCATATTTACCTCAACAACGTAAACAGATCTTAGTAGATATTTAACCCATCATGTTTTAGTGTCCTTACACCTTTTCTGAACATTGTCAACATAAATGTCTCTAATGAAGTCAATAACTGACCACGCCATATAACATCTAATTGCAAATTGTAAGAGCCAAGTTCACTTTCTTATTACTCTTGTAAAATATGCATTTGATTTCGATATTGAAACGTCGCAACGCATTTTATGGCCACAGGCATGTTTGATGAACTAAAACATGTTGAAAAAAGAATGAAAACATAGAACCATAACCATTATGATGAATTAAAACATGTTGGAAAAAGACTGAAAACATAGAACCGTAACAATTCAGCTTATTGGATATATTTCTTAATATACGTAATATCTCTGAGAGCGTGGCTTAGAGATTCCATACAGATTTTGATGAAATAAAATATGAAAGCAAAATGTATTTAAATATTACCTTAAATTTAAGCAATGAAAGGCAAACACGCAATTAAATATTGTTCTAAACATTGAAAACGATTTGAATTACGTTGCAACAATGAAAAGTATTGTCCTAAATAATGCCAAAAAATATTGATAAAATCCTGTTAAAATTAGAGAAAACATTGCATGGCAACTTAATTGATATCATTGAAAATTTAATTTTGTGCACTTTCAGATGCTGTAAAAATGATTTTTGCGCTATAATCTATGCGGAAGTTATTAAGAAAAAACGCAAAATTTTCGCTTGATTTTTAATTAATTAAAAATTTAATTACAATTTCAAAAAAGGGCTCCGAGATGCATATTCAATCTTCCAAAGTATGTCTGTGCCAAATTGCGTAGCTCTAACTCCAGTGGTCTTCCATGTAGAGCGCCAACACACACACATTCTCCTTTATTAAAATTCTAGAGAGAAGACTAGAGATTAAAATTCATCCGTGTTCAATATTAGAGAATATTATGAAATAATTTTTTTGAAATAAAGTCCAGTGTGTTAGTTTGTAACAAATTGTTTTTCAAGCATAAACCATACTTAAAACAAAATAAGATTTTTTAAGCATTTATTGCATGTTTCATTCAAGAAATGAAAGTCGACAATATTTTTGTATTATTTTTTTTTAATTTGGCTTTTAAGAGTTAAATGTGCTGAAGCAACAGCCTTCAGAAATACCTAATACTTATATAATAATTATACAAGAGTAGTATTGTATGTGTTTAACGTAATATTGGGGTGGGGGCGACAAACCTATTTGATGGACAGTCGTTGTCTCCTCCTCCCCTAACATCCGCTCCTCTTCAGAGGATCCTTTCTACTCGTAGACCATAAGCAAAGGAAAAAAAATTAAAAAAATGTGTAGTTTTGAAATTTAGCATAGTTTTTTGGGGTAGTGCTCTAAACGAAAACTAAAGTCCCTGCCGGTGGGGGGTACTGGGGTTTCAAGGGCGCCCTGTAGTAGTAAATGCTCTCCAACGGCTTTGCTATAAGCATGACTAGTTAACATTCTGTCAAGTGAATTAGGATTAAAATCTAAACATAACACGTTTTTCAATCCACTTCCTGCCATTGTCTGGTTTATATCTCCCATGTAGGTCGTAAGCATGTGAAATACTTCAAGTCTCACAACAACTGTTTTAAACAGAGGGTCATCCGGCATCGAACATACGATTTCTCTATCTGAGACATACGGAGGTAGATCGGATGTCACCAGGCAAATCTTGAAACTTAGATGAAGAATATCTTCAGCAGCGTATTTCAGAGCAGTTTATAATGTGTTGGCGTCGCTAGATGGTGAAATTATGAACAGTAGATATTTTACATCCCTGTGTCGGTATTTATTGATTCATAAACCGGTTGGATGAAAACCTCCCATTCTGCCATCTCTAGCACTTCGGGAATGTTCTGCTGTGATGATAGGCATTTACCAGACATCCGCAATATATCTGGGAGGCAAGGTGCAAATATTTTGGAAGGTTTAGAATTTAGCATGTTCATGTCCTGAACAGAACAACAATTTGCTGCAATGAGGCTCGTCTTTAAGTTCTCAGATGGCAGTCATTCCAGAACGCCTAGTTTGCCTAATTCTTCAGCAGTGGGAACAGATTTCAGCCTTTTGTTACTGCCTGCTAGAGGGAGAGCGCAGAATGGTTTAATGCACATGATACCTCCCATGGTTTGGAAAGTATTCAAACCATCCAGAGTGGCAACACTGAAACCTGCGCATTCAACAATATATCGACAGAATATTCCTGCAGGTGTAGGCTGTAGAAAGTGATAGATGGTTGACAATTCAAATATTTGGGCTTCATAATAAGATGCAGATAATCTCAAACATTACAGTAAATTAACCAAGGTGTTTGATCCAAACTTTCTGTTAACAAACAGAGCGATACCATGCAGGATAAGATACAAAAAGATTGCGGTCTAGTATCACATGTACGAGCTGTGCTGAAAACAATGCGGTCTCCATATTTTTCCTTCCTATTTTGCCTGACTGTGGTTGGTGTTGGTTTTTCTCCAGAAATCTGTTCCATCAGATTGTCTACAGAGTACCAGCAATCAATCTTTTCATCTAAAAAACTGTAAAACCCCTCCATTGCATCTGAAACTACCTTATCCTCAGAATGACAACTGAAATCAATGCATTTTTAGCCGCTAATCGCCTTTCCGGCATTTTGCTACTTATGGCTTTTCTGACACAAATCCTGTGTGTATACTAAGCCTTTGCGTCCATGTATATATATTAACTACATGTTAAAAAATAGAAATCTCGAATGTGAAATGTTGCAAGCTTATATGTCAAACCTGGCATAGATATGCAAATTGATAATATACAGTCTAAATGCATTCATTTGGAACGTTAATAAAACCAAAACTGAAAACGTGAGGGGAAAAGAGCAGAAACGAGTAGAATGGTTCTTTTGGAGGGAAACGGATATTAAGGGAGGAAGAAAGAAAGACTATTTATCAAAAAGGTTTTTTGCCACCACCCCACACCATCATCGCAATGTTGAACACATACAATACAACCTTTGTTAATTATTATATAGGCATGAAGGTTTACTGAAACTTATTACTTCAGCACTTTCAATTGATTTTACCATTACAATAAGGAATTTTAGAAGCATTTACTTTTTCATTTCCCTCTGTCTTAATGCAGATAGCTTCTGTAATTAAGCGTTTTTCGCTAGACTTCATAGTTTTCGAGATATTTAAGAAAAACTAAGAACTATTTAAGAAACTAACATTTTGAAACCCCCCGTAAACCCGCAACCTCTACCGGCAGAGACTTTTAGTGTGTCCTTTAAGACACCACCCCAAACAACTGAGCCATATTTCCAAACTACAGCATTTATTTTTTCTTCGTTGACTGGACTATAAACTATTATTCAAAATTTCCACTTGCATACTTTAAAAACATATTAAAACAACTCAACTTCAGCTCGTACACACCCGCATATATCACCAGAGTTACACATCAGACTTCCGATCCTTTTAACATGAGAGAAAGAGCGCCTCCTTAGCGAACGCTAATACGCGCGGGGTCAAAGAATGACCCCAAATTTAAATTCAACCCTGCACTGTTAAAAACATTATATTTTTAGTTGGAGAATTAACGCTTTTGACTTGTAGTCATTAAGAATACAGTGCTTAATAAAAATTTAAATCTACTACATTATTATCCACTAATGAAGCACAGACATCTACAGGGTCCTTTTCTCATGCATCGCATTTAAGGCAAAAGTTTGGTGCGCATTTCTCAATAAATACATTTGTTCAGTCTACAATTTAACTGTATCATGCTATCGTTCACGGATAACTCCCAACTCTTCACAGGGCTTGTCACATCTTTCCCTGGTTCTTTTGTTCTAGGAAAGTGCGACACAATATTTTGACAACGATTACGAATATCCCATCTAAATTTTGTTTTTCTGCACTGTGTGCCATCTTTTAATACAAACCATTATAAGTTATTCTCTGCTTCATTTCCAGAATCTCCGACCTCTTCTGATTCCGTATCATGTTCGATGAAACTTTCATGAAAAATTAACTTCTGAAACATCTTTAGGTCCATTGTCTTTATTGTCAAAGTCTGGATCCTTATCTGTTTCAACTTCAGCAAGAAGTTTATGTAAACGATAAATTTCTTCTACGTGTGGAGTCGGTATTGTGAGAAACAAATAAATACTTCAATTCGGGAAGGAAAAGAAAGAGCTGACCGTATGAGCCGCGCGAAATAACTGGTCTGTGGAACAAACGGAAGGACGTGCGGGGTAATATCGTACTCCCAGTAATTAACAAAACGTGTATTAGGGGACAAAAGATTCCGGAAATACTTTCAAAATACTCAGAAAATTCAGAGGGGGTGACTGACTCAGCTACTGATAAGAAAGAAATGAACGGCTAGCTAGTTTTCTAGGAATCGGAGTTTTCCGAGGTTTTCGGGTCATAAAATAATCCCCGCGTGTCTTCGCGGGTTGTCTTCGTCGGTTACAATTATAAATTGAATGAGAAGAACCGGGAATAATTTTTATTAAAAGTAAACGCATCTTAAGCGGAAATTTTAAGCAATAAAAATCTGTGACATGATTCAAAATGGTGTGGATAAAATATCGAAATATTATTCCAGTATATTTATCCCAAATTTTATTTCTTTAATTTTTAACCATGCCATAGAGGGTGAGATACGAATTGAGGTCCATTATGACGTAATACGCGGACAGATTTTGCGCGTTTGTGGACCCTCCTTTGTTGGCATCCTCATTTGTAAGTTTAAGTATGGATTTATTACATGCTGAAAGTCCATTAAAAAGTTTGAAAATACTTTTTGTTCCATAAATAAAGTATGCTATAAGAAGAAAACGGTCAAACACACACAATTAAAATTTTCACAATACAGAAATAAGACGAAACCGCGTGGAATCCTCAAAGGACAGTTACAGATGTCTGCCTTTTACAGAATGCTGAAGGAATTTCGAATTCAAAGTTGAATGTGTTGCAACATCCAGGAGAGTTTCAACATGACAATGCTTACACAAGGTATCTCAGAACTCAAAGTACAAACTTGGGGGAGGTAGAGAACATAGTTGAGAATCCACAATCATGTAGGAATGTATGGTCGGAAATGTCATCGTTAAGTCATAAAGAGACAAAGAAACACTCAGAACACAATTTAAAAAGGAGTGAAAAGGGGTCTATTACCCCACAAAACACAATAATAATTACAAGAATATCAGGAGGTATTCAAATTTCTCCTATTGCCACTGATAAACAAACGGCATCTCCGCTGAAAGAATTACCGAACATTCTGAAATCTGTTTTTCCCGGATCATGGCAGACTCGTGCCAACAGGTTCATGTGAAAATCTACTAGAGTTTCATGCACAATGACCTTCAAGTCAACCCAGAAAAATTAAAGAGGAGATAAATCAGGAGATCTGGGAGGACATGCAACGAGATCACCACTCCCAATCCATCCTCATCCAAACAAATGGTATCCTGCATCGGTACTGTGAAGAATTCAAGCTCAGATCAGTTATGATGCACATGAGCAAACATCTGATGGTTTGGTGCGCGCCTCGATCCAAACATTTCCCGTCAGAATTGTTCAGCAGCGCTCCCGTTTCCGTTAGCCAGGTCATACATGAAGTGAATATTGGCCAACTCGGTGTTCATGAAGCTATGGAGACGTCCTGTTGGCCACTCTCACTCTACATCTACAATAAGGAACCCTACCAAGTGCTGCCTATCCGTTCTTCCGACTATGCATTCCTATGTGATTATGATTCCTATCGATGTTCTCTACCTCCACTCCAAGTTTGTACTTGGAGTTCCGGAGAACCCTGTGTGCTGGATCTGTCAATTGAGAGATGCGTCATGCTTAATGAAGATAGCTCGAAACTCTCGACAGTGCAGACCGTTGCACATCAAGCTATTAAATTTCGTACGCCATTACTTCTTGAGTGGTAGGCTTTCACTTTAAAACTTTTTTAACCTTTAAATTGAATTTAAATTAAAAATTGATTGCAATTTTAAAGATTTTCCTAAATAACTTCGGAGCGGAAAATTAGTTTTTACACCATTTTATGATTCAAAAAATTAACTTATAAGTGCGTACAAATTTTTGTCTAATTTGCATAATTTTTTAAAAATATTTTTAAGTTCTATTTTATAATACTTTTCATTGCTTTAGCTACTGCGTTTATACACGCGCGCATTTTAAGGATGTTAAATACGTGTTTTGTGTGCACGTCAGTGTTGCTATAATTAAGAGCAAATTTTTAAAAGAACACAGAAACAGGCGAATCAAGCTTAAGGATTACCAAATTAACACATTTCCGACAAATTATTTGAATCTCCAATAATTTTTTTAATAATCGAAATAGTATTGTGAGGAATCCTAAGTATATACTTAAAAAATTTAGCAATTTCTGTCTAACCTTCTTATGACTCCTAAAATTTCGAATTTTTTTTAGAAATTAAAATATTCTGGAAAGTCGCCAATTGTTTTTGTCACCAATAGTAATGAAAAATATGTTATTCTTATTACTTCTCAAAACTTTATTTCTCAACCGCTTCTTTGACCATATTGAAACAACGAATTAGTTCTGTGAAGCGGCCTCGAAAAGTTTTTAAAAACATTTTCAAACTAATATAGAAATAACTCTAAATTCATACAATATTAAATATCAAAAGCTTCGGCAGAATTTCTTTTCATTAATGAAATTCCCTAACATTAAGAAGAGAGTGTGTTTATTCTGCAATGACCTGCACTGTTTATGAGAGCATTGAAAAACTCTTTTGTAGGAAAGAGAAGAACACCTGTTGCCGCCTCCGTACCAGACCAACTGCCAAGACAACAGGCCTTCAAAGGATGCTAAAAACTTCACGAACTCTAACTCCTATGAGGTAAATCTTTTTCAACTCAAGTTATTGACAAAGAACACACATTTTATATATTATTCTACAGATAAGAACTACTTACATGGAAACTATCCTTCAGTTTGTTTATCGAATAGGACATGCAGTTTCTTGTGTTGTTGTTAAGAAACTTTTCATTATTGGTGATATATTGTTACAGTCATGGAAAGTCGCTTCCCAGCAATGCAAGTCTTATGGCTGGGAAGAGAGTTTTACAAGGTGAAGCATGGAGTGACCTCAGCGACTCTTATGGCACACATGACCTTGGCGACAAACTTGGCGACCATTTTGGCGACAAATAGATGATTCCCGAAAATGCAACCCTTTTCTCGATATTTCTATTAGGGGCCGAGATCCAGGTTTTTCCTGAAAATTCTATGTGACGTCACGGCCTATCGGGGAGAGTATATAAGACCGCGTTTGGATCACGGAGCGTCTTTGATCGACTGGTTACTTCACTTTGAAGCGTGAACGTCTTCGGAGTTCTATCCGCTGTGTGAGCTAATCAGCTGGTGAGCTGAGCAGTTATTGTCGTTACTAGTTATTTGCTGACTATTTGTGCTGTTAGATATCAAAGTGCTGAACTGTCATTACCTGTGAATTATTGTCTATTTACATTGGTAATCTGTGCAAGGACTATTGTTTCCTGTACCTGTGCTACGTGTTTTCCTGCATATTTGTAAATAAACCTTCATTCTCCATTATCCTGCGTATTGGACTGTTTACACCATACACCCACGGTAAGAGTTAGTGCAACAGTGGTGTCAGAAGAGGGATAATTGTGTATGGTGAAAACGAGATCTCAGACAAAGATGGCTGAGAACGCTGATCTACTTGCTCTGCTAGCCGAGATGAAGAAATCTATGGAGAAAGGACAAGAAGAAATGAAAAAAGGACAAGAAGAAATGAAAGATAAAATGGAGAAAGGACGAGAAGAAATGAAGGATAAAATGGAGAGAGGACAAGAAGAAATGAGAAAAGGACAAGAAGAAATGAAGAATGAGATTCAATCACACGTCGAAAGTAAAGTCGGAGAAATTAAAGATCATGTCAACAGTTGCATAGAGAAAATAGAAGATGTCCAAAGCATGAAAAGAGGGATTGGAGAGGTAAAGGGCGAGGTTGAAAGGAAGATAGAGGAGGTCAAAGAAAAGGTTCAAGTGAAGATCGGCGACCTAGAGAAGAGGTTCAGTGAACTCGAGGACAGACCAATCAATTTCCCGGCAAATGCAGACCTCACGTATTCCAGACCAACGGTCAAATCCCTGACATTCGACGGACAAACGTCTTGGACTCTTTTCAAAACTCAGTTTGACGTTGTGAGCTCTGCGAACGGATGGAATAATCGTGTGAAAGCCAGTGAACTTTTTTTTTGATGCCCACGTCGACCCAACTTACCAAAAATGGTTTAAAGCACAAAGGGCCGCTGGGGAAAAAGGCACCCCAAAAGCACGGTGAGGACAGCGTGCCCCGGCCCAACGGACAAGATTTATTGAGTTAAATGAGCAAATATACATACTGTGCCCAAACAGGGGCAGATTATAAACAGCATAAAAAGTCGTAACACAAAAAGCATAACAGAGAAAGGACAGAAAGGTGCTGGACACAAATCGTCAACAGACTACGCCACATTTCGGAACTAAAGTAAAAATGATATATAATCTACGCCTCAAGGCGGGCTTGGAAAAATTATAATAAGCAATAAAACTACGCCAAAGGCGGAATAAGCATAATTAAAATAAACCCCTTTCCCGTAGTACGGGGTCAAGGAATGTATAAAATATTAAAACACAGCTTAAAATGTATGATAGCCTAAAAGTATATAGGCGATCGAGCTGAAGTGATGACAAGTGTGAAAAGGTGAAATGTGATTGTAATGTTGTGACGAAATTCAAACAAGATTCTAAATGAATGAGTAGCTCGATCGCCAAAACACAGATGAATATATACAGATGATACAATTAAAATACAGAGGTTTTAAAAGTAATATAAAATATTTAAAATACCAGCACCAGGACAACACACACACACAAGCAAACCAAAAAGATAAACTTATAAGCTACATAGCTAGAAATAAAGATAAACTAGTTAAAACCCAAAGATAGTGAAGTAGGGGATAAATATCCCCGAATGTTCGCCAAGGAACGGTGTATCAATTAGTCATATACAGTACAAATATAAGTTGGACCAAGTAATATTATAGGTAAGAATTCGTGATCAGACTGCTCTATCAAAGAGGTCACGCAATGCCCAAAAGCTTCAAACAAAATCTGTGACATGTTAAAAAAAATCTAAATGTTTTTAAAAGGAAGATCACAATTTTCCTAATGGGTACCTCTCCATGCCTCCCAAAGTCAATTAAATAATAAATAATTAAATAGATAATTATAGTTAATAATAATTAATAAATATGTAATGGTATAAACATGAAGTATGAACTAGAATAAAATGAGATAAAATGTAACCACCTCGACCATAGGACCGACCAGCAAAGTAGATTTTCTAATAATAATAAATTCTAAAAGGTTTAAAGAGGATTCGACCAGGGGAGCGGCAAAGATACATAAAAGTACTAAAATAGAACAACAATAAAATCATCCTACTAACAAAAGTGTACCATAAATACAGTCAAAATCC
Organism: Araneus ventricosus; assembly: GCA_013235015.1. Taxonomy (NCBI): domain Eukaryota; kingdom Metazoa; phylum Arthropoda; class Arachnida; order Araneae; family Araneidae; genus Araneus; species Araneus ventricosus. The sequence continues at coordinate 137,527 of BGPR01000944.1, forward strand.
TTAAAATATCGATAAAAGATCAATTCAAAAACTAACATTATGAAAAAGTTAAGAGAGTTTATGAAATGAAATATACAGTGAATATGAGCATGATCAAGGCAGGGGAGTGCATGGAGTGGCCTTCACGCCTTGGGTAGCCCTACCAGGAGAATACACTCCCGACGTACTTCACCCACTCCTCGATGAGTTACTCCCCCGCCAAAAATAAAATTTTGATAATATATGTAAAAATTTAAAAAGTTAAAAAGGCAAAGTTAAAAATATTAATGGGAGTCCCGAGTCAGAGAATCACAAATGTCATTGCTTATTTTAAAAGAATTCGTCATTTTCCCGATAGCCTGTTTATTAGACATAAGGTTTTGGAACCAAAGTTTTTTGCTAGCCTCTGTGGGTTTAATTAAATGAAATTCCCTGGTGAGCGAGCAATCAAAAACATAGTGATCAGCGTCGCCCACCAGCCCACAGGTACATAGCGGGGAATCGACCCTTTTAAATCGATGGAGATAAAATGGAAATGGACCATGCCCACTTAAAAAATATATTAAAATCTTGTTGTATATTAAAAAATTGGGGCTAACCGTATCTTAAAAGCCTCGAACTCTGATTCCCGAAGCAGAAGTATATTTATTACAGTAGCCACACCATTCGTGTAATATAAGTTGTTTCAATGTTCGATTTAGATATGAACGAGGAGCCGGGATTGAAAGCTCCTCACCGGTGGTTGTGGCTAATTTGGCCTGCTGGTCGGCCAATTCATTCCCCTGGATGCCAACATGAGCCTTCACCCAGGAGAGGCCGACCAGATTTTTGGCTTTAAAAAGATCAGTTTCGACTTTCTTTTCGAAATTCTCTCTGGAGCTAGCGCTCTGCAAGGCCAATATAGATGATAGGCTGTCAGTATATAAATTTATCTTGGAATTCTCACTGACAGCCCAATTGGCCGCAAATTGAATTGCCGCCAACTCGGCCTGAAAAACAGAATTATAAGGTTTAAGTTTAAATAAAAAGTTCTGAATATTATCATTATCATTGAGGATACACACGGCGAGTCCAGTCTCCTCATTAATCTTGGACCCATCCGTGTATACCTCATATGTGGCATCAGATAAGTGTTCGGAAAGAGATACAAGTTTCATGTCAGATGGAATATTCTTGATCAGTATATTGTGGTCGAGTTGGACGTTATTTATGATATCATTGTAGTCACCAGAGCGCCGCACCCAGATCTGAAACTTTAAAAACTCTGCTTTGGCCGTAATATGAAGTGGCGGGATTCCAGTTAAAACATTTAAAACGTTGGTAGATGTGGTCCGGTAGCCCCTTGCAAATTTTAAAAGAAAAATCCTCTGTATTGTATGAAGTCTGTCAACATGGTACTTATTAAGATCCCCGCCCCAGACGCCTGAGCCATAGAGCAGGGCTTTTTCAATTACAGTGTTGTACCAGAATTTAATGAGATTTTTATTGACAGACCAGTCGATTTTGATTATACGATTAAAATTAGAGGTTAAAAATAAAGTTCTGTCATATAGTGTATTAATGTGGGCGGTCCATGTTAATTTATTGTCAATCGTGATCCCTAAAATCTTCAGGCTATCGGTAATTTTAATAGTTGTATTTTTTTTATCTTAAAAGTAGGTTTGCGGTTTAAAACGGTTGAATTTCTCTTAGAAAATTTTTGGGATAATATGCTTCTATAAATAATCGCCTGGCACTTTTGGATAGAAAGAGTTAACTTAAGGGAGTCGAGGCAGGAAGCAATCTTGGCCAAAGCAGCATTTGTATTCTTCTCTAATTCTCTGGCCGTTCGACCCCCTATTACAAGTGCCAGGTCAGCGAATGCCTGAGAATAAGTTTCATCACAGTTATTATCGTTTAAAACCGAGTTGATATATAAATTCCAAATTGTTGGAGCAATGACCGATCCCTAGGGACAACCCCTAAAATAGCATCTGGAGGTCTCAAAAATTTCATTAACATAATAAACAAGTCAATCGTCAAGATAATAAAATATAAAATTCTTATAAAAATCTGGCAGTTTATAATTGTTAAAAATATTAAAAAGAACCGACCAGTTCATATTATCGAAGGCTGATTTTATGTCTAAGGAGACTAAATGTTCAACCAATGACTAAATTTATAGGAGGGCTAAATGTTCAGATTGCATGCGTGTTTTAATTGTCTCCGTTATTTTGTAGATGGCTAGATCACAGCTTTTGACCTCTAAAAAGCCGTATTGATTTTGATGTATAATATTATTTTGATCTAGACATCGATTTAATTTTAAAAGAAACAGCCTTTCGATAATTTTACCTAGAGTTGGCAGCAGGCAAACTGGTCGGTAAGAATTACAGAGGCCAGGATCCTTCCCGTCTTTCAACAGGAAGAAAATCCTGGCATTTCTCAAACATCTTGGGAAATAGTTCAATTTAAAACAAGTATTAAAAAGTTCCAGCATAAAAATTTTATCTAAGTTAAAAACCGCTCCCCACATGTGGTAGTCGATCCGGTCCAGACCCGGGGCCTTGCCCCTTTCAAGGCCTTTAAAAACAAGTTCCAAATCTTCGATTAAAATAAGATCAATAGAGCCGATTACAGGTATATAGTTAAAGTCATCCTCAGAGGTTCGGCCTGGGAAAAAATTATCCATTATATAGGTGATTTTATCTCTAATGGTGTTACTAGGATTGTCATTTGGATTGACTCTGATTGAGTCTTGAGATCCGCCTTTATTAAATGCAAGTTGAAACAAAAAATTAAAACGTTCATTATAATTGGTACAAAAAATTTCCCAGGCCTTTCTTTTTGTAGAGAGTAAAAGTCTTTTATATTCGGCTCTAGCTTTTCTATAGGCAAGTCCCGAGCTCTGGACCACGTCATCACTGGAGGTTGATAACTTATGTCTATTGTAAATTTTAAACAACATGCTCACTTTATTTCTTGCTAGACGGAGGTCTTCATTCCAGAAGCTGTACTTCTTGGCAAATTTCTTCGGTTTATTTTTTAATGTTTTAAAAGCGGCCTTTTTAATAAAATCCGTGAGTTCTAAAAATAGATTATTCAAATAAATAATGTTTGAAGATTTTGCCAATTTATTTTTAAAATAACCCGCATTTTTCTTAACGTAACGACTAAATTTGTTGATGCCATATTTAGATTTTAAAAAGAAGTCAGCCTCTGGAATATCTTCAAGTTCAAGATTAAAATAGATATATTTGTGGTCGCTATGGGACTCCATATACAGGACACCCCAATTCTTCATATAATTAATAATAGGTATACTAAGGAGAGTCAAATCGGGGAAACCCACATGAATCGTTGATTGGAAGGTAGGGCCATACTCTGATATATTACAAATATGGAGATTACTGGCGGCTATGAACTCTGAGAGCTTTCTGCCCCTAAAATTATCGGAGTCATAGCCCCAGCTTCTCGATTTACAATTAAAATCCCCCACGACTAAATTAAAGCTATTACAAAAATTGTAGTCCTGCAGTTCAGATATAGTCTGTTCCATGTCGTCGTGGGGCGGAAAATAACAGTTAAAAACATTAAAAATGATATTGTTAAAATGTAACTCCACAGTAACTGAATTCATAGTATTAAATTTAAAATAACAGTTAAGAGATTTGTTTAAAACATATGTAATGGCCCTTTTACCTTCCGACATGAAGACTTTACAGCCAAAATTGGCTTTTAGAGGTTCCCCTTTCATTAAATAGGGGTCCTGGATGGCGATGAAATCGAGGCCGAGGTCCCTAGCGACCAAGAGGGCCCCAGAGTGAGCGGCCACACAGTGATTGACATTAATTTGAATTCCTCGTAAAGAGTTATAAGCCATAGTCGGTCCTATTCATAATTATCTCTTTATGCATTAAATAGGTTTTACAATCAGGGTCGAGGCAGCCATGGTTAGTATTAAAATTTTTCCTGAATTTAGAGTTAGACTCAGAGCAATTTATGCATCTGAGTCCCAAACATTTATGATTATTGCCCTTAGTATTACCACACCGGTCACATTTTTGTTCATTTTTAGGATCGCAATTCTTAGTCGTGTGACCGTAGGCAAAACATCTCTTGCAAAATCTAATTGAGATAAATTCAGATGTTCTAAGAGGGGAAAATTGAAAATATAGCCCCTTTCTATTTTTAATTTCAATAAATTTTTTGGGATCAATGGAGAGGACCCAGTGTTTCTTCAGACTATTTCTAGCGGGGATGCTAAATTCCACTTTAAAGTATGGTTTGTTAGCACTAACAGCAAGTGTGATGTTCTTAGCCAGAATACCAGCCTTCAGCTGTTCCTGGTCCACTTCCCCGTCCACATTATAGATAATTAACTGAGGGGATCTCCTATTGGGAATAACAAAATCAAAGCCATCCATAGTTTCCTTATCTCCATATTCCTCAATCAAGCCTTTCACAATCATAATATCTCCATGGCTAGCAGCGACCATACGGACACCACCTCCATAGAGCTTTCCAATACCACGCAGCCTAATTGAAGGATCATATTTCTCTAATATGTCTGTAAAGATTTTCTTATTAATAATGAAGTCCTTCAGAGTTTCTTTCTTCGGCTTAATCAAGAGAATTCCCTCCGGTTCTCCAAGAGGAGAGGATCGAAGAGAGGGGGGAACCTGTGAGGGGGGGAGATTCCGGGACTGAAACGCTACGTGCGCAAAAGTTCGAGTTTCGTCTCTAGTTTTCTTAACTTCAGCCATAATTTCTCTACACGCAACCTCTACAGAGGATCTTATATCTGGGCTAGTAACCTCTTTAATAATTCTAGGAATCTCAGCAATTAGATTTTGATCTTTGGAATTTTTAATATCATCAAGTTTAGGAATGATTTCCTGGACCGCTGAAGAAATCTCTGCTTGCGCATCTAATTTTCCCTGAAGGCCAGCCTTCTCCTTCTCTAGCGTCCAAATCTTGGCCTTAGCCAATGACATATCACAGTCCGTAATCATTCCCTGTAAATCGTAAATGGTGGCATCCCTTAGTTTTGACCTTATCGCATAATTTAATGACAATATTCACCATATCTGTCACAAAAGTTAAGGCAAATTTGTTCCTCAGTTTTTTCACATATTGATGTTTACCCTGAATAGTAGCATTCGATAGTTTATTAAATGCCTTGAGTGTAGCCCGAAGGTCAACCTCAATATCCTCTTTGAAGTCATTCGAATCAAGACTATCCATATATTTCTTAAGTTCATTTGGTATATCTGATTTGCCCAGAACGGGCTCCTCATCCGAGTCCTCCTCATCCCCCCCTCTCTCTCCTGGCTAGACTTCTCCCCATCTTTCCCCATTGAATAAAAGAGAAAGAGTGAAGACACCCAGGTATATCAGTAGATGGCAATTGACCCGAAGTCAAAAGGAAAAATTAAAAAGATTTTACACAGTTGACCACACACCCCGCAAGCATACAGCACAAAACAAATATACACACCCTAAAATATCAAAACGCTAAAACACACAGGATAAATATATACAAATAAAATCACTAAAAATCACCAAAATATCCCTATATTTAAAAGTAATCACATTTGGTGGCAACCTGGATACGCCACACCAAAACACACCAACCTGGAAAAGTTCCAAGAAACAGGAGTCAGTACCAGAATTCACATAGAAACAAGGCAGCAACAAACGTCCGGCAGAGTCGAGGGCACTAGAAAAGAAGTGTCACGTGTTCACTTCAAAAAAGTAGTTAAAGTTAATTGACGACACAGATCACCACACACCGGTGAACACGCTAATCACTTCACACAGTAGATAATGAAGACAAAAAACCATCAATGTCACCACAAATGTTGACAGATGTTTCAAAAACGATGTTTCTAAAGGTTGATACTCAGTGTTTCATCATATCAATGTTCTAGAAGATGTTGATTCCACGACGATGTTACCAGCGATGTTCCCGTTAAGGTTGAGTCGTCACCGATGTTGCTAGAGATGTTAGGTAGTTATCCCCCGCAGCAGCCGGGTACGATTGAAAAAGCGCCAGATGTATCAGATAATAACGGCAACCCCAAAGGTGAGCGTCTCCGAGAAGAAGCACAAATGGCGACGAACAAGCCTGAAAGTTAGCACAAGTTCAAAACACCGAAGTATCGGGTATTTAAGATCGTATAGCTTGCGTATAAATCATCACAAATATCTGGTTCATATCTTAAACGATAGATATAATAAAGAGCTATCTCAGTGCACTAACTATAGCCATATTATATCAAAATATAAAAAGTTAGGAAACATACAAATTTTCAGCACTTTTCTAAGTCCAGAAATAGATATAATTACTGGACCAAATTCGGCCAATTGACTCTTCAAGTAATCAGAACAATCATGCAAACATTATCCACAAAAAATCAAATAAAATTAATAATTTATGCTAAAAATTAGGCAAAAACACGGAGCTCAGAAAAAGCACAACCTCACGATCCACCTAATACACCAACTCGCGAGCCAGTCAACTTGTGGCCTCTCTCCGAGGATCAGCGGCGGAAGTTCTTCAGGGAATACCTTCTGATAAGTTGACGGACCTTATGACCATCGAGAACGCTCTAGAAGCCCGATTCGGAGACAGTCACCTTACCCAGTTTTATAGGACTGAATTGAAGACGAGACGGCAAAAGCCAGGAGAAAGCCTTCAGTTATTAGCCGCCGACGTGGAGCGACTAATGAGCCTGGCCTACGCCGAGTGCCCTCAGGATGTCCGAGACAGCCTAGCAGCCCAGTACTTTATCGACGCTATCAGAGATGAAAATACTCAGCACGCAACAAGGTTGATGGATGCCAAAGACTTGAAATCAGCCTTGGCATATAGAATGAAGTATGAGGCTGCGAAAACTGTTTCCAAAACATCCCGAAATGTAAGATCGATAGAGGTAGAGGATAGTACTGGGAAAGAAAAAGATGAAAAATTCGACTGCTTATTGAAAACTTTCGAAAAATTATTAAACAGTCATGTTGCTGGGAAGAAGAACACTCTTCGACGAAATACGAACGTGACTTGCTGGAAGTATAACAAAAAGGGGCACGTACAGAGGGAGGGCCAGACAATTTCTCGCAACCAGGAAAACTAATGTATGGCCGTCTTACGGGGCGAAGGCTGCCTTTTCTCAATAAAGCCCCTGAAGAAGGACTAAAAGTTTCCGCACTTTGCGGAGGAAGAAATGGACTCTACTTGGAAAGATCCATTTGCGGTATCCCTTGTTTGATGTTAGTGGACACCGGCACCAATGTCACTCTCGTGAGGACAGACTTAGCCCAGAAATTGAATGGGGATTTTATTTACACGGCTCCTAACATTTCTTTAAAGACCGCTACTGGTGAAAAGGCGGAGATACGCGGGAAACTGGATGCAGCAATTGAATGAGGATCTAGAAAATTCCAACACAAAATCTACGTAGCTGACATCACCGATCCCTGTATTCTCGGTCTGGATTTTCTACAAAAATTTAACTTCATGGTGGACCTGGAGAAGAACGAGATTCGGACAGGAGGAGAGGAAATTCCTTTGTTTTCAGCCAGTGCAGAAGATTCAAAGTTATGCTCTGTATTGGCTAAAGAGAAAACTATTATACCAGTAAGATCGGAATGTCTTATCCAGGGAGTCCCAGAAGCTTCTGGAAAATTCAGATACGCCGTAACGGACTTCCCTAGTCAAGTTTCCCAGAAAGGTATCCTTGTGGCGGCCACACTCGTTGATTTAAAAAAAGGAGCCATCCCCGTTCGAGTTCTGAATTTGGACCATAAACCCAAGACCATCGACAAAGGAGCTGTTATTGCGACGTGTGAGCCAGTGGTGGATATCGTTGCTCGTCCTCAAGAATTTTTCGAATCACTATACCTAACGTCAATCTTCGAGAACCTTGAAGGGCTTAATGAAGAACAACGAACAGCAGTGAAGGAATTGCTACAAGAATTTCAGAACTTGTTTTCTACTAGTGACTCTGATGTCGGCCGCTGCAATATGACTCAGCATAGAATTAATACAGGTAATCATCCACCAATCAAGAAATATCCAAGATGTTTGCCTCTTGCAAAGAAAGAGGAAGCGGAGCGCTTAGTTAAAGAGATGGTGGATAACGGAATAATAGAAGAATCGTCAGGACCTTGGGCTTCGCCCATTGTGCTTGTTAAGAAGAAAGATGGGTCGACACGTTTCTGTGTTGACTACAGGAAGTTAAACGAGATTACGATAAAGGATAGTTATCCTCTACCACGGATAGACAACACCCTGGATGCTTTGAACGGAAGCCAGTGGTTCTCGACATTAGACTTGAAAAGTGGATACTGGCAAGTCGAGATCCAACCTCAAGATAAAGAAAAGACAGACTTCACCACCGGACAAGGACTCTGGCAATTTAAGGTAATGCCTTTCGGACTTTGTAACGCCCCTGCCACATTCGAACGATTAATGTAGACAGTATTGCGTGTACTTACGTCTGAAGCCTGTCTAGTTTATCTTGATGACATTATTATAGTAGGACGAACATTTTAAGAACATCTTAATAATATTCGTAAAGTGTATTCCAGAGACTGCAAAAAGCAAACCTCAAGCTAAGTCCAAAGAAATGCAGATTCTTCCGAAAGGAAGTTTCTTATCTTGGACACATAATTTCAGCGGACGGAGTTAAAACCCACCCAGAAAAGACTAAGGCAGTAGTTGATTGGCCTCGTCCAGAGACAATACACGATCTCCGAAGTTTCCTTGGACTTTGCACCTATTACCGTCGTTTTGTAAGGAATTTCTCTGCAATAGCAAGACCCCTACATAAACTAACTGAAGCTAGATCAAACTTTAATTGGACTGAAGAATGCGAGAAATCTTCCAATAGTCTGAAACAGGCTTTGATAACGTCCCCTGTCTTGACCTATCCCCGGACTGACAAGAATTTATCTTGGATACGGATATCGTAAGTGGGAGAGTGAAGATGGAAGCTCTTGCCGCTGGCAACTAATTCTCCCGAAAAGCAGGATTCAAGAAGTTCTGCGAGAGACTCATGACAGCGCAAGTGGAGGCCATTTTGGAGTTATGAAAACTTTGAGCAAAACCCGAGAGCGATTCTATTGGGATAGACTTTGCGCCGACGTCGAAAAATGGTGCAGAGAATGCCACGCTTGCGGAGCCCGAAAAGGACCCAAAAGAAGAACTAAAGGCCGTTTACAGCGCTATAATGTAGGCGCACCTTTCGAAAGAATGGTTTTGGATATTTTAGGACCTCTTTCTTTAACGACAAAGGGCAATCGGTATGTACTGGTATTGATGGACTATTTTACCAAATTGCCAGAGGCAATCCCCATTCCAGATCAAGAAGCCTCGACTGTGGCTGAAGAACTTGTTCGAGCATGGATTTCGCGGTATGGCGTACCTATGATATTACATTCGGATCAAGGTACAAATTTTAATTCCGCTCTCTTTACTGAGCTCTGCAAACTTTTAGGAATTCTGAAGACTCGAAAGACGGCGTTACATCCTGAGTCCGATGTCGAGAGGTTTAATCGAACGATTTTAAGCCATCTATCTTTATTTGTATCGAAGAATCAGACTGACTGGGATACACATTCACCACTCTTTCTCTTGGCCTATTGGAGCGCAGACCATGAAGTGACCGGATGCACTCCAGCAGATATGCTTTTTTGTCGAACACTGCGATTGCCATGTGATATCCTATTTGGACGACCGAGTGATGCGCCTTCCTCGCCGAATGAATACCTGAATAATTTAGAGGCACGTTTGGAAAGCGTACATGCGTTTGCCAGAGAGCGAATTAAATTGGCCAGTGAACGAATGAAGACTCGCTACGATTCCGGAGCAACCGGCCATCATTTTAAGGAGGGAGACCAAGTCTGGATGTATAACCCGAAGCGACGGAGAGGTCTGAGCCCGAAATTACAGCACAACTGGGAAGGACCTTATACTATCGTCAAGAAACTGAACGATGTCATCTACAGAGTTCAGAGGTCACCTAACGCCAAGCCAAAAGTAATTCACATCAATCGACTAACCCCCTACTGGGCTACTGATCACAGTTCGGTGTAATGAGACTGCCGGGACGTCAGTCTAAGAAGAGGGGAGCAGTGTTACAGTCATGGAAAGTCGCTTCCCAGCAATGCAAGTCTTATGGCTGTGAAGAGAGTTTTACAAGGCGAAGCATGGAGTGACCTCAGCGACTCTTATGGCACACATTACCTTGGCGACAAACTTGGCGACCATTTTGTCGACAAATAGATGATTCCCGAACATGCAACCCTTTTCTCGATATTTCTATTAGGGGCCGAGATCCAGGATTTTCCTGAAAATTCTATGTGACGTCACGGCCTATCGGGGAGAGTATATAAGACCGCGTCACACAGTCACATATCACAGTTTTTTTTAAAAGCAAAAAGAAGCATGAATCTTCTCCTACATATCTAATATCTAAAATATATTCTTCGTTTATTCTTCTCTTATTTATCAGATACGTAACACTTACAGGTCCATTTTTTATACGAAAATACTTTTGAAATTCGCGATTAAAGACGTAAGATATGTAATTCTCTCTTAAACTAAATTTTAAACTGAGAAACTACCCTCTTCGTGGAAACATTCGACAATGAGATATTGACGAATTTCAACATTTATCAAGGTTGTCGGGAATCAGAAAATTAATTTTGCAGCAACACATTGCATTGTCAAATGATTTCATTGCATATGAAATCATTTGACGAAATATATCAACAAATAAAAGCTCGAATTCCCCGCTGTATTTGTCTAATTCTACCTTTCAGGTGTGCCTGGAGATGTGCGAATCAGAATTTTACAAAGCTGTTTACAATTGTGTTCTTTCAAAGACGATGATTTTCTCACCAAGTGATTTGTGTGGAGGAAGTAAGTATCAGGCCGCTTTAAGTTTAATGCTGTAAAATAATGACGTAATACATGAATGCTACACATAATGTTCATTAAAAGAAACTCAAAATCGCATTCGTTCTTGATAAAGGTATGCCATGTTCTGTACAATATTCAATTCAATATAAATTAATTTTTCAAACTAGTGATAAAAATATAACAGGATTATTATTGTGTTACAAAACAATATAGTGATAAAAATAT